>JAJJMC010015296.1:6794243-6854491 GCA_023531435.1 Papaver californicum | reverse complement strand
TCACTAGAAATTAAGGTGCAAATTAGACACTAAAATGTGTCTATCAATTTGTAACCTAGATTGATCAATAAAAACCCTCACAATTTCACTACCCGTGGACGTAGGCCATTAAGGGCTGAACCACGTTAAATGATGTGTTCAATTTCTTCTCTTCTTTTTGATCTTCTTTTGATGATTGATTTTGGTTGATTTAAGTAGATGAGATTTTCTGCCCAAACAATTTGGCGCTAGAAACAGGGAGGAGTAATGGATTTATCCAACCTGCTACACAAAGATCGGAGAATTGAAGATTTAAGGATATGCAGAGTTCAACCGAAATTAGCGATTTGGGAATCAAGTTGAAGTTGACATATAATTGGTAATGAAATTATGTTACCGATGAGAGAAAAAAGATTGGGTTATGATTAAATTGACGTTATCAAGCTAATTGAATGAAGAAAACAGAACAACAAAAATTGTTTACAACAACCAAAAATTGCAAACAGCAAAACCTAGCAGCAAAAATTGCGATCCTCCATCTTTTCTCTTTTTCCTTACCTGAACTCTGTTGCAAGCAAGGATTTGGAGCTTGCAAAGTCAACTCAGTGCTTAACTCATAAGTTTTCCCTCACAGGTTTCATTAGATATCCATTGTCTTCTTTATTTTTCTTTTAAACTCTGTCTACAGGGAAAGTTGGGGATGAAACTCAAATGATTATGCATGCTTATATCAGCAAATGAGTTCGAAATATCACACAACATACATGCTATGAACAGGTTGTATGATCTAATTTCATTTTCGATTTCAATTTCTATGTTCACAGTAAAATTTGGGTTTTGGTTAGGGTTTTTAACAAATGAAGTGTTTAAACTCTATTTTAGGGTATATGGATGCATGGGTGAACTGTTTTGTTCATAAATTTCATGTTTATGGGTCAAGATTGTGTGAATTAATTTTTAGGGTTCTTATGTAAGAAAGAGTGGTGTTTTGTAAACATACTGATTTTCTATGATATGGTTTGATTGTAGAAATTCATCATATTATCAAATCTTATTTGAAAATCCCGTATGCCTTGTATGCCATATAACCTCAGTTCTTGTTCTACTGATATCCATCGATCCAACTGTTGGATCTTTCTGAAATTTTATCATGTTGTTACTTGCTAAGTAATGGAGGTACCCTCCAAATTTCATTATGATCAGGTTAGGAAAGGCAGTGGAAATTATTGCAATACAGAGAACTATTCCTGTAAGATATGACTGAGTTGTTGAGTTTAAACGAAATACTTATACTGCATGCCTGTATCTCATTTTTGGATATGATGAACCCATTTTTTTTATGAGTAATGTGTAAAAATTTCAAAACAAATGGATCATAGTAAGTACCTCAAATAGAGGATTTTAAACGATTGTGTCTGCCTGAATTCAGCAATTTTGGATCATATGATATCAGTCATATCTCATAATCTAACCGTCAATTTTAGCTCAAATTTTTATAGCATGTCCCTGTTGTTGTTGTGAATGTAGGGTTAAAATTCATTAGGATCCTGCAAGTATAAGGCGTGTTTTTAAGATGGACAGTAGGCTATGTTCGCAGGACATATTCCTGAATTTTCATGTATATGGAGGAAGTCTTGTGCTATGTTTGAATGTGCTGAGAAAATTGAATGTTATATATAGTTGAATTTGTCTTGAGGCTTGAGAATCTGTTTTGGAACTGTGCATGACATTGATTGAATTAAAGGGTTTCCTTCACTAGTGATAATCAGGATTCATTTGGGGTTTGATTCCTGTTTTGATTGGGTTTTAAAATGTTCTAAAAGATATTCCTGTATTATTGCATCTTAACTGTCTGTACTTCTTAACCATCCTCAACAGCTGCACATGTCTTTATATTAACCAAATTCCTGTTTTAGAAATGATCTTGTGTTATCAAATGAACCTGTATGTCCTGTTTTAGAATTCTTAACTTCTACATTTCAACATGCCTGTTTGTGAAATCTTCCCTTGAACTTGAAGAGAGACCTGTATTTGAACATCACCTGTTTATCTTTAAGTTTGAACCTGTCAACCTTTATTGAATCTGTTTGAAGCCGCCATGCCATGTTTAAGCTTTTCCCTCCTGTTTTCCTTTAAGACCACCTGCAACTCATTGATTCAACTGAACTATCTGTTTCACTATACCCATTTGACAGTCTTACTATCTAAGTTTATACCTTTTTAAACTGTAATGCCATATTAAACCTGTGTTGAACTTGCTTGTTTTAAACTTGAGCCTTTATTGAACCAGATTTTTAAACTTGTGAAATGAATTGTGTTAATAACTGTTTGAACCAGTATTGCCTCTTTAAGATGATTGAACCTTGTTGTTCTGTTGGGATTCTAAGTTAAATTATCACTTGCAATTTCTCTGAATTCTCATTTTGAACACTTGCTTAGTTATGTCCTGTTTGACATCCTAAATTTGATTAGCATGTTGTGGATAGATGGGAATAGTCTGATTGCTGATAGGTTCGATTGTGAACTGAACATTCAAGGTATAGCTCACTGTATTATAACTGATGAGAACATGCCTCACTTTACTTTCATTATGATTTTCCCATTTTTTGATACTTCACTAATGAGAATATACCTCTCTGATCAGTAGTGGTATTAGTTTGCTGTAGATGTCCAGAAAAATTGTTAATTTCAAATATGATTTACATTGGTGTATCATAGGTTAATTCTCACATGTTCAAATTGAAACCATGCTTAAATGACTGGGAAGAGCTAAATTGTCTTGTGAGTTTAAATGGTAAACTAATGATAGATTTGTAGCCTTGGATGTGGGAGGTAGTTTCACTTCTGCAGCTGAAGTGTATATTGCCTTTAACATGCCTGTATGAGATTCAAGTTTGCTTACCTGCAAATGAAGCTGGCAGCCTCAACTTTTGGAAAAGACTCCTCAACAGGTTTCGATTTAACGGTCACAGTTGAATGTCGCAGTTCTCACAATAAGTCTCATCAAAGAGCTAAGTATTTCTGTGATTTTTTCACTAAATAGGTACTTAAGTATTAGAAATCTGGCTTTACCTCTATACATACACAATCTCAATTTTCTCTGATTATATGATTGATATGATAAGATGACTGATTGTCTGCTTGTGACTAGACAGTGAATATTATTCATTATGATCGTTCTTTTGTAAATTAAAATGTGAACATGAATAGTAAAATTTGGCAATCTGACATGATTGAGATCTCCATGATCTGTAAATGTAATTGATTTATACATATGATGTATTTTAATTTTAGCATGTAGTAATCAAAATATTAGCATCATTTTGAAATGAATTCATAGCTCATGATGAGTGAGTTTTAATTTTAACTCATAGCACTATCCTTGAGTTTCTTTTGTAGCTTGCAATTAGCATTGAGTTTTCTCCGCTGAATGTTTATCCCAAGTCTAATTTGATCCTTAAATGACTCAAACATCATATCTAATTTTATTAAGACCAATCTGATGTTTCTTAGAGAATAGGTGTCGTGCCTGCAATGCCTTTGAACCTGGATTATGCATTCGATGTTGACAAGCTATAGCTTGTATAAGCTCACATGGTGATTGTGCTATAACCTCTTTTTCAATCTCATATACTTTAATCCTCAATAAATATCCTATATATATGTTTGTACATTCAGATCCTGTATAGATGAGTTAGTTTTTAAGAATTAGATTCATTTGCTCATTAGTTTAACAATTGAAGCTCCAAAGGGAAATTTCTGTTCTATGCATGAAATTGGTTTCATATGTTTCTGTTAGTATGAACCTGTAAGAGTCATTGCAGGGAAAGACAGATCTTAATAGCCTGAATCAGGCTGGAATACCCATAAAACAGACAAGACTCTGCTGGATTTTCTTTCAAGGGAGTCGGCTCACTGAGTTTGATCCAACTCAGTTGAACCAGACCAAATCTCTTTGCTTATCATTTTGTATGCTGCATGATAAATTTCCTTTTTTATTTTTTATTTTATAAAAAATAAAAAAAAATAAAAAAAAATGAATGATGATATAGCTAGATAATTATTATCACAGCTTCAAAAGACATATACCGATCCGCAAGCATTTCGGAAAAGATAATTATGCATTATTTTTTTAAAATTTTTGATTATAAAGTTTATAATATTGCGCATTAGAAGTAGTAATTTTAAATTTAAGAATGATTATTGATTATCATCTTTAAATGATTCAATCATGATTTTTCGTAATTGCTCAAAAAGCATGAGCTTATTTGATTTATATACACATCATCTGTCATACAGTATGAATTGATTAAATGATTTCAATAGTATCTGAATCGCATGTGATATCATGCATTATGATAATTAATATCATAATCATAGAAACTTATTGATTTAGTATGATAAATTTTTAGTCTGAACAAATTCTAATTTGTTTGATGAGATTTAACAGTAATATTCAATTAAAAGCATGAAAATCATTTTTAGCTTGTACCCATTTAATGTCATGAAATGTTTAAGACATTTTTATGAGATGTGAAGATACCTATGAAGGACACTTCAGAGATGCGGCAGCTATGCAATAATAATGCACTGGGGGGCATGCTAAAAAGAAATCAAAGTTTTAGCTATATGGGCTGAATACTGCGCGTCAATTAGGTATTTCATTTCAATAATTACTTAATACAAAATAAATAATATTATTCGCCAGTTATATGCCTTGTACTTCTTAGCATAAGGCAACAATTGATAGATACTTCAAATGGCTCATACTTCATGAAGAATATTCAGTAAATACTTCAATTTATTCTGAACTTCTTCGAAAGGCAATGCCTCTTATATTTCTTGCGGCAATCTGAACGTTCCAATATGAATTATAATTCAAAAATGGGATCTTTTTCAACCTATCATCAAATATTTCTGGAAGGCGAATACTTCTACATTCGTATACTTCTGATTTCTCAAACAGCAGTTACTTCGGAATATTCATCTGGATAATTCTCATGTCTTATTTAAAAATATATGTCATATTTTATTTCTATATATGCTTCTCATGTATATAGAAGAATATGGGATATGTCTTAAATAAGAAATGAGAAATGAGAAATATCTGGATGATTTTTCAAGTATACATCTCATCTACATTTCAGGTATATTTCTTACCGATATTTCTCCGTTCAGGAGACAAAAAAAGACTTGTGGGTGCATCCCCAATGAGGGAACTCATATAAAAGTCTTGAAATAAGGCTAATGGGCGCATCCCCAAAGAGGGAACCCATGTAAGAGTCTTAATAAAATGATGGACCACACATAATTTACTCCATGCCAGGGATAAATTAGGCGTGTGATCCTACAATGCTCAGTGGCTAGAGCAAATTTATAGGACACATTAATTTACTCCATGCCCGAGATAGATTAAGCGTGTGTTCCTACCGAGCTCCGTGGATGGAGACATGATAAGACTATTAGGTCGCAGAACCTATGAAAGAGTCTTGATACAAAATACTTATTTTTCAGAGTCTGGTTATCATTTTTCGGAGTACGTTTCGGGACCAACCCTGTATCTTACTCCTGGCTCGGGTTTGTTTCGTATGTGTGGGATCTCGATCCATTGTACTTATGAAAAAATGTTTAACCCAACGATCATTATATATATAAAATTCTACTTGAATAGGGACAAAAATATGACGAAGCCATGAAAATACACAAGTCTGAAGTGCTACCGTTGCACAAATTTGAAGTATTATTAATCCGAAGCATGGATCGCACTAAGGACACTTCAGAACGACATCATGGTTCGGTCCCTATACGAAGACATCACTTCCCGAACAAGGAAAGAAAGGCTTTAACGATACAACTAACGATAAGTATCCTTTATTTCTTTGACTTAAAATTTTCTCTTGCTTTAATTTTTCTTGTTTGTATAAGTCATGAAAAGGAATCTTATTGAAAGGTGAACAGGCTAAAATGCCACCCACCACAATTATCGGAATGTCTGGTGCGAATAGGTTTTGGCGCGTATAAAGAAAATTACGCCCAATGAAGAACCTGACATGTGACCCGTTCCGATTGTTACTTTGAATTTGAATTCCTGATTGATTTATACATGAAATAATATTATTACGCTAATATGCGCTTATGTATAAGTTTTGCTGCAAAATTCTATTTTTGAATGGATCAGGTTCATACTCTTATCGTGACAAGGCCAAGCAAGAAGTAACTGAAGTAATTTTCTTAAGGGTTTTTCTTCAAATAACTCTCAAGAAAAAAGGGGGCAAGTTGTGAGTATCAAAAAGTTGCTTGACACGTGGCAGCAATATCAGTGGAGTACAAGATGTCCCGATGCATGATCGAAATATTGTTGGATCGTACCGGGGATCGTACCAAGGATCGTACCAGGGATCGAACCAGGGATCGTACCAGGGATCGAACCAAGGATCGAAACATGGATCGAACCAGTCCCGTAGGATGAGAAAATTAGATCGACAAGTGGACGGATAGGGAGAAGCCACATGGAAATATCTGGAAGAGATTAGGTCGACACATGGGACGATTAGAGGACGCCACGTATTGAGGGTTGGGTGACTCATCGACCCAAGTTGGGTGACTCATCGACCCAAGTTGGGTGACTCATCGACCCAAGCTGAAGCATTTTCGTTTAAAAGAGAAAGAAGAAGAACAGAAAAAGGGGAGAAAAAAAGGGAAAGAGGCTTCTTCTCCAACAAAAAGCTCTGTAAACAGGAAGACTCCAATGGAGTTTACTGTATTTGTAACCTAGATTGATCAATAAAAACCCTCACAGTTTCACTACCCGTGGACGTAGGCCATTAAGGGCTGAACCACGTTAAATGATGTGTTCAATTTCTTCTCTTCTTTTTGATCTTCTTTTGATGATTGATTTTGGTTGATTTGGGTAGATGAGATTTTCTGCCCAAACAGGAACAATTATTATTAAAGATGCGCACACATATTTAAAAGCCATGGTTCGTGCTGAGACTTGCAGTATACCTATGAAAAATAACAGTAGTATAACGATTTCAAATTCATTAAAGAATTTTTTTAAAATAAATAAATAAATAAATCCAAAGATTTTAAAACTTGTATCATTCTTCTTCTCTTCTATAAATTTTCATATGTTCTTAAAATTTCAGAAGACGGAGATTTGCAGATGGTTGGAGTGTTAGATTATGACAAACAGTTGGAACATCCCGTTACTGCACATCCAAAGATCGATTCATTTACTGGTAAAACCTTTTCCGTGTAGCTGGCCATTAATATACATGAAATAATATATGTTTCTGACGAATTACTCATGGGCAAAAAACAAAAAAAGATCATAATAAAAGATAGACGAAAATGAAGATAACACAAAAGATTTAACGTGGTTCGGCCATGATTAGCCTACACCCACGGGTAATGAAGTGGGAGTTTTTATTCATATCTGGGTTACAGTTGAGAATGAAGCAGAGGAAGCCTCCATCGGGCCAAAAAGAGTCCCCTTCTTCTTCTCTCTAAAATTATATATATAGGGATAAAATATGATAATTACTAAAATACCCTTCGCCACATGTCATCAAGGTTCGCCACGTGTCGATGGAGATTCTTCTAAGCTCGCCATGTGCCGTAGAGGATTCACCACGTTTCGCCATGTGTCAACGGGATCCGCCACATGTTCTTATTATCCTTATCTTCAAAATGACCTCTATCCAAAAGTTGGTGCGGAATTGACTTGGTCTATCGGAATTGATGATGTCACTTCGGGAAAATGATGACGTCGCTTCGGTCCAAGTTGGGGTTCGGTCCAAGTTGGGCATCAGACTTGATGACGTCACTTCGGGAAAATGATGTCGTCGCTTCGGGATCGGGACATGATGACGTCGCTTCGGGATCGGGACGTGATGATGTCACTTCGGGATCGGGACGTGATGATGACGTCGCTTCGGGAAGTGATGGCGTCACTTTGGGATCGGGACGTGATGACGTCGCTTCGGGATCGGGATGTGATGACGTCACTTCGGGATCGGGACGTGATGACGAAGTCGCTTCGGGATCGGGACGTGATGATGACGTCGCTTCGGGATCGGGACGTGATGACGTCGCTTCGGGATCGGGACGTGATGACGTCACTTCGGGATCCGGACGTGATGATGACGTCGCTTCGGGACGTGATGACGTCACTTCGGGATCGGCACGTGATGATGACGTCGCTTCGGGAAGTGATGATGTCACTTCGGCCGAACATCATTTTGTCCCCAACAACTTGCCCCCTTTTCTTGAGAGTTGATTGAAGAAAAACTCTTAAGAAAAAGACTTTCGTCTCGCCTGAACCATAATATGGTGGTTGATGTTGCTTGTGCTTTTTCATTTGATGTTGTATTTTTGTCCCTGCAAAATAAAATTTTGTATATATATATACACTGATCGTTAGTTTTTTACCGCAAGATTCCTTTGAACCCTGGGTTGGAATTTTTTGCAACAAAGCACCTCCTTCCATGGAGTTATGACATTCGAGATCCCACACATACGAAACAAACCCGAGCCAGGGGTAAGATACATGGTTGGTCCCGAACGTACTCTTTTTGTATCAAGACTCTTACTTAGGTTCTGTGACCCAATAGTCTTATCAAGTATCAAGACTCTTTCATGGGTTCTGTGACCCAATAGTCTTATCATGTCTCCTAGACAAGGAGCTCGGTAGGAACACATGCTTAATTTATCTCGGGCATGGAGTAAATTAATGTGTCCCATCATTTTATTAAGACTCTTACATGGGTCCCCTCTTTGGGGATGGACCCATTAGCCTTATTTCAAGACTCTTACATGAGTTCCCTCGTTGGGGATGTACCCACTAGTCTTTTCTTGTCTCCTGAACGGAGAAATATCGATAAGAAATATACCTGAAATGTATATGAGAAGTATACTTGAAAATCATTCAGATATTTCTCATTTCTCATTTCTTATTTAAGATACATCCCATATTCTTCTATATACATGAGAAGCATATATAGAAATAAAATATGAGATGTATTTTAAATAAGACATGAGGAATAGCCAAATGAAATATCATTTCATTCTGAAGTAATCGTTATATAAGAGATCAGAAGTATACGAATATAGAAGTACTCGCCTTCCGGAAATATTTAATAATAAGTAGCAAGAGATACCCATTTTTGAATGATAATTCCCGCAGGAGCGTTTAGATTTCCGCAAGAAATATATAAGAGATAACGAATGAAAATTTCATATCACAACTCATACGAAGTATATGTAGTATCGCCCTTCGAAGAAGTTCGGAATAAATTAAAGTAATTACTGAATATTCTTCGTGAAGTATGAGCCATTTAAAGTATCTATCAATTGTTTCCTTATGTTAAGAAGTACATGGCATATAACTGGTGAAAAATATTATTTATTTAGCGTTAATTAATTATTGAAATGAAATACCTAATTGGCGTGCAGTATTTAGCTCATTTCACAGCTAAAACTTTGATTTTTTTATAGAATGCCCTCCAGTGCATCATTATTGTATAGCTGCCGCATCTCTGAAGTGTCCTTCATAAGTATCTTCACACATAGTTGATCGGGCACGAATGATCGAGCATGGTTGATCGAGCATAACGTATCGGGCACAACTTGTGCGGTCATGCTTGAGCGGGAAATGTACTTGAGCGGAGCAAGTGGAGCGGGCAAGAGCGGAGCACTTTCGGACAATGTGATTGGATGCTTTGAAGTTAAATTTGTGCGGGAAACAAATGCATTCAATCTCCCCCACTTCCGTTCATCCCAATTGGTCGGTTTGAACTTGATTTTGTGGTGGGAATCTGTATCATTCGTAGCTTCATTTTGATTGTGCAACTATGTAAAGATCATCATCATCAGCTGGTGGTGAATATATTGAGAAACCTGTCCTACCAACTGGGTTCGAAGACCGAGTGGCTGGTCAAGGACTTGTGATCAATGGTTGGGCACCACAAGTGGCTATACTGAGTCATCAAGCTGTGAACACATTCCTGACTTATTGTGGATGGAACTCAATGCTAAAAGGAATTATAGTTGGGGTTCAATTGTTACTGTGGCCTATGATAAATGACCATTTCATGACTGCGAAACTATTGGAAACTGATTTGGGTTTGGCAGTAAAGATCTGTGAAGGTGCTGATACAGTTCCGAGTCCGACTAAGTTAGCTAGAGTCAATGCTGAATCCATGTCTCGAGACCAAAATATTTCGTCAAGTTGACTGCTTGTCTGAGCTGGTGGAGTCTGAACAAACCTCATCATGTTTAGTGGTATCATGATGGGAGTAACTTTAGCTGGTGGAGCATGTGTACGAGCTCTCTCTTCATGAGTAGCTGTGAGTAACTTTAGGTTTAGAGTGCCGACATTTATTGGAGAAATGAATGAAATTCTGATGGGATTCCACAGACTCAGTCACAGTGAGTGGCAATTCTTTTGAAGGCCCTTTAGGAATTCTCGGTCATGGTTTTGGACCAAAAGATGGAGAGGCTCATCTGGATGCAGACGAAAACTGGAGTGTTAATCCTGATCAAAGCATGGTTGATTTAAAAACAGTCTATCTTCATGAACTTGGGCATGTCTTAGGGCTTGACCATAGCTCTGATACAAATTCAATTATGTATTACTTGTGCACTTCATGTCCTTTATGTATTACTTGGAGATGAAAAAGAATTCTCATCAGAAAGAAGAAATGTCCAGGTAGTTTTATGCATGATGAGAGAGGCTGCTGAACTTGCAAATGTTGATCGTGCAGCTCCTTAGCATCAGTTATGTACTACTGAAGACGAAAACGTTTGTGATTGTGAGTAAAGAAGACGTTGAGAGTCTGCTTGAATGGGTCCGCTCTGAACGTTTATGTTGCAGGTGTAAGCGTCCATGAATAATCAGGAGAGTCCCCTTTTGTGTTGTAGAATCTTTTCCACAAACACCTTATGTGCATCTCTTTATATTGTGAGGGATATTCTTTTGTTGTTTTATGATCACGCTTATATAGCTTCTCTTCGACCTGCAAAACCAATTTAGAAAACAACCCAACTTTCTAAATGCAATAAAAACACTAAAATCAATTCTCTTCGTGGGGGCATGTTGTAGATCAAGCATTGCCGCATTTCCTCATTGTGATGTGCATAGAAATAGTGAGATACAACTTGCTTAGTCTTGTCGTTCCCATAGAAATGAAACACGCAAAGGTGCTGGTGAATTTTGTTAATATGGCCAAAGCCTTGGATGGCACTGGTTGCCGATTCAAGAACTGTTGTTCCTGTTTGTGTTGATTCCCCTGAATGGTCTTCAAATCTAGTTTTTAAGTAAGCTGAGCTATTTTCGTTGGATGGTCGCAAGGAGGGAAATAAAATGATCACTGTAATGAGCTTTGTTGTTGGCGCATATTTACAATCAAAGGCGATCCAAGCAAAGTTCCACTCTGCTTACATCGCACTGTTCTTTATCTGTAACTTTATCTGTAGTGATATCCAGTCTATGATGAACTTGCATTTTGTCTGCATTTACGGCTTCGGCGCCGAACCGGGTTGCCAAATCGACTGAGAGTTTTGATTTTCCTGTACCAGTTGCCCCCATGACAACCACCACTTTTTTTTTTTTTTTTTTTTTTTTTTTTTTTTTTGCCAACAGTTAAATGAATCGGTCATGACTGGACTAGCCTGAAAGTTCACCATTGGATTGACTTCTTTGCATACTGATAGTGAAAACCTCATGATAACTAATTTTCTCAATCAACAGTTTTTCTTTCTTCTTCTTCTTGAATAATGATTGATGTATTATGTAACAACTGGTGAAGAAATATATTGAACTTTGTCTTGGAAACACGAATTCAGCTCCTTGATGCCGCTCAAATTCACAGTATGCAAGTAGGCTGAATTGGAAGGTTGGTTTTTCATATTTCCCCTGCAACCCAATCTTCCAAACTTTGTCAAATATCCCCCAGCACCATGGTCCAACTGTCGGAAATGCTAATTCATGCATTTGAACTTGAATCTTCAAAAACTTGTCTGTTAGACATTTTTTCAAGCACCTTTTGCGTGTTCTGTTAACTTATGAGAGCCATATAATGGCTGCCCTCTGGATACTCCATTAATTCATTCCTTCCCTGCAAACTCGAATTGAAAGACAACCCAACCTCGCTAACTCATCAATTTGTACATATAAAAAGATCATTGGAAATATTTCATCAAAAAATCATTTTTTCTTGTTTTGAAAGACAAACCAATTATAGTCCAGAGAAACAAAAATCTGATTTTGAGAAGATTAAAAATAACTCAACTAAAATCTGATTTTGAGAAGATCATAAACAACTCAACTAATAAATAACAATTTCAGATTCAATTAAAGGATAAATTAATTGACTAAAGAGGAAAAGAAAATTTTGTGAGGAATCCCCAAAATTTTAGTTCGAAATTCTCAAAAGAGAAAAACCATCAAAAAATTTGTTCGAATAGAGGTATGGATGAAATTATTAGATAATGAAATCAAGATGAAATCAATGTTTTTGGTTAAGCTTTAAACTGTTGCTGCTGTTGAAATTGAATCTGATGGTAAGCAATTCCATCTCTAAAATCAAGATGGTAATGTTGAGTTTGGTCTCATGATCTCAAATCATTAGTGAGTTTCGATGATTTCTAGTCCTCCTTCTCTGTACATCATCATGCTTGGTAATGATATCCTTTTCTCAATTGTTCATGTTTCCAGTGAGATAGGTTGGATAAATCCATTACTCGTCCCCTCCTTCTAGCGCCAAATTATTTCTGCTGAATTTCTCATGGGCAAAAAACAACCAAAGATCATAATAAAATATAGACAAAAATGAAGATAACACAAAAGATTTAACGTGGTTCGGCCATGATTAGCCTACATCCATGGGTAATGAAGTTGGAGTTTTTATTCATATCTGGGTTACAGTTGAGAATGAAGCAGAGGAAGCCTCCATCGGGCCAAAAAGAGTCCCCTTCTTCTTCTCTCTAAAATTATATTTATAGGGCTAAAAGATAATAATTACTAAAATACCCTTCACCACATGTCATCAAGGTTCGCCACGTGTCGATGGAGATTCTTCTAAGCTCGCCATGTGTCGTAGAGGATTCACCACGTTTCGCCATGTGTCAACGGGATCCGCCACATGTTCTTATTATCCTTATCTTCAAAATGACCTCTATCCAAAAGTTGGTGCGGAATTGACTTGGCCTATCGGAATATATGATGTCACTTCGGGAAAATGATGACGTCGTTTCGGTCCAAGTTGGGGTTCGGACTTGATGACGTCACTTCGGGAAAATGATGACGTCGCTTCGGGATCGGGACGTGATGACGTCACTTCGGGATCGGGATGTGATGACGTCAATTCGGGATCGGGACGTGATGATGACGTCCCTTCGGGACGTGATGATGATGTCACTTCGGGCGAACATCATTTTGTCCCCAACAATATATCCTAGCTTTCGTCTGATATAAGTGTTAACGTTGATGAAAGAGAGATGTTTACCTTTGTATGTCAATTCACACCAACTTACCGTACATACAATTAATTAGTTCAATAATCTTTGGATTTGTTTTTATCGGTGCAAACGACAAATAAATTAAAATATTTATTTAATATCCAATAATTTAAAAAATATTTTTCTAATACCCAAATTTAAATATTTTATCTAAAAATATTTAAAAAATATAATTATAATTGACCAATCTGCTCTTAACTAATTATTAACCACTATAATTATTCATTACAAAGATAGTCAAAACTAACATGTAATAAAATCACAAAGTAATAAAATCACAAAGTCAGATAAAATATAATTTCTATTGTAATGAACATAACAAGAGGAATACCAAAAACGATATAATGAATTGTACAAAATAAAATGCGTTACTAAGAACAGTAAACAATATGTAGAATGAGATATAGTGTAATACATTCATCAATTCTACTTAGTTTAAAACAAGAAGTAGAAACCTAAAGAACTTGAAAACAAAGTCTTTTTTTCTCTCAGAAGTTGGACCTCATATCTATAAGGTTGCTACATGTTATCTCACTTACTACCACTGACATTAAATAGTCTACAGAAAGAAAATGGAGTAATCAATTTTCTGTAATCCACTTAGATCGCCTCGTCCAAACTTTAGTAAACTGACAACAATTGAATTGCAAACTTGCATTCATTTAGTGGTCCGTAAGCTAATGACTTCTGGAATCCCGTTCATCCAAACCTCAGTGAGTTGTATGTAACTATAATTTTATTCATTTTCATAAACCACTATGGAAACATTTTTAGTATTCACAAAAATTTGCCATCACATTTTAGTATCACCTGCCAAAGGAAGTGATCGACAAAGTTATTAAATGGATTATGTTACTTGATAATTAGCAATATAAATTCTAAAATCTACCTGGTTTACTTAGTTAAATCAAAAAAACAAACATTCACACGGTAAGTATCAAAAATAAAACTAAATAAGATCAAAATAATTCATCTTAAATCAAATTTCCAAAAACAGATACCACCAATACTTCCACACCAATCTTTTTGTTTATCCCTATACATATTATTATGATATTGTTACATACAATGATAACCACCACCAACAGGTATACCCATATGTACCATTCCAAACGGATCCAAAGATGACGATGATCTTTCATTGATAACCCTTGCATTTGTTTCAAAAACAATTTATACTTTGGCAAGTGACTAACAACATTCTCTCAATTACTAATCCCACTACATCCATCAACTAACATAAAGGTCTTTGACACGGCATTCTTAATACCTAGTTGTCAAATTTCATTAATAATCAACACAAGATGCACTCAGTTACATCAAGCAGTAACACATGATGCACCTGGATACATCCAGTGCTGCTATTGTTATTCTTATTTCAATTGTAGTAATCAACTTAGGATGTACCAGGATACATCCATAAATATAAATTGTAGTTCATTCAGATTCAACTAAATTTAAAACAGGATGAAACCGGTTTCATCGTAGTTTAAACATGGATGAAAACAAATTCAGTTGAATCTAAAACAGGATGAAACCAGTTTCATACTAGTTTAAACAAGATGGAAACATATTCAACCAAATCTAAAACAAGATGAAACCAGTTTCATACTAGTTTAAAAATAGATGAAAACAAATTCAGCCAAATCTAAAAGAGGATGATACCCGTTTCATACTAGTTTAAACATGGATGAAAACAAATTCAAGTAAATCTAAAACAGGATGATACCAATTTCATCCATGTTTACACAAGAAAATAAATTTGACTGAAATTTCATTCATCAAATTAAATCATTCATCTCATAAATTTTTGGTCTAAGAGAGGATGATACCATTGTAATCCATGTTTATGGAAGCAAAAAAAAAAAAAAACGGACTGAAATATCATTCATCTAATATGATCATTCATTCATTTCATAAGTTTCAGGTGTAAAACAGGATGATACCAGTTTCATCCATGTTTATGCAAGAAAAGAAAAACAGACAACAATTTCATTCATCTCATAAAATCATTCAATGCATATGAAAGTGAAAAGTTCAAAAAATAAAATCAAAAATAGAATTAGGGTTATAAAACTTACGAGTGCTCATTTTTGAAATTGGTGGAAGATAAAACCCTAATTTTCTTAATTTCAATGAACTTGAGAAGTCTCCATTTTAATTAGGTAATTTGAAGGAAAAAAACTATTTATGGTGGTGGTAGTGTCGATAGTGTTGTTATTGATGTTTGTGGTGATGGAGAAAGATGGCGGTAATAGTTATAGTTTTTGTCGATGGTGGTGTTGTGGGTTCTGTCGATGATGTTGGTGGTGGTTGTAGTTTTTGGTATAAAAAAAGAGAAGAAGGGGATGGTGGAGAAATTAAGAGAAGATGTTGACAGCGGTGGTGGTGTGGATTGTATTTTCTAATGGAGAAAGATGATTATAGAGATGGTGGAGAAAAAGAATTGATGGTTTCTAAATGGGGTAATAGAAAGAGAGACTAGGGATATTTCAGTCAGTTTTGAGTTGTAATCAGTTCCAGTCTATTTCACCCAATTTAATAGTTTGCTCGTCCAGTACGATCAGATTTTAATTTTTTTTGGGCATATGACACATTTTCTCCTGTACATATCGGGTCATTTCTAAAGATGGCTTCATGCATGATCCTGTGCCAATCACATTATCAGAGTCTACGTTGATGCATGACTTTGCCATTACGAAAAACTTCGCAATTTTCATGGATTTGCCTCTGAAATTTAGACCAAAGGTACAATGGCAATTTTTGTGGACTATATGTGGCACTGTGACTCTCGAGAGTAAACCCTTGATCCTGCATGGTATAAACATACAAGTAATTAATCTTGTTTTTTTTATGGGTAGCATAACATAAAACAATTCATCGAATATTATGACCATTTTTTTTTTTAATTTGTATGCTTCACTTATATTTCAGAATTTCGTGACGGGAGAGCCAATTCTTGCATTTGATGCAACAAAGAAAGCTTGCTTTGGTATTCTTCCCCGATATTCAACCAATGAGCAGGATATGAGATGGTTCGAACTTCCTAGCTGTTTTATATTTCACAATGGTAAGCCTCATTGTTTCACTCATTTTTCTTATTATCAAACAAATATTATGAACCGTCGGGGCATGGTATACATTGTTTTTGGTTAGGATTAGAAATGGGCGAAATTCCATATGTACTAGTGCTTCCATGCACTCTTTGATAAGCATGCGAATAAAAACGTAGCATATAGGGAACCGATTAAAAAAAATGTAGCCGGCTGCCGGCCTATAAAAAGTCCTAAGATCCATACTCGCCAACTGCCTATGGCAAGTACTAATTAAGATCCATACTTGCCGACTAGCAAACTGCTTCCAGTGATTCAACAATCACATTTTATCCGTGGCTAAAAAAATCACTCGAGTGTAAAATGTATTAGTAGTTTTCTTTTTTTTTGTTCTGATATATATTTCATCTAATGATTAGCCAATGCTTGGGAGGACGGCAACGAAGTAGTTATGATCACATGTCGCCTTCAGAATACAGATTCAATGAGCATGGCCTACTGGATTGCAAATCCTTTCGATTTCAAAAGTGAACTGTAAGAAGTTTAATTTTGAATGCGTATGATACAATTTGTTTACCTGGTTTTTTCTAACATCTCTTGTGTTTTCTACTAGGTATGAGATGAGATTTAATATGAAAAATGGTTTAGCTTCACAGAAAAAACTGTCACTATCTTCAGTAGATCTTCCCTGAGTTAATGACAACTACATTGGCAGGTAAGTTTCATTTCCTTTTTAAACGTGATGTTATTTTACGATGGTTCTTGTTTTGCTAATGCATCATCTATAATTCAGGAAACAAAGGTTTGTGTATGCAAATATAGTTGGAAAACAGACCGGGATTATTAAATTTGATATGCATGCTGACCCATTGCTTGGAGGGCAAAATTTTGAGGTGGGAGGAAATATTATAGGTATCTTTAACTTGGAACCCGGAAAGTTTTGCGGCGATACTATTTTTGTTTCTCGTGAGCCAGGAGTAATATCTGAAGAAGATGATGGATACTTAATATTCTTCGTATACGATGAGATCACTGGGTAACTTGTCGCATCTTTTCTGATTTCTCATCTTATATATGAACAACTTTCCTTTTTCGGTAGTAGACAAATGTTGCATATAAGCATTTGATCCTAACTAGAGATTAAATAAAACAAAAACAATTAACCGAGAATGTTCTTCAGGGTTTCAGCCTTGCCCGATATACCATTCTTCTGATTCTCATGTCACATAACAAATTTGCTTCTGAAAGATTTCATTTCACTTCAAATTTTCTTATTAATTTCTAGGACCAAATTGATATTGATTTTTTATTTTTATTTTTGTTCTCTTTTTATCAGCTAACAAACATCGAAATGTTAATTGGTGCAGAAAATCAGTAGTAAATGTAATTGATGCCAAAACAATGTCATCTGATCCGGTTGCAGTTGTTGAGCTACCCTTAGAGTTCCTTTGGGATTACATCATTTCTTTGCGACAGAGGTCAGTTTTTAGTTCAGGTTCAAATCTGTAAGTTTGCATACCAGTTTTTCTAGGCCATGACCGACAGGTTCAATTACTGAGCTATGTGTAGAATTGAGATGGCTGAACTTAGGGTTCTGACAGAAGTACATGATTATTTAAGAGGTTATGTAGTCCTTTAAGTTGGCTCCACATAACCTGAATCTAAACTTTTCGATCTATAAACGGATCAGAAAAACAAAACATTTCCGATCTACAAGTAGTATTATACTTCAATTATCAGAATAAATTTATTTATACTAGTGCTATTTGCATTAATATCCTAGACCAGACCCACTCCCCATTATCTTGTAGAACTCCGTCTGCATGGATTGCGCCTTTCCTGGCCGGATTGAGTCTTTCTAACTCGGATTGAATCAATTTCTCCTCATACGTCGGTCTACGTCATAAGTCCTGAGGCAAACCTTGAAATAACCATTTTACCTTTTGCTCATTTTTTGGTAAAATAATTGTTTTACCCATAATCTGAAAGTTGATGAAAATAACTATTATGTCATTGATTTGTAAAATGATTATTTTATCCTTGGTCCAAAAATTTTAATCGAACGGATATAAATGATCTCTATGGTGTTTATTCGACCAATAGGAATTCAGATCTTTAATCGAACGAATATAAATGCAAACATAAAAACTCATACGGATTACCATTCTTATACAAAACAAAATCAAAAAAGGTAAAATTGCAATCTCTATGGGCGGGAATGTTGGCGCGAAAAACATCTTAGGGAGAATGAATTGGCGTGTTTGTTGGTGCTTTTTTTTAGTGAAATCTAAAGTTCATGTTCGGTAAATCTCTAAAATTGAAACCTTGAGGCAGAAACTCTCGCCTGATCCCTAAAAAAACTCTCGACTTTAAGAAAACTTCAACTTCGATCTCACCTCTTTCTCTTTCTTTCTCATTTTCAATTATTCTAAAAAAACTCCTGATCCCTCACCTATCTCTCAGTTTCTTTCTTTCTCTGTTTCATCTTCGATTTCTTTATTTTTGAAATCGAAAATCCAAAAGAAAGAAATCAGGGATTTCAATTTCTCTCTGGTTTGTAAAGTGGGGTTTCAGTATGTTTCAATTAGGGATTTTATTTGATTACGTATCTTTGTTAGAATTAGATATTTTGGAGTCAGGGTTTCTTCAAATCTCTTTTAAAATTAGAGATTTTGGAGTTAAGATTTCTACAAATCTCCATTAAAATCAGAGAATTTAGAGTTAGAATTTTTACAAATCTCCGAAATCTCTTCTTTTTTTTTTTTTTTCTGCATATCTCTGTGGGTTTTGTACAAATACTTTTCTGTGAAATTTTGGGTGTTTCTGTACCAAAGTTAGAGTTAGGGTTTAAGTTTTTTTGCTCAGAACTTTTGGGGTTTATTTTCCTAAGAACTTACGGTTTTGAATTTGTTGTTCTTTCGGTCAAAACTCCAACTTCATCTCCTTCTCCAGTTATTAACCCATCAAATTCATCTTTTTCAGCATCACATCTCCAGTTATTAACCCATCAAAATCCTCCGCTGCGCCATCACTTATTCACCTGCACCAAAGTCCTAATCACCTTCACTAGCACCCGTTTTGAACCCAAGTCTAAATCACCTTCACTAGCACCAATTGGATTCCATAAGTTGATCTGTAATATGATACTTCTTATGTTTTTTTAAGATGTAGATCTAATCTTCATAGATGATTAAGTTTTGGACATGTTTGATCCTGAGAAAGGGAATTAAGTGGCTGATACTGTATGAGGTTTGTTATATCTACTGATTTTGTTTTCATGTATGTATTCCTTTTTCTGGTGATAGTTTTTTTTTAATGACCAAAAAAGGTGTCGGCCACTTCATTAGATAGAAATTTCTGGCCAAATTTTTCTGCTCCTCAATTTGGGTTGAGTTTTTGATTTGAGTGTTGATGTTAGAGGGGATATTTGAGTTTTCTGAAGTGGGTTTTGTAAATATATGTAAAATTTCCTTTCTTTGAAGGGATTTGATATTTGGGTTCTGTATGTGGGTGTTGTATAAGAGTCTCAATTTTGGGGAAATTTTGAAGTTTTTTTGTGATTTTTAGAAGAAGTTTGATTGTTGAAAATGAATTTTTGTCGAAGTAGTGCATTTGTATGATGAGTTGATGTTTTGGGTTTTGTGACCACAGGTTATTGTTATGTTCGGCTTTAAAAGTGAAGGGGGGAATATCAATGTAAAATCCAACGCGTTTCTTTTCTCAGCAGCCAATAAGCACTGGAACCCTTGGGTGCAGTGCAGATCCAGGAACATATGGTTAAAGAGATGTGTGTAGCCGAAGGTACACTTTTTCTATATTTTTTTTATCTTGCTCAGTTCCTTTTAAACCCCAGCATCCTCCGTGTCCATGATATTAGTCCCATTTGATCAAGACTATATTATCTAGCATTAGCACTTCGATCAAGACCATATTTGTGTTATCCCATTTTGTTCTCCATGTCCATGATATTAGCCACGTTGTTTTTTTGGGTCTGCAACTCTGCTTAAGATTTTCTTATGGATTTTCGCTAATTGTTCTAGGTCTGATGCACCATTAGTCTCAGACATCATCTTTACAGGTGTGCTTTATTACAAAATTCTTAAAGCATACTCCTCCTGATACGATGCATTTGCTTTTAATTGTTAATAGACTATGTTGCATTTGTTGGATTTAAGCCAATTCATCCGCCTTTATCTTGCTCCTTTATGTTTTTTTCTTATAGTAACGCATGTGATTGGTATCCTATTGAAGATGTAGATATGCTTTATTACAGTTTTGTCCCAGTTGGAGCTGCTTCATATGTAGCTACAAGAGAGATGTTCTCTTTTGCTATGATTTGAAACTTTCCTACTTATTTGGATGTTCTCTTTTGCTATGGTTTGAAACTCCCATTGTGTATGACCCCTGTAGCTGTGTGCCACAATCCCATAATAGATACAAACCCTCGATTGTGCATTACCCCTGTGGATGTACCACAATCCCATAACTTTAAGTTTGTGGCTTGAATGTACGAGGAACATGTTTTGTTTACTTATTTTACCTTACCTATTTAGTGGTACATTACCTTTCCCAACCTTGAATGTAATGGTTTCAATATTGTTGAACTTCACACTGTTTTTGTAGGTTAATCCAAGTAATTTGGGTGGAACCAGCTGGTTTCATATATGATCGACATAATCTCATCAAGGTTTGTGCTTCTCTTTTGTTTGTACTATTGCTGATGTTTATTAGAACATTATGTTACAGTATAATGTTAACACATTCATTTAATTTTCTTAATTTAGATTAGCAAGTTTACACATGGAATGAAGAATGGATGGGGACTGGCAACAGGTGGAAAAGTCTTATTTGGGACTGATGGATCTTCATCTCTTTATCATCTCGATCCAAAAACATTCAAAGGTCTCCCAAGCAAAAAAAATTAGCATTAATAATCCATTCAAAAATTCTTTTGTTTGTTGTTGTTGTGTGTATGCTTCTATTTTTCTTACCCATTTTGTTTCTGCACCTAGGGCTGAGGGTATCACCGTGCAGAAACTCCTCTCTACTTACACCACCACCTCCTTCTTATACTTGCTCATCTTCATCTCTTATTAGCAACCACCACACCAACATTATCAGTAAAAAGGTATGTCATTAAGTTTGAATTGTTGATAATGATGATGGTTTAGGACTTACTGTTGGTGTTAGTGATGATGTTTGTATGTTGGAATCTTGGATTGCCCTCTTGAAGTAGAAATAAAAAGCTTTTGCTTCATATGTCTAATATTTTGTCAAATTCGGTATTAACAATCCGCAAATTAGCATGATTATGTTTGAATGTTTGCGTTATAAGGTTTTGAGTCATAAGAGAGGATCACATAATGCTTCATTTTGTTTGTCAAGGGTTTAAGTTGGCAGTATGGTCTTATGCTTCATGTAGTTCATTTTTTATATGATCATGTGTGTGTACTGTTGGTGTTAAATGATGATGTTTGTATGCTGGATTGCACTCATCTTGTGTTTTTTATGTCTAATATTTTGTCGAATTCCGTATTAGTAATCCGCAAATTAGCATGATTAGTCTATACCTGCATCAGGATGATGAGTTCTGAACTCAATAGTTTTTATATTCATTGTAAAGGTCATGTTGCCATCTAAACCCGTTTATGAACATCCCTGTATATCAGCTGTAAAATTAGCTTCATTAAGGAACTTGCTTATTTTGTAAGATTGTTTATTTTGTATGTTATATGGTATGAAATGGAGCTGGATATGGAGATGGAGCCAGTCATTATTTCTGTATTACCTGCACTGTCTGAAGTAGATTCAAGGGAGCTGGAGCCATTCATTTGGAGCTACCTGCACTGCCTTTTACTTTAACTCTAGATGTATTACTGTATGTTATTTAGCTACTTTAACTTTAAATTTAAATTTGCACTTTGTAATCCAATGAATCTAATGATCAATGGTTTAAATTTGCACTTTGTTGATGCTGCATGATCCTCCAGGCCTGCTTGTTGTTTAAGCATAAGTAGTTAACATTAATGGTTTTTTTTTGGTTTTTTTTTATTTGTATTGTCAGTTTCAGAAAACTGACAGAAATAAACGGTTAACCGAAACCGGACGGAAAAACCGAAACCGGGTAGAACCGTTTAAAAACCGAACCTATGGTTAAAGGTTCGGTTTTGGTAAGGTTTTTAGAAAACCGGTTATATCGGTTTCGGTTTTGGTTTGGCCAGAAACCGAACCGAAACCGGCCATGAACATTGCTAGTATTCACGTTTTATGTGCTCAATCAACTTTATTTCTGATTCACCTTCAGGTTGCTTGTTTGGTTTTATTTGGTACGATAACTGAGATAAGTCGGACTGAGTACAGAAGATAGGATCAAAACTTTGTATTTCTTGACAATGAATTTCTACTTGTTAAGGCAAATTTGTAGATAAATTGCTATCAAAAGATAAAATAGAACTGATAAACACACTGAACCAAAAAAAAATTATAACAAAATTATAGTCAATTTAGTCGACTCATGTTAATTTTTTTTTTCAATTTGTGCATCCAAACATTTTCTCATAGTGAATCAAAAAAATGATTTGAACGAGTTTTCATGTTTCCATTAAACAAATCCTAATAAGATTGTTGGATTAACACTAAGTTCTCAAATGTATACTTCAAAAATTGACTTCTTTTTTGAAATGGTGGTGGCGGCTTAAACTTAGTTGCTGGGAGAGGTTTTACCAAGTAATTCATTTTTTGGTTGCTAAGAGTATGTGCCTCAAAGTAAGAGCTACACGAGCACTTTTCTAGATGCTATATAGATTACTTGAAAAAAGGATCCAGCGATCAAACACATCTGGCCATGGCTAAAAATTAGTTGACACAATTTTAAAGCAGCCCAACTATTTGACAGTTGCAAGTTTTGTAGCTTAAACCCTTAAAGTGACTAAAATATTGGGCTCTTGCTAACATTTAGAGCAACCAATTAATTCTGTTGCTACGAGTATGTGCCTCAAAGTAAAGAGCTACATGAGCACTTTTCTAGATGCTATATAGATTACTTGAAAAAAAGGATATAACGATCAAACACATCTGGCAATGGCTAAAAATTAGTTGACAAAGATTTAAAGCAGCCAAACTATTTGGCAGTTGCAAGTTTTATAGCTTAAACTATTAAAGCGACTAAAATATTGGGATCTTGCTAACATTTAGAGCAACCAATTTATTTTGTTGTTGCTACAAGTTGTGCCTCAAAGTAACTAGCTACATGATCATTTTTTTAGTTGCTATAAATTACTTGAACAAAGGATCTAGCGATTAAAGACACATTTTCGTGGCTAAATAATAGTGGACACAGGTTTATAGCCGCCAAAATTTCTGGCAGTTGCAATTTTGGATGCTTTAACTATTAAAGCGACTCAAATTCTGAGCTCTTGCTAAGATTTCGGTCGCTTAAACCCGTTTTTCTTGTAGTGTCATAGACTAATGGGTCTGAAGTTGGGACATTTAGGGATAAGGTTAACGAAGGTTTTATTTAATTGAGGATGAATGGAGCAGTTTAAGAAGAAATCCTTAATGACGCTACACACAGAATCACCAATAATATCCCAATACTTCACAAAGAAAATTCGTTGTAGCCCATCCGGACCAGGAGCTTTGAGAGGACCTAGCTCTGTAACTGTCTTGTATATTTCCTCATTAGAAATAGGTTGCATCAAATAATCATTCTCAGCTGTAGAAATGACATTTGGGATTATATTGGTAAATTGCAATTTGTTTCTGAAGTTGTCTCCTTGAAGAAATTTCTAAAAGGAGAGCATATTAAGTTCTCTATTTCATCTAAATCATAAACCCATTGATTTTTGTCATTCTTTAATGCACAGATTCTATTTCTGTGTCTTCTTACTAGAGTAGAAATATGGAAAAATCTAGTATTAAGATTCCCATGCTTAAGCCATTATACTCGAGATTTTTGTGCCCAAAAAAGTTCCTCCATTCTTAAATTTGAAAGGTAAACATTTAAACAGTGAGCTTCATGGGCTTTGTTAGCCAGAGAAGGAGTGATACTAATTATGGATTGGGCACAACTCATTTCATCTCTAGCTTGAGCAACACGGTTATGAATTCTACCAAAATATCTCTTGTTCCAAATTTTTGCTAGGAAGCCTAGGTCAGCTACTTGTTGACATAAAGTATCTACTGAAGATTGGCTTGGAATTGAGGGATGAGAATTCTAGACCTGGTTGACTATATTTTTAAACTTTTCATCCTCAAGCCACATTGCTTCTAGCCTCCATGGTCTAGTTTTATGCTTTTTGGTTGGATTTAGATCGATAAATAAAACTCTATGATCTGAATTGAAATGGCTTAGATGAAATATTTGAGTATCTGGGAACAGCAAGCGCCACTTTTCATTCACCAAAGCATGATCCAGGCGTTCTTGAATATTTCTGCTCAATCTGCTTATTGGTCCAAGTGAACTTAGGACCAGCTGCATTAATATCGATTAACCCATTGTTGCTTATCATTGAATTGAACTGCTGAAGATGAGAGTAAGTGGGTATGACACCTCCTTTCTTTTCATTTGATGAAGTAATGGAATTAAAATCCCCAATGGATGCATAAGGACAATCGAGTGATGAGGATGCTTCTAATTCAGAACAAGTTCTCTTGCGCAACGTTGGGATTAGATGTGCATAAACTGAGGATAAATTCCATGGATATCCCACCTTCGGGGTAATGACACATGAATTTCTGAACTGCTTCTTGATGTTGCTTCTAGCTGGATATCTCTGTTATTCCATAATAACCATAAGCCCTCTGAAAAGCCTACTGATTCAACACAAATATAGTTTCTGTATCCTAAATGTTGGATAATATTGAGAGAGTTATATTTTGTCAACCTTGTTTCAAAAATAGCACAGACTGTTGGATGATATGTTCTAATTATATCCCTAGCTATTGTGAGAAAGGAAGGCTTTCCATCCCCTCTACAGTTCCACGAGAGAATCTTCATTGGAAAATTGTTTTGTGTGAATTGGCCTTTCTCCACTTGAGAGATTGTTTGTGCCATTAGATGGTTATTTTGTACTAACCTGATGTATCCCTGGTTCGCTTCGTATGCGTTGAGATTCCTCCCTATTGTGGTTCTGAGCACTCGTTGAGTTGCTAGGCCATCCCAACACGAGACTAACTCCATCTCGATCCTATGAAGTTCGCTTGGTCCTCTTAGTAGAGCTGGGGTTTCCACATAAGGGCTATGAATTATTTTGAATACGTTGTCTGCGTGCCAAATCCTTTGGTCGTATTTTGCCTTTCGATACAACTGATAAACGCATAATTTATACATATTTACCGCTTAATTTATATTTGTTAATACTCACAATTATATTAATTTTACCATTTTATAGGTGGTTTGCATAAAATTCGAAGCTATAGGCTAAACACGGTTAAAAGGACTGAACTGGTAACGTCATGTGATATCTGATTTGAGGACCAACTATTGAGCACTGACATTCTAGGGGCGTAATGCATCGTGACATTAAAGGGTCTAATCTTTTGGTTAATAATGAAGGAATTCTCAAGGTGGCTGATTTTGGCCTGGCAAATTTCTTTAACACTGGTTATAGGCAACCATTAACTAGTCGAGTTGTGACTCTATGGCATCGTAATCCACAACTTTTGCTAGGATCCACAGAATAAGGAGCAACAATGGATTCATGGAGTGTTGGTTGTGTATTTGCCGAACTTTGGATACGGAAGCCTATTCTTTAGGGCACAACTGATAGAGACTTCTTTTTAATGATGTATGTTGACCGAGTAAAGGGATACACGTGATGTAGGAGAGGTTTAAAAAGGACTTGATAAGGAAGTACAATGGAGTCTGTTTTTTTTGGTCTTTTTTTTTAGGTTTTCTTAGTAGGAGGTGAAAAGGGAGAGAAGGAAGTCTAAGGGGAAGAAAAGCCTAGAAAAGAAGTAGGTTGCGTCTAGGAGAGAGTAGGGTTTTTCTTTGAGGTGTTAGTTGGAGTGAATACCTACTACCTAGGGTTGGAGTTTAATTGATTGGGGGTTTTAGGGAGGAAGGAAAAAAGGGAAGTGAAAGATACGTGGGAAAGGGGGAGCGTGAAAGTGAAAAAAGAGGAAGAAGTAGGGGAAGAAAGAGACCTAGCCTAGGGGAGAGAATTTGATTGAGACGTCTGACGCAAAGTAAGAAAGGGGGACAAAAAGTGTAAAAGAGAAGCTAGGCGGATTTCTTTTGGTTATGTTCTTCTGGATTGGAAGTTGTACAGGAGGAGGAAGGACAATGCAGGCTTTTGAGTTTAATTCTTTCTCTCTATTCCTTTTAATTATTTTTATGGATTTTAAGAAATCCATTTCCATGTCTCATTAATTTTGTAGCTAGGGTTTATGTTGAAACCACTTAAAAGTTTTAGATCAATTAAATCGAATTATTTGATACAGACTATTATGATTTGAATAGATTGATTCCTGATTTTGATTTATTGATTTAATGATACTGGTTGTTGCTTCACCGGTTCTGTACAATACAGTAACCTATGTGCAAAATTAATAGAATAGCATATATGTTTGTTTACTTATTTGATATTTCATGCTTGGGTTAAATCCTTAGATGGGGTATGCTTAGAAGAGCCAGATATTATTTGTGAACCTATAATTAGTTTCGTATAATTTTCTCGCTAACGCAATTAGATGGTGTATGCATGAGACTTAGAGATTTTGATGCGCCATGCTTAGGGTGTCCCAGTGATATTTGCAACTCTAATACATATAATAGGTGATGTCGATAGAACGAACAATAGATGAACATTCAGGAGTTATGTTTCACTTCAGTAATTAAATAGAAATAGTGGTGGATACTGAAAACCCTGGTTATTGTTCCTCCCATTCGATTTATTTTATTAGTTTAGTATTGTTTTAACTTTATTCCGGAAAATCCAAAAATATTGTTTCTGATTAGTTAATTAAAAATATTGATTGCAGTATTGTTCCCGCTCCCTGTGGGTTCGAGGCGTACTTGTCGTTGTCTGCATTGTAGACACCTTGCAATTACGGTTATTTATATAGGTTATTTTAAAATCCTACAATTTTTGGCGCCGCTGCCGGGGAGTGGTGTTGATTGTAATTAATATTTTTGATTTTCTAATCGTAGTTTAGTTTTTATTTTTATTTTTTATTTAGTATACAATTTTATTTTTATTTTACTTTTATTATTTTTAGTTCTATTTGACTCGTTTTGTGTTTTAGTATCTCTTTTCAGGTACTTTTCCGAGGATGATGACTCTTTTGCAGGAGACGTCATCTAAGATGACACTGAGGGAATATATGGATCGGTCACGGCATAAGGAAGCTCTTGCTTCACCTGAGGTAAGTGAAGAATCACCTCTAATGATATATGAGAAGTATTATAAACATACACCGCCTAGTTGGAAGCAAAGATTGGGAGTTTTGGAATGCTAGAGATTATATGTTGATGATGATCAGTCTTGTAGTGACTCTCTGTTCCATACAGAATATATAGATGACCCTGTGGATGATTGTGTAGATGATTTTTCTAATTCCATAAATGAATCTATCTCACAAGATCATTAACCTGACTTAGAGGTTGTTCATAGACCCCTAGACTTCCAAAAGTTACCTACTTTAGGGTTAGAATTATGTGCTTCTCAAGTTTTGTTGGATCACTTTGCATCCAAATACCCAGATGACTTGCGTGTTTCTGAAATTGTGCATGGACCAATCAGTATTTCCCCAATCCCAATATTATCCCCATATTTTGTTCTTTACGCACTTCCCAGTGTAGTAAAAACTTGGTTTGGGGGTAATCCCTTGTTTTTGTTAGTTTCAGTGTCTCTGTGTTGCCAGAATATAAGTGTGAAACTGTCATTTGTATATATTGTATTTTTGGTTGATCCCCAAATTTTCAGGTTGTTAGTGTATGGAGATCCTTTCTGTACATATCCAATAGGTATTTTTTTATTTTTTTATTTTCTTTTTTGGATTTTGTTTATTTTTATTTTTTGTGTTCCTTGTTATTACTATCGTTTGATATGTGTTACAGAGAATACTGTTTTTCTTACGTTAATCAGGTGAGACGTTCCAATCCCTTCTCTTTGATTTACATTTGTTTTCTCCTATTTATATTTATAGCATACCATTCTAGGTTGAAGAATTTGAAACATTGAGGACAATGTTGAATTTAGGGATGGGGGTAGAGTTTTAGAAAATTGATACCAATAAGAAACTCCAAAATTTAGAAACTTGTGAATTATTCAGGATGACACTAACCATTCTAGGTAGATGGAAACATAGATCTTATCTATTGGAATCGGTGTGTCCATCTAAATGGTCTATTCATATCTGGATGCACTCAGGTGTTAGAAATATAATGATAATCATTGAACAAACATATCTCGGAATCATCATAATCATATCACTTTCTATTTTTATTTTTGCCATTTTATGTTTCTCTAAGTGATTTGGTGGGGCCCAAGTATTTCCATAAGGTCGAAGCTCGGATGTATTAGAATTTAATTTTGTCAAATAAAAATTGACACTTTGATAACAATATGTGTGTGTTCTCCCTGTCTCCGTCGACTAAGCAAGCGTGGAATGCAGGATTGATAGACACATTTTAGTGTCTAGATTGCACCTTAGTTTCTATTAAGTTAGTATTCGATTTTGCAAATATTACGTGTTTTATGCTTTTGTAGGTACATTTGAAGAATAAAGATTTGTGGAAAAATTGGCTCAAAAAGTGATAAAGGCACCCAAGGACAAGTGTTATTTGGCACCCTAGAAGTGGATAAGGGGTACCCTCGAGTCAACTCGGTCAAATCGGGTCAACCCCGAGTCAAATCGGTCAACCCGAGTTGACCGAGTCAACTCAGCACGGGATCGGGACGGAAACTACTGTATTCAACTGCACACTTTGATTAATGGTTAAACTTGCATATTTTCGTCTCAAATTGATACACAATATACTAGAGGTCCATACAAGATTAAACACACCAAGAAACAGCAATTTTAGCCGGAAAAATAGCCCCAAATCCGAATTTGGCCGGAAAAAGGGAGTTATACTTTGATTCGGATTTGGGAGGATTTGGATGTGTTTTAAAGAGTTCTATTAGGTTTAGAAGACCCAAAAGGATCCCTAGAGCCTATATATACCAAGAGAAGCCAAGAAGAACGGGGAGAATAGCTTGGAATTAAAGTTTCGGGGTCGCCGGAATTGTGATCGGGATCCGACCAACTGCTGCTGCACCGGTCACCGTCGGTGACCGTGTTCTTCATCCATCGATGCCGAAGAAGAAGACTCAGCAACACTTTTAAGTGTTGCTGTTTCGTTGCTTAGCTTTCAAATTTCTTCCCTCCTTTTCTTTTCCTTTAGCCTTTTGCAACGGCTGAACCTTGTTCTGTAACACTTATAAACGCGTCTGTTCAGCTGTTACAGCGTTATTCAACCTTGTAATCAATATTTTGAGCAATGAAAAGATCATTTGAGCAAGTTTTCTTCACCATGAGCTAAGTATATTTACTGGGATGATGGAGGAGGTTTTTCTCTCAATTTTATGTGGTAAGTCTATTTTTAATTAATTAATTATAATTCTTTACTTATTAAAATTGCATAGTTTCGTAATAGAAAAACGGTTTTCATTCAGTAGTGGTGTTTTTGTTTGATGGGTCATGCTGGGTTAACGACCTCTGATGTCCCATGCTTATGATTTACCTCTACTTGTTTGCATAAAACCTATTTTGGCAATATTTGAGCTTAATTTATTTAAAAGAATTACCCGATTAATCACATAAATTGTTAGAAATAACCGAATCTTGATTCCTGGTTTTCTCCATATTTTCTAAAAATCATCTCTAGTTTATTTTCCTGATTTTTATTAGTTTAGATTAAGTCCAATATTTTATAAAATCATTACCTTCACAAGTTCGAGAATCGAACCTCTTTTTACCACTATATAAAATCACATCAAGGATCCATGAGAACTATCATGTAATCTGCTGAAAAGGAGCATGCGCTTAAATTCAAAAGATTTAATCATGTAGTCGTAAGAAAAAAAGAAAAAAAAAGAAAAAAAAAAGAAAAAAAATATAATGTATATGAATAATAATAATAAAAATAGGAGCATCCGAGACGGACTTTATACTAATATTTTGGGAAACACCGTTCACCTTAGTCAACATATGCACCATTCATTACTTCTATTTCTATTTTCTAATTTATCCTTGTGTTTGAATTTGATTGATTTCGAGCAATGCGAATGTTTCTATCCAGTTTTGGACGTTTAATGATTATTTGAGTAGAGTTTTGCATTCTTATATGAATTTAAGTACGCTGAGTGCAAACTCGTGTACAACAATTGGATTCATACAGGGTAATGATTTTTATAGCTTAAGAATTTAGTATGCCAACTAAATAGCTTGTGTAGTGTCTATCCTCAATCGTTCACAGGTAGCTGAAATTTGGAGTAAAAGGTTTTGTGGGTGTATCTCTTGTAAACCCTCACGAGACAAAAATCGTCCGCTAAGGCCACTTAAGGGTTTAAATGCTTATTACATATGTTAAATATAGTCGCGATTCCTGTGAAAGTGAGTTAGGATTTTATTTTATTTTATTAGATTATTTTTGCTCGATGACTAGTAGTGTCATGTGATATCTGATTTCCGGACCAACTATTGAGCACTGCCATTCCATGGGCGTAATGCATCGTGACATTAAAGGGTCTAATCTTTTGGTTAATAATAAAGGAATTCTCAAGCTGGCTGATTTTGGCCTGGAAAATTTCTTTAACACTGGTTATAGGCAACCATTAACTAGTCGAGTTGTGACTCTATGGCATCGTCCTCCAGAACTTTTGCTAGGACCCATAAAACAAAGAGCAACAGTGGATTTATGGAGTGTTAGTTGTGTATTTGCCGAACTTTGGATACAAAAACCTATTCTTTAGGGGACAACTGATAAAGACTTCTTTTTAATGATGTTTGTTGACCGAGTAAGGGGATACACATGATGTATGAGAGGTATAAAAAGGACTTGATGGGGAAGTACGGTGGAGGTTGTTTCTTTTGGTCTTTTCTTTTTAAGTTTTCTTAGTAGGAGGTGAAAAGGGAGAGAAGGAAGGCTAGGTGGAAGAAGAGCCTAGAGAAGAAGTAGGCTGCGTCTAGGAGAAAGTAGGGTTTTTCTTTTAGGTGTTGTTGGAGTGAATACCTACTACCTAGGGTTGGATGTTAATTGATTGGGGGTTTAAGGGAGGAAGGAAAAAAGGGAAGTGAAAGATACGTGAGGAAGCGGGAGCGTGAAAGTGAGAAAAGAGGGAGAAGTAGGGGAAGAAAGAGACCTAGCCTAGGGGAGAGAGTTTAATTAAGACGTCTAACGCAGAGCTAGAAAGAGGGACAAGAAGCGTAAGAGAGAAGCTAGGCGGATTTTTTTTGGTTATGTTCTTCTGGATTGGAAGCTGTACAGGAGAACAAAGGACAACGCAGGCTTTTGGGTTTAATTCTTTCTCTCTATTCCTTTTAATTATTTTTATGGATTTTAAGAAATCAATTTCCATGTCTCATTAATTTTGTAGCTAGGGTTTATGTTGAAAACACGTAAAAGTTTTAGATCAATTAAATCGAATTATTTGATACAGACTATTATGATTTGAATAGATTGATTCCTGATTTTGATTTATTGATTTAATGATACTGGTTGTTGCTTCACCGGTTCTGTACAATACAGTAACCTATGTGCAAAATTAATAGGATAGCATATATGTTTGTTTACTTATTTGATATTTCATGCTTGGGTTAAATCCTTAGATGGGGTATGCTTAGAAGAGCCATATATTATTTGTGAACCTATAATTAGTTTCGTATAATTTTCTCGCTAACGCAATTAGATGGTGTATGCATGAGACTTAGAGATTTTGATGCGTCATGCTTAGGGTGTCCTAGTGATATTTGCGACTCTAATACATATAATAGGTGATGTCGATAAAACGAACAATAGATGAATATTCAGGAGTTATGTTTCACTTCAGTAATTAAATAGAAATGGTGGTGGATACTCCCTGTGGGTTCGACCCGTACTTGTCATTGTCTGTATTGTAGACACCGTGCAATTGCGGTTATTTATATAGGGTATTCTAAAATCCTATCAACAATCATTCTTCCCTGAGAAATGAAGCATGTTGAAGGTTTCTCAGTATTGATGGTAGAAAGTGCAACTGGTTGAGAATGCTGTGAGCATGGCTGATCAATAGGAATTGTTCCTCGGGTATATGAGGTAAGTCCTCCAGAAACCATTGCCTTCGATGTAAAAGAGCTTTACATTCCATGTAATCTCTCATCATTAATCGTATTTGGTTTAGTATTTCCCAGTGTTGATTTACTAATTTGTATATCTCTGTTTCCCATTCCCATATCTCTTGTTGGATTTGCTCCTTTTCGATATACCTGACTAACCATGTCTCTGCAATATATTAAAAAAGGGAGATTGGGGTTTTTCTGATTGCCCATGAACAGAAGAATGAGAAATTGTATTAGAAATTTGTTGTTATTGAGTAGAAGAAAAGATTGGCAGGACTGAGTTTATTGCAGAATTCGGTATCTTAGAGAATAAGGCTACCTGCAGTGTGTCAGAAGACTTAATGATAGGGTCTTTCGTAGTATCAGATGTAACCACATCAGCCCTATTAGATGTAAGGTAAGGTAATGAGATGGCTGAGGTTTGTTGATAATTAGACCGAAATTTAGAATTGCGGTAGTCAAGGGGTGTAAAAGTGGTTATGTTCAATGGTAATGACTGACCCATTGGTTTTGATGGATTGTCCCGTGATGTTTTTGGGGATATTTTGAAAAGTAGATCCAAGCCTATTCTGGGTTTCTACAGAATCCTGTAGAACCAAAAATCTAGACCCATTCTGGATAGGAATATTTCTGGTAGGAGCTGGAGGTCGACGACGAGATTTCTGGTCCACTATCATCCAAGGATCAAAATATGTTGAGATGATTGAAGAGGTAGTAGTCTGAATTTGAGAATTTGTAGCCGTTGTTTCTTGATTCTTTATCTTCTGTGGGAAGAAATCAGCCTTATGATTTAGACGGCCGCCATTAAAGCAAAAAGAATCAATAGCTTCATATTTGATTCTTTGAACAAATTCACCAATACAAATAACTGGTAAAAGGGGTTTCATTAAATCAATTTAAATACAAATTCTGGCATAACAACCCCTGGATAAATTTTCAGTAGTAATGTTTACTTTGATTATTTTTCCAATTGCATTGCCTATTTTAAATAATAGTATCTCCATTTTAGGAAAAGAGTTACTATCATTTTTTTAAATTATCTATTTTTAAGCTAAAATAAAAAAGTGATAGTAACATTTTTCTAAAAACGGAGGGAACACTTTTTTGTCAAAATATTCAATAGGCAACGCATGTAATCTTACCCATAGTATTTGTTTTGTAAAGTTTTGCATCAGCAGGCTTAAATTCCGGTGTCCATTTGATTAGGGGAAAATAATGCCCAGTAATGAACCATGGACCTTGTAATAAAGCTTTTTTCAGATCTAATTGTTATGAGAATTTGAATAAAAGTAATCTTTACTCATAATGTTTTCTTTACTTTCTTGTTGATGTCAAGTAGGTTTTAGTAAAGGTTTAATTTTGATTCAATTACAACAACCGAACAGATTATGATGGTCTAATTATGGTTAGATGTCAGCCACAAATCTAATTTAACAGACACCGTAAGATTTGTTTTGTCAAAAACAAACGAAAGTGCTTTTCAAAAAAAATCATCTGACTTCATTAAGTATGCACGTGCAGAAACAATTTACAGAGTGGGAAATGTGTAAATATACACACCAAGAGCAAAGCCAGTGGGTAGGTATTTTGGCTACTTGTAAAGCATATATTTTTCATAGAAGAGGAAATGTTTCTACTGGCCAACTCATGTCGCACACGTCTTTTTGGATGAACATTTTCAATATGTTCACTGTAAAAACGAGGAACCCGAGAAACCGTCATAGCCTTGGAGTGTCGAGTCGTTTTCAAGCAATTAGTCATTCAGTCACACGATTCCTTATTCAGGTAAGGGTAATTGATCGAGAAAAATTTAACGGTGTAACTGAAGATGAAGTGATCAAATTATCTCTAGATGTATGGCAAGAAAATCACGGCGAACCTTTTCTGCACGAAGCTTGTTTCAACATCCTTAGAGATCTTCACAGATTCGACCCTTTTATGTAATGATGTAGTTTCCTTTTAATCTTATGTAGTTTGCTATAAAAAAGACGTTGTTAAAATTTAATTGAATGTGAAAAAAATTAATAGTTTTTTTTATAGATTAATTCTGATTACGTAAATAGTTAGTTTCTTAATCTCAATCTAAATTACAAATATTAAATAAAACGAAAATACTTATTCCTAGGCCAGTTGGGTGGGTAATGTCCCTGGAGTGGGTACTGGCCCTGGTCTAACGAATCCCCAAAGTCTTGGCTTGCTCCTGGTAGAGATCCATCGTCAGATCCAATGAAATCAAACGTTTGAACTGGAGATGTGACAAAGTCTAAATGTCTTTTTGTAATCTTGATTGACATCTTGTGGACTGACATCACGAGACCTTGGTTGTGGAGGTTGCAGACGATATGGAGATGGTTGTTGCGTATCTCGCATTACATCCCCCTGATGAGAAGGTGTTGGTCCAAAAGTACTGCAAGATAGGGACTGAGAGTTGTGGACTGCGTCAATGCCTGTAAATGTTCGTTATACATATGCCTAGTCAACTGATCTCTTAACTCCATCCGATTCATACGTTCTACCATTTGATCAACAGAGGCCCTTGTGCCTGTATAAGAATTAGTTCACTCCATACCTTGCGGGACAATTGGAATTGTATGACGCTTTCCTTGTAGATTATAGGTCTCGATCTTCCAACTCAATTCAGGCAAATCGGACCCAATCGATGAAGAACAAGGTGCAGAAGGTCCTGCCGAAGGATAAATGACTAAAGTTGGAATCGATGGTGTGGGTTGTGTCGGTACAGGCAAGCCCGAGCTTCATCTTCCTATTGGGGCAATATTGATCCCATAGATGTCCATTACATCTATATTAATTACCGGATTCACGACTTATCAGTACCATTGGTCGTATGCATATTCGTCATAATGTCTCCAATAACGACCGTACCTTCTCCATCCCCGATCCCCTCGACTTCCTTATTATGATCCCAGGACGGTTGATGGTGGAAGATTTTTGGGAATACCATATGCACCCACCAACTGTCTAGTATATCTCTCCCCAAAAAAATAGACACCAATGTCTCTGAGTTGATTGTAGAACAACACGCGATGTAGTTAATATTCTCTGATCTGATTGGCTTCATCGGAATTTAACTCCTCAAACTCCTCATAGGGGTTCCAAATAACATTGTCACTCCTCCTAAGATCTAATTGAGTTCTCCATGTATGTATATGATCTCGCTCATTGGTGTTTTGATCCTTCTTGTGCCAGTTATTGGCTTCAAACTTTACTACAATTGGGAAAAAGTTTCTATCAAACACCTTTAGTCTTGGTAGACTAATATTGGTATATGTATACTACCAAATCTGAAGTAAGCAATGTATGATTAGTTTAACTTGCTATAAATATTGGTAAACTTATATAAACTTGTAAGATTAGTTTACATATTTACCTCAAGGACTCCCCAAACACCTTCGATGTTTGGCCCACCCAAGCAGGAAACATCGAGACAAACGTATAACTCGACTAATATAGTGGACCCCCAAGCATAACTGGCATCCTTTTTCGAATCTACCAATGCCTCTAGCCATCCTATTAAAACACTACTATTTGTGTTGGGGAAAACACACACACCAATTACCCATAAAAATTAAAACCTTTGAAATTTCTGTAACGTATTCCTGGTCTGGATTGTCTCCTACAAGATCTTGATATAATTTATTGCATATAAATGCCTTTAAACCGGCGTTAGGAATCCCCAAATCTCTTAGATCGGTATGCTTGCGTGCCGTTACTTGAAAATACAAAAGAAGTTTATCTTTATATCGTTCATTTTCCAACCAACCTTGTTAAACAAATGGAACATTCTGGCCCTGATCGGAAGGTATCCCAAGCAGGAAATACAAATCTAACGGTGTTATTCCTGAGAAAACATTCAAATTGTTAATTTCATATATGAATCGTATTTTTTGCATAAAATTATAAATCAAAATATATGATGCACCTATTTCGAAGTTATCAAAATGCAACGTCTGTGTAGTATGCCACCAACGTTCCAGAATCATATGTATGAATTTGGTCGAATGTCTCTTCGCCTCCATATGGTACAAAGTCCTCCAAGGAAATCTATTCACAGTAATTCTAGCACTTTCGAGGAGTTTATCATAAACTGGTTTTATTTCATACCAACCACCTCTTGGTTTTTGATCCTTGCCATCTCGCTATGCTATTGAAGATACATGATCATGACTCGTGGTTAATTCTCGACTGGAAACTAAATTAGGATTGTTCTCTTCATCCGAAAATTCTTGTTGAGTCGGTAGAGGTTGAGTATACCTATTTCAGGCTTCTTTTCTATTTTGATTTCGACTAATATTTTGAGATTAAAACATTTAAAAAAATATATTTAGAGAAACAGAATATAAAGAGTTTTTATAGAAGATTGTAGAGAAGATTGGTTTTGGTGTGAGTAGAAAAGAATGATTTTGAGTTGAATTTATAGGGGATGATGTTAAAGCCGTTGGATTAATGTCGTCGGGATATGACCGTTATCGAGGCAACATAGGCCAAGCGGCTCTTGTTGCCTCGGTCGATTCATATTGCGCCTTTTTGCCCTTTCCCCACTGTCCAAAATCGAATTTACCTATCCACCTGGTTTGATATTTTGGTAAATTTACAAATGCCCACTGGAATTGATCTAACTAAATTAAATCTAACCTAATTGTTTGACATTAATAGTTAGTCGACTAGTTTGACTAACGGGTCAATGACCCAAACTTAAAATTGGACAAATTTAAAACACAAACACTAATACATACCAAAACTTAGGACCAAACATAAAATAACTCTACTAGAAGAGTGGGATACACTCATCTGAATTCATCACATTACTCTCAAATTCTCATTGCATCTTCGTTTTCGAGTAACCTCCGATAATTGAGAGACCTCTTGGACCAATGCATTGGAGCACCAACAGACATGTTGTCAATAAAGAAATAATATACCTTGTGGAGGTTGGTTATCATGCTTACCGAATGACGCATGAAATCGGCCAACTATGTAAGAAGTATCCCTTGCGGAGGTTGCATTATCATTCTTACGGAATGACACACCCAAACTTGGATTTATGTTTTACCATTGACCTTGAATATACGACCATTCAAGTCTGAAACATAAATAGTGAATGCCATATGGTTCACATGGTCCCAAGTTTGCTTCTTAAAGATTTATTTCATTATCAGCCATTCTGTTAATTACTAGGACCGACTCGAGGCATACTTAGACGTGCTGCAGCTCCGAGGCAGGGGAAAAAACATGATGAATGCCTTAATCTTTAGTGCACGTACTCATACATACTTGACTGAGGAGTGAGGAACATCAGAGAGAAAGAGAAGGATATATACAAGATGAAGAAAGATGAAGATGAAGATGAATGGATCAAGATAGCAAAGAACTGGATACAAAATTTATCCCAAGGTCGGGAAGGTCGTGAATTCGAAACCCATGCTCTACAAAATCTCCACTCTATTCGCGTTCAAAAAGGCTTAGTTCGATGCAATTTTATAGTACCTAAAAGCTTATCTGTAAATAAACAATCTTAAATTCATTTCTCTTTTTTTTTTTGTTCATTTTTATGGTTTTGAACTGCATTGATTCTAATTTTGTTGTGATTTTGGTGATATATTAGGATAAAGATGGAAATTGGCATGTAGGAGCAGTTGCTACTCTTATTGACATAATCGGTGCTTCTGCTATTGTCACTACTGTTGGTAACCTCAGTGTCTCTGTTGATTTCAACATATCCTACTTTTCAACGGCTAAGATTAATGTGAGCCTTTTTGGTCAAACTCGATTGACCCGTTTGACACTTTTTTATCCCATTTTGGTGTGCCATTTTCATAGGTTGTTAAAATTTTCTTCTAATTCTAAGGTTTTTTTTTTGTTTTTTGAAACTGGGTTGAACAGGAAGAAGTAGAGATTGAGGCTAAAGTATTGGGACATAAAGGAAATCTATCTTCAAACATGGTGGTGATTAAAAACAGAGTAAATGGGGAGTTAATTGCTGTAGGGAAACAATGGATGTCTGAATTTGATCTCAAACATAAAAGTAAGCTATAACAAGTTGTCAGCTACTCGTCGAAAATGACCCTTAATTGAACATTTTTAGGTGCATAACAGTTGAAAATCTAATCAATAACTCGGATATTTAGTCTGCGGGGCCAAACGAAATGAAAGGTCATATGAAATTTGGGTGTGCCATTGTTTGCAATGAAATGTCTTTGAACTTATTTTATGCTTCTCTGAATCTTTATGTATCTATCTTCTGGTATTGCCATTAAGATTTTCTTCATAGTTGACTCATTTTCATTTGTTCATTGCCTAATTTTTGATAAACAAAATCCATTAATAGCGTAATGGATTGCTAATCATTTGCAAAGGCAAAATAGTCGAAACAAATACCAGTAGTTGCAGAAGGGAAGAACTGACTCTCAGCTCATATTGATAAAGAGGAGGACTGCACCAGATAACTCAGATTAATCCAAACTGCTCCAAAATTACATCATAGCATTATGTCGCTTTCTCCCTGCAGTTTTGCTGCATGAACAAAAATAATTTGAAAATGTTAATGGGTTGTGGGCATGGATCCGGTTTAGGCTTTCAGTTTCAGAACCATGGTGACAATTTTTGTCAATTGGGTTGGGCTTTCTTTAGTAGATTTTGTATCTTCAAAATCTATATTTGGGATATTATATACCCATCATGTAATTAGTTTTTTTTTACAATGTTTTGTGGAAAAAACATTTCTAATGGGCATTTTACATTTAAAATGTACTATGTATTGTTACGTAATTTATAAAAAAAAATGCCGAAAAAAAAAGAAACAATTAATTAGTAGAATCAGAAAATATATACTGCTTTCCCCGATAAAATTCGGCTTTTAATATTTATAATTCATATTTTTAGTAACCATAATTTATATTAATGCTAACTGTTTCGGAATCTTGAATGCATTAGAGAGTGAGATTTGTGATTTTTATAGGTGTGCCGCTAATCGAACTCATGTTTAAATCCTATAAAAAAAAGTTGTGTAAATGCACTAGAGAGCGAGATCTGTGATTTCTACTGGTGTACCGTTAATCTAACTTATGTTTAGATCTGATAAAAAAATGTGTAAAAAAAAAGTTTAAACTAGCAACATAATAACAGGCATGGATAAATGATTATATTTAGGCTGAGTTTGGTAATATTTTTTATTTTTTTTAAAAGTACTTTCAAAACGTAAATATGATAATAATATTTAATATTAGTGTTTGATAAAAGATTTTTAAAGTGCTTTTTACCCAAATCACTTCTAAAATTCCCCAACTTTTAAAAGCTGGAGAAGAGAAGCTTTTAAAAGCTACAAAAGCGATCCCACCTAAATTTAATGTTTGGTTTATTTTTATATCCCTATTTTATTTTATAAATGACAAAAAATATTCTTAAATTTATATACAATCAATTTTTATTCCTATATTTTATTCTTTAAAGATTAATGTTTTTCCTTTTCAAACTATTTTATATACCATTTCATTGAACTTTTTGTTTTAACTTACCAATACTAAAAATAAGAGCAAATACTAAATAATTACTTAATTTTAGTTTAATTTTTTGTTTGAAAATTATATCTTTAATAACATGTGGTTAAGTAAAATAATCTTTTTTAACAATCATAATAATAGTAATAATTAGTAACGTTAATCTTATATATATATATATATATATATATATATATATATATGTATATTAATAAAAAAAATTAATTGTTTTTAAACCAAATATAATTGAATAAAACTATTTTCAGAGATATGTCTGTTTTTGTCATTTGCTATAACAACAATAGTTGAATATAACAACAATATAATTGAATATAACAACAATAGTCAATAACAACAATTTGATCACTTTTTTAATCAGCTTTAACTTTAATTTATATTTTAGTAAATGTTCAACTGCTTTTTTCATATAACACAACACAGCAACACACAACATAAAAGCGTTTTTATAAAAAGCACATCAATACCAAACTAAGTCTTAAACTAGGTAAGCAAGTCTAAACTCTAATCAACCATTAATGTTAACAAGAAATCGGCAGTAGGAAATTACAAACGGCATCATGTATCTACTAGTATAAAAACATTCAATAATGATATATGGATACATGGACGGACCCATGATTTTTCCTTAGGTAGGGTTGGAATATATTACACAATGAGTGGACAACTGTAATTCACTTATAGAATACTAGATGGATAACCAAGTAAAGATTTGAACAAAACAAAAACGATATGAGTTTGCACTAAAAACCTTCAAAAACTTCTAATCTTCTAAATTATAACTCTGTCAAGTGTACGACTAATAGATACAATTTGAACATTTGTAATTCTAGAATAGTTGAGCGTTATGAGGCCAAGGTACCTCAAGCGTATAAACTCAAAACTGCAAGATGGACTTTCTTGTATATCTTTTTTTAGATTGAAGAGAGAAATATATTAAGAGTAAAAGAAGGTACAATCAATGCTACCAGAGGTAGGATACAAGCAAAGCTAAGTTAAGTTACAGATTACAATGGAGTCCTAATTAAAAGGAGAATTCGTGAAATTAAAATAAATTCTATGACCAGCAGCAGATAGCCAAGACAATATAACAGATTTTTCTTCAGTGCCCAAATCCATGTCTGTCTTAAAGGTGCGATTGTTTCTCTCACACCACAAAACCCAAGCAACGACAGGTGGAATTAAATTCCAGACTTCTTTTCCTGATGAGTGGTGATGACCAAAGTTCCAACATTTGGCTAAGGCATACAATGAACTAGGATATGACCAGCTCCATTTTGAAGGAATCAGTAAGGACCACACCTTATAGGAGACTTGCCACAAGAGATATTGCGGTAAAAGATATTGCGATAAAAGGTATGCAGTGCAACAAAAGATATTGCGGTCTCAGTTGCATTGCCACAAGGAATACAAGAGTCATAAAGATTAATACCTTTTTGCAACAACATGCCAATCGTGTTCAATTTTCCATGAACATCACAACAAAAGAAGAAAGCAACCTTTGGAGGTAAGATAGGATTCCAAATAAAAGTATGCGGAAAATCATCTATACCATCATTTTCAGTAAGTTTCGCATAAAGTGTTTTGACTGAGAAAACACCACTAATGTCGATGGACCACCTTCTTGTATATGGGTTATTATCAAGTGTTGGTGTATTAGAACCAATTCAAATAAGAAGAAGAGCAAACTGATTTGTTTCAGTATACATAAGCCGTTTCTTGAAGTTGAAAAATCCAATTGCCAGTGTCTGAAATATGGTTAGCAACAGAATAATATTTATCTTTAGAAAGTCTAAAGAGATCTTAGAAACCAACAGAAAGAGCATCCTCACCGGACCACTTATCGTGCCAAAACGATATTCTTGTACCAGAATGTATAATTAAGGTAGAATTAACATTAATCAACTTCCTAGAGTCAGAAATAACCTTCCAAAAAGAAAAACCACTAGAAGAAGTAACTCTACCTGGGATCCAATAAGAAACCGAAGAACCATATTTTTCAGAAATGATTTTATACCAGAGATGATTTTTTTCTACACAAAACCTCCAACACCACTTTGCCAACGATGTAGTATTCATTAATCTAAGATTCAAAACTCCAAGTTCAGCCCTAGACTTTGGTGCACACACCAATTTTCAATTAACTAGATGTGAGCATTTAGCTCCCTGTTTAAACTCCCATAAAAAAAATCGCATCTTTTTTTCTAACTGATTAACAATAGAGATGGGAGCTCTGAAAAATGAGAAGTAATGCATGGGAAGACAATAAAGAATATTTTTAAGAAAAGTGAGTTTACCTCCTTTAGAAAAAGAACATTGATACCAATGAGATAACTTTTTCTCAAATTTCGCAAATATTGGATCCCATATGGCTTTTGCATTCGCGTTGACACTTAAAGGCATACCAAGATATATGAAAGAAATGGTGTCAGTAGCACAACCAATAACAATGAGTCTAGTTTTAGAAGTGTTAATCTTCAACCCTTCGATGGATTGAAAACATTTCAAAGAAGAGAACAGGTTAAGTAATTCCTCCTTGCTATTATCAAGAAAGAAAATGGTATCATCAGCATAATGTAGATGATTAACTACAGTACCATCCTGCACATTTGAAAAGCCACTAAAAAGACCCAAATTAGCCGTCCTATCTAAGTATCTTGAGAAACCCTCCATAACAATGATGAAGAGTAAAGTAGAGATGGGATCTCATTATTTAACTCCTCTAGTGCTTTTGAAGTACCCAAAAGAAGATTAATTAATAAGAACTGAGAAAGAGGAAGTAGAGTAACAGAATCTAACCCACTTACACCATTTAGTACTGAAACCCATTTTTTGCAAAACCATCTCAAGATAACTCCAACTGACCCTATCAAAGGCTTTTTCTAGATCAACTTTGTAAATAATACCAGGTTTACCTGAGTTCAGCCTTGAGTCCATCAGTTCATTAGCAATCAAAGTACCATATATAATCTTCCTGCCCTCCACATATGCATACTGAACTGGAGATATCAATTTGTCCATGACTAGCTTTAACCTAGTCGCCAACACCTTAGATATAATTTTATAAACACTAGTGAGCAAGCAAATAGGCCTACAATCCTTCATAGTCTCAATATAGTCCTTTTTTGGAACTAAGGAGATAAATATAGAATTATGTCTAGCATCAATAGAGCCATTGCTGTCGAATTCCAATATAGTATCCATCAAATCTTTTTTTAAGAAACTTCAACACTTAGATAAGAATATAATATGATATGCATCTGGTCCAGGGGCCTTATCTTATCCTAATTCCTTAATAGCAATATGTACCTCTTCTTCAGTAAATGTAATATCCATAATAGCATTTTTATTAGAATTAATCATATCAAAATCAATCCCTTCTAAATCGGGTATGCTAGTATTCTTCAGTGAACAACTGCTTGTAAAATTTAACAATATAATATGCTCCTGCAACTGAAATCTATCATTAGTTAGTACAACATCAACATATAATTTCCTAATTCTTTTATACCTTCTCTTAGAAGAGGTAATTCTCATGAAGTGAACAATATTTTTATCTCCTTTTTGAAGCCATCTTGTCTTGGATTTGATCCTCCAGGTTGTTTCCTCCATGAGAGTGATCCTTTCAAGATCATACTTGAAGTTGATCTTCTCTTCGGACAGAGTAACATCCTCTGGAGCGGAATCTAGCACTTGTATTTCTGTAAGGATATTATTCAGTTGTGAAGTCGTATGTCCAAATTTTTCTTTGTTCCACTCTTTAAGATTTTCTTTCAAATATATGAGCTTTAACCAAAAGGAACAGTTAGGGGTACCTGCAAAACAAAAAGAGCTCCACCAATTCTCCAACATTTCTACAAAACCATTCTCCGAAAACCACATGATTTCAAAACGGAAAGGGTTAGGGCCCCAAGAGGGATCAAAGAGATCTAAAAGGAAAGGTATGTGATCAGATGTAGGCCTAGGTTTAGCAAGTTGGAGGTAAAGGGAAATGAAGTTCAAAAGAAGGAGAGATGAGGAACCTATCCAATCTACTTCCAAGTGTACCTTGAACCCTTAAGAGGAAGCTCAATAAGTTTATGTCGAGAGATGAACTTAGAAAAAACCTTTATACTCTTAGTGGTTTTGGTGAAACCTTTATTTTCTTCACATTTAAGAATTATGTTGAAATCACCACCAATGCACCAAGGTAAATCCCAAAAACTGCACAAGCTATCTAACTCTTCCAAAACCATCTCTATCACTTGGGTTGTTAGGACCATAAATATTAGTTAGAATCCATTAAATATTGTCTAACTTATTAGAACAAGCTATGGAGAGAGTGTAGTCACCAACTAAAGAATCAAGGACCTCCGACAAGTATTTATTCCATAGAATAATCATGCCACCAGAACTACCAACAGATTGCTGGAAAGTCCAACCGAAATTACCAATTTCACAAATTTGATTGATATTAAAGTTAGTACAAGACATCATCTTGGCATCTTGAAGAATTATAATAGAATCTTTATACTGTTAGGATCGATACTATAAAGAAAACAAAACGAAAAACAAGAACATATAAGATTTACTTGGTTCATCCAAATTAGGCTACGTCCAAGGAGCGACTGCGGTTTTCACTATGATCTCAAAAACAAAGTTCCAGAGGAATACAAAGATGATAATAATACTGATATAAACTCTAGATAAGGCAACTCTCTATATATAGAGACTACTGAAAAATTTGCGCCGGACCGCTGCCCCGGACCCCGTGGAGGATTGTTTATGTTCATTCCCGGATCCAGGCCTATCAGCCCGTCTCTCCGTTTCATAAACAAATCTCTCAAATAGTTTCATTTAATTTCCCAACGGACCGCCAGTCGGATCGGATCAAGTGTGAAACTGGATCGTGCACTACCAGGCTCCATACAAACATAACATATACAACTGTATAATCTTCTTAACAACAGTTCTTCTAGCAGGAGAGCAAAAGCCTCTAACGTTCATGACAGAATTTGAAAACTCATTTAAAAATTTTATTGCCCAAATATCTTCTTCAAGTTTTAGTATCCGATTTTTGAAACTTCAGAAATTGTAATACCAAGCCTTTTGTATTCAGACAAAAGTTTCTTGGGAATTAAACCTTTAGAGGGTAATGGTGTACTTGCATCATCTTCCAGTTCCTTAATTCTCATAATACTTGGTTCAAAACCAGGAGGGAGTGATGGAGTAGAGGTGGAACTTATAGAATTGCAATCTGAATGTTCTTCAATTTCTTTATCTAACTCAAACCACAAAAGTATCTTCAAAACCCAAGAGAGGAACAAACTTGGCTTTAGGTTCCCTTAGTGTCAACATGTCCATGGTATCCAACTGCGTGAGAGTTTGTACTGCAAAAACTTTCTTAACAGTAAAAACAGTGCAATACTGCTTACTTGATTTCAATACAGGGCCCTCTACTGAAACTTTTGATAAAAGAAAGCTCTTTGAGTGATTACCCATATCAAAAAGCCTGTTATTAACCTCATTAACAATCCAATCAGGAAAGAAGAAAAATGCTGGTGATTAGGGAAATTTATATTGGATTTGATGGTGGGTGAAAGAGATGATATGTGAATTGGAGTGGGTAGTAGGGGAGGGACGGAAATTGGTTCGAGTAAGGAGTGAAGATTTGTTTGGGTATAATTGAAAGTGAGATAGAAATAACGTATTGACTAAAAATAGATATGTTTGTAATTGAAGTTTGAGGAGAAAATTCTGTAGCATGAACATGCGAAACAGAATAAGGGCTAGGGAAAATTGGTAAGGTGGGCTCAACAAAAGAATCCACTAGAGATAGAAGAAAAGATGGAGAAGGACTTTTTTCCAACTCGTCAATATCCAGCTGGTTAGAATTGCTCTTTGACTTGGCCACCAAACTCTCAAGTGGTATGATGATTGAATTTTCTTGATAAAGATTTACAACTCCAACAATCGAGATAAACGCAGTAAGAGCATCTCCAATCATCGATCAAATTGACGATCAAAGATTATATTTGATTGATGATCGGTGAAAAACAGCCACAGCCGTGCGATTATATTTGGGTTATAATCATTGAAAATCACTGTTCAGGATTAAAAGAAGTCGCTGATCGTCGACTAAAAATTATAGTCGAGCGAAATTGTAACCTCTCGCTTGTGAACAGACGAAGGGCAAGCATCTCGCTTAAAAACACGGGCGAAGAGTTGATATTTCGCCAGCTCAAATGCTAAACTTTTGCTCCACCAGACGAGGCACCAGAAGCTCGCCTACACATAAGCGAATAGCTGAAATTCCGCCTAAAATTTCTGAACAAGGGCGAGATGCTACGGCGTCGCTTGAAGTTGGGCGGCACTCCAAGGTATCGCTTGGACCTGGGCGAGGCTCCAAGGCTCCGCTTGGAGTTGGGCGAGACTCCAAGGCCTCGCTCAGGTGTGACCGTTCATATGTATGTTCATCGCACGCTCTATAGGCGATATTCTACTCTCTCGCTTATGTGCAAGCGGCTCCAGCATCCCGCCAGCTCTATTTTTACACGATTTTTTCGCACAAATCCTAGACGAGATTTTGGCACTTCGTTTATACAAGCGAGATACTGAGATTTCGCTAAGAACACGGGCGAAATGTTGGGATTTCGTCTGTATTTTTTTTTGCAGGCGATAGACAAGAATCTCGCTTGTACCAGGCGAATTGTAAGTCTCCCGTCCGTCTTTTTAAGCGATGTCTTGATACTTCGCTTGAACGTAAGCGGTACTTTAGCCCCTCGCTTGATCATCCCCCGCTGTTTTTGAGCCGGATCAAAGATCAAATTTTTTGATTTTTGATCGATGGGTATCATCGCATGACTGTGGATGCCCTAAAGGAACCATAATTTGTATGCAATTTGACAGACCTCGGTATAAAGTTCCTACCTCTCATATTCCCTATTTTCATTTTCATAGCACTGAGATCATTTGATCTTAATGTGCTCGGATCAATCAACAGAAGCTACCACAAACCTTTCCCAATGCATATGCATTAAATTCGATGACCACAGTTGATAAGGTACACCATGAACCCCAATGATAAAATCTGTAGCAAATTTAATATTTGAGGAGTGCCAAAATTTCTCATCCCATCGGAAGATAAAGTAACGAACATTTTCATGATCAAAAGTTAAGTGTAAAGTCAACATTTGAAAGTTCATTATCAACATAAAATATGGCATGAGTTGGATTGATTGGGTATAACTCCAAAGGTGAACTTATATGAAGAACATTCCAAAGTGTGGCGCCAACTGACAACCAAGATCTTACTGTGGTTGGTGAAGAGATCACAAAAGAGTGTTGCCATTTGCCCAAATTATTAACATTTTCATCTAGTTTAATCTTAATAAACTCTCCCTATTTAGAATTATGAATGAACAAAGAATCACATCTAGTAAAATTGTCACAAAGAAAAGGAGTATTTCTGCAAGGTTTTTTGGGTAAAACTTTTGATGCAACAGGCCGAGTACCCAAAAGACAATTAGTAAGCGCTTAGGCATAAGAGGGACGGGAGAAAGGTGGAGATTTTGGAAGAAGAGAGTGAGGAACCGAGTGAATAGGTTTGTCAATGGAGGAAGAGAAAGAGATTAGGATTTCAAGCGCAGTAGCCATCGCGAACTAACCTTCAAAAACTGTACCAGATGGTACAAAGAAGGAGCAAGGACCAGCTTTAGGATTTGCTCTTGATAAAAGGATTTGCAGATAGGAACCCATTTCATTTTGAATGCTTATTAACCATGAACCAAATACGTTTCTTTTCGAACTTCCAATGTCTATTACCAGAATCACTATTTTTCGCAACCTCGAATAGGATATTTCAAAGATGTTTGTCTAAAGAAAAGGGAATGGATCCATGAAAAGATCTATTTTGATACAACGTTTCTCAGTAGACATGATCGAAAAGAAAATAAAAACTAAAGAAATCTAAGGGAAACTAAGGTCCTAGATAGAGATCAGAAATGGAAAAGTGAAGATCAGAGAATGAGCGTGAAAAGTGGAGGAAATAGAAGCTCTCATCGTGTGGGTTTTGCAGGTCTAGGTTCTCACCCATATCATTAGCATTTGTGATTCAACCTTTTTCTTTGTAATTGTGATGATGATATGCAATGAAATGCCAGTTAATGTTTTCACATAAAGCCAGTATGTTTTTCAAAAAACAAACCAGAAAAAGAATTAGAAAGCGAATATATAACATGCAAATGCTTATTAACAACCGGACTCATATATTATAAGGAAGCCTTATATAGGGGCTTCACATTCCAATGGAGGGGTTTCCTATGGTCGAAGGTTAATACAAATTTTTGATATGGGATATCCTATACCAATAGTAAACGTTCACATTACCCTTGTCTTCACAAAAAGTCTGGTTTGCCCTTTTCAATTCATTAAAACCTAACCGTAGACATTTTTCTCCATTAATCGGTTTTTATCCTTCTCCATTTCACCTTCCTTCTCCATTAAAATTCATCGTCTTCGATTAATCGTCGATTCGAAAATTTATAATCGCCGATCAAACGAAGAAAACCTAACTCATCAAGATGACAAACTCTACTAAAGGTATAGAAGGTATAGGGCTGCACAACGGGCGGGCGGGTCGGTTTTCGGGTAAAACCAACTACCAACCCGTCTATAGGCGGGTTTTGAAAATAAAAACCAACTACCAACCCGTCCACATGCGGGTCGGTTTGAAACCGACCCGAGTCGGATCAGGCGGATTCGGGTTATTTTACGGTTTAACCCGCATAACCAAAAAACAGTGATACTTATACAGACAGAAAATAGTCTAACACAGACATACAGTGATACAGACATACAGTGATACAGACATACAGTGATATGAACATACATTTCTGTTTCAATTCAATAAACGCATTTACATAAAACTTAATCATTGCAAACTGTATAATATGATTTCTAACCAAACAGGCAGAGAAACATGAATCATGGTATAACAAAAAGAACAAGCAGTTATAACAGAGTCACAGAAAATAGTCCTAATATACCTCTAATATACAGTGATACCATATGGCTGCAAAGATGAGATACAATGACTTTTAATAGGTTAGAAAGTGACTCTGATACAGTGATACTTATAACAGTCACAGAAACTGTAGAAAATAGCAACATCCAATATCCAATATCCAATGTTAACATATCATATCCTTCAAACAGACAGAAAATAGTCTATTACTAAACATATCATAAACCATCAAAGTTTGAAGTTCAAACAGACAGAAAAAAACACAGACAAAAAACCTTCAAAGTTCAAACAGACAGGATCAAAGATCTCTGTCACTTAAAATGGAATTCAGCACAACTACAAGATGCACTCCTGGATATTGTCTCCTTGAGTCACTTAAAGCCCCCTTTATCAATCATCTTCAAGGATCAAAGATCTCTGTCATGGGACCCAATAACTCTGCAAGAACCTGAAATAAAAGGTATGTCAACAAATATGCAAACGATTGAAGAGCAAAAAAGCAAAACATAATTTTTTACATACCTTCCTCAGTGCTGAAGCTATCACCGATACATAGTCACATAGAAAATCAAGAGCAATGGGCTTTTCTAACCAGCTTTGCTACAGAGCAATGCCTCAACTGTCCTAGGAGATAAAGAGATTCTCCATGGACTAAGCACACGCTTTCCTGTACTAAGCACACGCTTTCCTCGACTATCTAAATTTAGCCAACCTAGAAGGAGAGCTACAAACATACTTAATCACTGACCTGATCCTCTTAATCGACATTTTATATGTTAGTATTCAATCTTTTACAACAAGACCAAGAACATGGGCAGCACATCTTACCTGTTAAGAATGAAAAACTAAGAAATATTAGAAATTGCAGTTGATGAATTACAAATTAATCATCTATAAAAATTAAAAGTCTTACATGCAAGTATGCTGCTCTTTCGACTGCACCTGTCCAACCAACCACACTAGTCCTCAAGTGATCAATTGCAACAGTATTAGCGTTAACATTGTCAAGTGTCACAGCAAAAACATCCTCAAGTTCCGAACTAATCAAACATTTCTCTAACATCCTACCAATGGCTTTACCAGAATGACCCTTAACTAAGCAAAACATAATAATTCTCTTTTTCAACTTCCAATTTTGATCTACATAATGAACTGCAACACAAATATAGTTAAAATTGTTCAGTGATGTCCATGTGTCAGTTGTGAGTGAAAATCTCTGCTTGCTTGCCTTGAAATACTTCTTCAACATTTCTTTCTCTTCTTTATAGATAGTTAAAAGGTCTTTGTAAATTGTCATGTGACCAGGGCATTTGAATCTTGGCTCAAGCTCTTGAAGCAAGGCCCTTAAACCTTCTGACTCAACCAATCTAAATGGAAACTCTTCCTTAATTATAAATTCTACTAAACGCCTTCTGCATCTATCATAACTATAAGAGGAAGCACCTAGTTTAGAATTTTCACCTGGTTTTGGGGGTGGAAACATAAGACTTTTCTGTTCCTTCTTCCTATCAGGATTCTTAGAACATCTTTCTGCAGGACTCCTCAAGCTAGAAGTCCCATTTTTAGCCTGTGCAGAGAACTTATTCTTACAATGATTACATTGTGCAGTCTTAGGATCAAGCATTGTAAAGTCCTTCACCCATACACAAGAAAAAGATCTTCACTTCTTGTTTTCTGCATCTGCAACTGGGGCTACATCTTCAGTTTTAATCTGAAGTGCAATTTGATTTTCAGGTGTCCCAGTAGTAGATTCATTTTGAATTTCAGGTGTAGTTGCAGGTGTACTTGACATTTGGCTGGAAACAGATAAAGATTGAGTTGATGAATCGCCCATTAAGCCCCCTAAGAAACAGCAAAAAACACCAAACATCATCAAAATACAATAACAAATACAAGGATATATTTTGCTGCACCAACTAAGAATCAATTAGAACATTAAAAGAAAGACAATATGAAAAAAATAACATTAAAAAAGACTAAAAAGCAATTATCACATGAATTTAGAATACCAAACAGGATAAAAAATACATAATTTTATCTTTATGTACCAATGCATGACCTAAATTCACTAACAACAATGCAGTTAGGGTTCAACAATTGGAATCCAGAATAGCCTGGTGCATGAGCCATATCACAGTTGATGGGAATAAACCCAAGAAAACTATCACAGTTGACCTCATAGTTGCCAATGATCATGTAAAAATACATTTTTGTTTCAATAAATGATTATCGAAAGTTAATGGGATAATCATATAATCACAGTTGATGGGATAATCATATAATCATTAATCACAGTTGAATAAACATACATCACAGTTGATGGGATAATCATAGTTGACTACCATTTTTAATCATTTAATTGGTAGGTTTCCTCAAGCTGAAATTACAAGATACTACTTGGACTGATTAGTAGTGCATAAAATAAGAAACAGGGGTTTTACCGAATTCATCAAAATCATAAAACTAAAACAAGGAACCATTCTAAACTTAAATCTAAAAGAACCTAATGAATCAACGCAAACAAACAAGCATTTGAAATTGCAAGTTCCCAAATTAGGTTTTTCTTTCATATTATTATCCAAGATATCACAGGAATGTAACTCAAAACCCTAGAATAGTAACTATAAATCATATCATCAATATCAATTCAACTTCAATGACAAAACCCAGATATCCGATAAATGAATCAAAACCCATATTCCCACAAATCGACTCCACACGATAAATGAACTAACCTTAAGAGATTCGAATCAAGCAGATTCTTTAACGTGTTGTAGAAGTTAACTGAACTTTGAAACATAATCAAAATCTAAGAAGAACAGCTGTTGTCGTCTGTCTGAACGCGGAGAAGAGAACAAGATGAATTGATGAAATTAGGTTTTCTTTTGGTAAGCTTGTTGTTAGATGGATGGCTAGGATGAAAACTATTAATCTCAATCAATGACTCAAATTAATCGGGTTATACGGGCGGGTTCCGACGGTTCCTATACTAAACCCGTAAACCGACCCGTGGTGACCGGGATTTTAATTTTCAAAACCGTATACCAACCCGCGGCGGGCGGGTTCGGTTTAAAAACCCGCGGTTTTATCGGGTTCGGACGGGTACGGTTTTTCGGGGCGGTTCATGTGCATCCCTAAGAAGGTAGCAGTGTTTTGAATCCAAAACAATCAAACAAAGAAAACCAACTCATCAAGAAATTGAAGAAGAAATCGGTGCTAAAGGTGATCAAACTCCCCAACCACAACCAATGGTGTATATGAGGTATGATTCTATAAGAACCCATGCTATTTTTCTCTATTTTATGATTGTAATGTGTTAGAACGATTGATTTCAAGTCCAAAAATTAGGTTTCCAGAAACATTTACGGTTGAATTCGATTGGAATCCCAACCGTAAATATATGTTCTCAAGAACTTACGGTTGGGAACCCAACCGTAACTGGTTTCTTTTAAATTTTACGTTCAGGTTATTTAAATACCCAACCGTAAATCAGGAGATGAAGATGATATTTTGCGCTCAAAGAAAAATTTGTACTTACGGTTGGGTTCGATTCTAATTGTCAACCGTAAATTATCCTGGATAGTTCAAATTTTTTGTTTTGAAGATTATTTATGGTTGGTTTCGGTTTTCAATTCCCAACCGTAAATTCTCCTGGTTAGTTCAATTTTTTTCTTGATGATTATTTACGGTTGGCTCGAATTGTCAATTCCCAACCGTAAATTCTCCTGTGTATTTGAACTTCTTTTTTTTGATTCTTTACGGTTAGGTTCGATATATGTAACTCAACCGTAAGGAATTCTGAATTTTTAAATTTTTGATTGATTGTTTGTGTTGAACTGTTTGGAAATTATCTAACTTGTATTGATTGTAGGTTGTAGGAATAAGGATAGAGCAAAACCCAAGAACAAGAGGGGTAATAATTTAACACCAATTGGTCACACTCCAACCCCTCGCCACAAAGTTCATTTAGGGGTAGATAATAGAGGCTTGAGAAAGAACGATAAGAAGAAGAAGAATTTTGAGGTAGGGGGTGGTAGCTCTACTCAAGAAGTACTACCTCAAGAGGAAGATAAATTTTCCAAGACTTCGAAGATCTACCGGTGGTGAGTGAAGGTGCGCTTGTGATTAGAGAACCACCAGAAGAAACCACTTTCCTTTTCCATGGCTTATTATTTATATAGCTTTAAAGAAACCACTTTCCTTTTCCATTTTCAATACCACATCATCATCCAATGAAAATGCGTTATGTGTCAAATAATATCTCATCATGAAGTCACCATTTTTTTTATTTGGAAAATATATTATTCTCTACTAACTCCAATCATAAAGAATAATATTTTTTTCATAATCTTTATTTTGATTATTTTCTTCATTAAAGAAAATATCTTCAAATATCCTTTTATCATAACTAATATCCAGCAAATGGTCTCCACACTTTCTACACACGTTGTGGAATACTTTACACACTCCCATATCCAAATAATTGGTCCCATGAAATAATTCTCCATGTTTTTCCTTTTGGGCTTAACCCATTACTGCATTTCTTTTATTTTTACGAACTGAATTATGCATTTTAATTCATCGAGCTTTATTTCCTATAAACTGCAAAACTAAACAAACACCATTAAGTATGTACAAAATAAAGAACTAAATAGATGTAAAAATGACGTTTTTATACACTCATCAGATCCACAACTGTTAATTTATAAAATGATAAGTTTAGGTGGTGGGCTCAGAATGTTAATTTGAAAAAACTCAGTTTTTTGAAATGTAAGAAACTAAGTTTCAGTCGACATCTCTTAGCTAGAGAGTAGAACAGATATGTACCTCTCATTAGCTAAGTCATGTAGATTTTATCTATATTATAACTAAGAAATATGTCACAGTAGTTGCCCTTAAATATAAGAGAAACTCCAGTGTGATGGGTATATTGGCTAATTTACCAATTATCCACCCACAGTGGGATAGACAAATCCCTTAAATAACTTGACAAATTGGTATTTGTGTGTGTGTGTGTGGTGGAGGGGGGGTGGGGTGGGGTGGTTTCCCCATCGCGTCTCAAGTTGAATCGATCGATTTAACTTGAGACGAGCGAATCAACTTGAGTCTGGGCCGAGCGGATCAAGTTGATTCGAAACCGGTCGAATCTCAACGGCTCTCATTTCTCTTCCTATAAATTCAAATATTTTCGACTCCAAAATGACATCCTATCTACTAAAAAATTCTTCTACTTTCACTTGAATCTTAATCTTTCCATCTCAAACTCTTGATCTAAACTTTTGTTCACAAAAATTCAGAAAAAAATGGCAAAAATTGCAACCCAGCTTGATTTTTCTGGAGTCATAATCGAAGATGCTATTAGTAAGATATGTGATTGTTATAAGAAAATTGAGAATGAGAATGAGAAAGAGGTCTTTAAGTTTTAGATGTTAACCAAGTCAAATCTGCAGCTATAAGAAAAAAAAGAGTTCAAAGCAAGAAAATTGAAAGTTAACCGTACGACTGGTCACAAAAACTAGGGAAATCTTCTCAAGAACGTATCAAATGGAAGATCCGTCAAATGAAGATAAAAAGGAGGCCGAAGATTGTCAGAGATTTTTACTGAAGTGTTTATTTAATTTAAGTTTTTGCTGCCCTTTATATATTGTAAAAGAGCGTAGTCTATTAAACTAATGTAATGGTAATTGATGTTTTAATATAATTTTAGTTAATTTAATCTAATTATTAATCTTGTTTATTCCTTATAAAATCAAAATTATATTTAATTTAAAATTTAAAATTGAAATTAGTTTTTATTGTTAAAATCATAAATAGTCGTTTGATTAAACCTAGATGAAAGACTATGATTCAAATTATAAATTATATAGTCGTTGTCATTGAAAACTGAGACGATCAGCCTAGGTTGAGCCGACAACGGCTAGTTCCATACAACAGCTGTAAAATAGTTTTATAAATTCAACTATTTTCACTTCCTAAATCACATCTTCTCCAACCTCTTTTACACCCATATGGCTCAACCTAGGCCGATCATTTACGGTTGGGTTCGATTGACAATTGCCACCATAAATTCTCCTGGGTAGTTCAAATTTTTTGTTTTGAATATCATTCACGGTTGGGTTCGATTGTCAATTTCCAACCGTAAATTCTCTTGGGTAGTTCAATTTTTTTTTATGATTATTTACGGTCGGGTTCAATTGTCAATTCCCAACCGTAATTCTCATGTGTAGTTGAACTTGTTTTGTGTTGATATTTTACGGTTGGGTTTTTATTTGTTTGAATGACCCTATTTACTTTAAATCTAGTAAAATTGAATGAATAAGTTTAAAAATTCGATTTTTAAACCCAAATTTGGAGAGAAAGGAAATACAAAAAATAAGGGTCCAGGAACATTTACGGTTGGGTTGGGACTCAAAAACCCAACCGTAAAACTGTAAGGAAAAAAATGACAGGTTTACGGTTGGGAATTAAAAATCGAACCCAACCGTAACTGGTGCAACAAATACCCATGCACATAATGCGTTACGGTTGGGTCCTATGCTAAAACCCAACCATAAAACTATTACGATTGATTGTTCCGCCATGAAAATACGGTTATGGTTAGATTAGGAAGAACACCTAACCGTAATTGTTAGTTACGGTTGGGTACGATGCTAGAAACCCAACTGTAAAACTGTTACGATTTGGTTTTCCTCCATTAAAGTACGGTTACGGTTTGGTTAGGATGAACACCTAACCGTAAATGTTGTCTACGGTTTGGTTCGACAAGAAAACCCAACCGTAATGTTCCCTGAATCACAAAAAAAATCATACTTTTTTACATAATTTCATCAAATTTGATCCATAAAAAGACCAAGAGTTTAAGTTAGAGGTATACGTGACTACTCTGCTTGAGTGAATCAAAATCTAGGGTTTTTAAAAAAACTACAAAAAATTCTCTTTCATTTCTTCTATTTTTTCTTCCCACCAAACCAAAAAGAAGAAAAATTTGATTTGATTTGATTTGATTAAGTATAAGATTATTTTAGATTAATTATTATTAGCCTAATCTATTAGCTAAGTAGTTTTACTAATATTAACTAAACAGGGGTAGTTTATCCATATGAAAATATAATGGAGAAGGGGTTTTTGAAATTCATACCTAGTGTCCCTATTTTTTCTTCACATGGGAAGCCCCTTTATTGGAATGGGAAGCCCCTATATGAGGCTTCATTATAAAAGATAGTGATGCAAATAAAGTGTAAGAAGTTGTATTTTTTTCTTCTTTCTTTAGATACTCTGTATTGGTGCCCCTTTTCTGCTTTATGTATGTGTCCAGTGTTAACTGTATAGTGTCCTGTATTATGATGACATCTGGTGTCACATACACTATATTTATCATGTATTGATTCTGTTAGAATCATCTGGTTCATGTTGCAATAATATTTCGTTTCATTTCTTATCTCTGATTTCATGGTATCAGATTAGGCTACCGATTTTTTTCAATCAATTTTTGATCTTCCATCTTTTAATATCTTATCGTTTCATAGTTCAAACCTGATCTTATATCGATTTCATATAAAAAATTTTCTCAGTACTACACAGAGAATCCTCAACATATATAATAGTTTTCACAACAATGTTTAAAAACTTCATACCTCAGTTCAATGACACTACATTGCAAATATATCGATTGTGATCTCATCTTTCTTATGTTTCCCTCCTTAAGATAAACTCTTCTCCCCCCTTGTGACCGAAGCAATATTCGAACGTCCATTTTTTGGTTTAGGCGAGTCTTGTACGATTTTGATCTCGCATACACATATAAGACTTCAACTTACCCCTTAATTTTTATAGTATATGTTTACCCTAAAATATTTGGTGACCACAGTGGAAGAACAATCTCTTGGTTGTGTAATCAATTCTCAATTTCTCAAAACGGTTGAACTTAGGTCGGGTTCGGAAACTACCAGTACCGATTTTGATAATAGTAGTGGTGTTAATAATCCCGATACCACATCTGCTACTCTGGTATCACTCCAAGAAACGCTAACTCTCGCCTTTTAGGTTGTGCTCCTGAAGAAGTCAGGAATGCTCAAACTCAGCTAAGCGTAGCAGATATGATGAAGAGACAGGAAAGTCTCGCCGAAAATCGAGTTAATATGGCGAAGTGGTCACCTTTCTTAAGACTCTGGCATCACATCTATCACCTAAAAAACATCAACGACAAATGGAGCAAGACAAAGAAACTCCTAAGACTACTGCTGACGCCGACACCTCCAGGATGATGTTGAATCTCCTGTTCATGTTAGATCTGAAAAGTGAAAGAGTTTATAGCCCAACTTCGTTACTATCTAAGATCAGAAACGAATATTGCAAAATCGTGGGAAGGAAGGATCGGCCTCAGTCGATCAACACCAACCTCCTTATCGTCTCGAGATAAAGGATTCCTCTGTCAAGGGGATACTCCTCTTCTTTGTTTTCAGTCTATGGCAGAACTGAAAATGCTCGTGAACATGTTTTCCGCTTCTAAGAGTTATTGGGGGAATTCGAGTAAAACCATATACTACGTCTCAGAGAGTTCTTAGAATCTCTCACTGGAACAACACACACTTGGTACAATAACATTTCTCCCAACCACATTGTTAACTAGTGTGAGATGTTCCTTATACAGGAAGTACTTCTTTGTCTCTCAGCAAATCACTTTGTCAGATCTGAGAATGATGATCCAAAGAAACAAAAACATCCTAATGACTATGCGAAGCGGTTCAGGACTCAAGCTCTCAACTATCATGATCCAAATGTAACCGAACTGCAACTGGTGGACTCTGCATTAATGGAATAATACCGGTCTACCATGCCTTTCTGGAGAATTGAGATGGTTGGACCACGTCTTAGGATTCTGACAGAAGTACCTGATTATTTTAAGATGATATGTTGTCCTGTAAGTTGGCTCCACATAACCTGAATCTAAACTTTCTGATCTATAAGTAGTATTATACTTCGATTAGCACAATTAAATTGTATGTACTAGTTCCTTGTGCATTTACATCCTAGACAAGAATCACTGACGCTTTATCTTGTATGGATCCCTATCGATTCTTTAGCTTCTTTATATTTTTAATTACCCTTAATTAGTTGATTGTGTTTGAAATTTATATTTGTGTACATGTAATACTCCGATTCAGCAGGTAGAGTTCGCCGAATGGAATATAAGTATCTGTTCATTATTTTCTAACACCGAGGCCTTTTCAGCACAGTTGGTTCCAAAGTTGGTAAGCATTCTCGGGATGGAGGAATCCAGGGATGGTGACCTCCCGGGAAGCTTCTGCTGGACAACCGCAACGGTGCCGTTGAAAATCCCACACTGACGGATGACCGCAGTGGATAAGTGGGGACAATATCGGTGGAGGGTCGGGTCATTACAAATGGTATCAGAGCCGACGACGAGTCACCTGCCAAGGGTGAGAGAGTGTTATGTATAGGGTATATCAGGTACTAGTCTCATGAGTGACAAGGAACGTCAGATATCTGGGCTTGAATATATTCCAGAGCCAAGAAAGGTTCCAATTTAAGGTGATGGTATTGTAATACCCCGATTCAGCAAGTAGGGTTCGTCGAATGGAATATAAATAATTGTTTGTCCTTTCCAAACACTGAGGCCTTTTCAGCACAGTTGTCTCCAAAATTAACAAAAAGCTCTGCAGTTAAACATGCTCGCACTGGAAAAATCCAGACACACTGTCGGATGACCGCAATGACTAAGTAGAGACAGTATCAATGGAAAGTCGGATCATTACAATACATGAACAACTCCAAATAGAAATAAAAATTGAAAACTGAAACGCTCCAGATATGCATGATCTCTGGGAATAATAAAAAGGAGTAAAGGAATAATAAAAATGAGTAAAGAAGCAGTATTGAAATCATTGTAGAAAAATATATTCTGGTAAACATTGTCTTGGATTCAATATTCATACAATTTTAGTCTACTTTTATGCATACTCTTTTAAAAATTGTACTTTTTTTGTTATAACAAAACCATATATTAAACTTGGTATAAAAAACCAAGGTGAACAAACTTACCATGCATAAAATCCTCCCATATTATCTTTTATAAAGAAAAACCATTTTCATTAAAAATGAGACAAAAACCCCATTTCACTTAATACTAATTAAATTTAGATTTTAATTATTTTCAATATACCCGAATTGCCCTTCCTATATAATCTATAAGTTTTAAATGGAAACAAATCTTAAAACCAAATCTTCTCTAAAATTCGGATGAGAGAATTCACATATCTTCTCCAAATTCGGCTAGGGTTTCATCAAAATATATCTTCTCCAAATCTGATTCCTGAAATTTAATTGAAGAATTGTGTTTGTTTTTGGTGTTGTTTAATTGAAGATATCTTCTTCAACTCAAATTCTGCTGTGTAAGTGAAGATTTGAGTTCGTTTTTGGTGTTGTTTAATTGAAGAACATAAATTCTAGCTTCGATTCATCTCAAACAGTTACAAATCCATTAATTATTTGAAGAACCGAGTTCGTATTTGTTTAAGTGAAGAACAGAAACTCAGCTTCAGTTGTATTTCATCAGGTAAGTTTAATTTTCGATTTATTGATTTTGGTTTTTATTTGATTATCATACTTTTGAAGAACCAAACTCAAAATTGTATTCGTTTCTGTTCAAGTGAAGATCAGGAACTGTAACTTCAAATTGTTTGTTTTTTGAAGATTCTTACTGTATTTTCAGTTTTTTCTTTCAATTTTGATCATATTCTCATTCGGTTCAAGCTTTTGTATTAGTTCAATCATTCCTCTGAAACTTAAATCCAACTTTCAAATGTTGTTGTTGGTGTTGTTGTTTATATTCAC
>JAJJMC010015296.1:6732780-6778263 GCA_023531435.1 Papaver californicum | reverse complement strand
TCTTTTCCCCTCTTCTCGCTTTGTTTTGCGCAACTGTGCGTTTATTTTCCTTTTATTATCTTGTTGTTAAATTCTTGAGGGTGATTAGTATTGTGCTTATACTAATCATAACGGGCAGTTCTATCCTGGACACATCTCCTCTGTTGAGGTATAGCATCTCTCATTATTGAGGAGTACCCGAGGACTATTGTGTTAAGGACAATTTGCTGAGCAGGTGACTCTGTCCTTGTGTGTACATCAACATCAGAGTGTATATCATTTCAGTGATTTTCTAACGATTAACAATTTTCTCTGTTTAGTGTTATTTCCATTGTTCCAGAACCAACAAATAATAGTACAGAGAAACTGCGGTACACATTTGTACATCAGGACATGAGTTATTCTTCGGTCCATTTATGCATGTGACCCTTATCGTCGGACCACGACAGTTTAATCGGATGGCGTCCCCACAATAAAGCAGGGTCCACAGAAGTAGCAGCAATTAATAATTTCAGGACTATATCGCATGCCATGTTGAATGGTGAGCTGACATAGCCCTTGACCTGCAAATAAAGGAAGTATTCATAATTAGTTGAGCTGTATTCCACATCTGAGAATTGGAAATAATGAAATAGCAAATCAATTGTCTAGTTATTAGCGAAGGGCAAATGTCTTGGTAGAGAGTAGAGTACAGATATAGATAAGTGCAGTGGACTCAATACATGCACTGCAAACTGTAGGTATCATAAGGCAAATGTAAGTGATGATATGTAAGCGATCATAAGACAGATATAGATAACCCATACTACAAACAACGCAAATGTAAGTGATGATATGCCTGAAACATTTCGATAGGAACGTAAGAAATATAAAGGCTTGAAATGATGCAAGTCTGTTACATATAAAAGGTAACATAAAGCAAATTGGAGGTGATTCATTCAGTGAGGGATTTTGAGAGGGAGTGTGAAAAAATAGATATTTTAGGAACTACAGTCTTTTAGCTCCATGAAGCCTATAAAAATACTAACCATATTTTCTTTCTTATCGGCAATGGCGTCTAATTCTACGACTAAAGGTACTTTAAACAACAATCATCTCTAATTTTGCTCCTTCATTAACTTGGAAATTGTACGACCACGTCAATGAGCGGATAATGCTATTAATTAGTCCAAAAAGTAGCACACAAAAGATTCAAACGGGTAGTTATAACTTCCATTTTTCATATGTTCATGTGACTCATTTGATTTGTGTAACTAATAAGTCATCTTCTTATTTTGGTTTCATTTGCTTCCTCTGAATATTTCCGTTATGAATATATTTTATATATATATATATATGTAATATATTCATCTTTTTCCATCGGAATCCTTTGATATCTGACTCCTACATGCCATTCTTCTTCTCCAGTTTCTATGTCACATAACAAGTAACAGATACATGTATTTTTTGGGTACAATTATTTTTTTTACAGACCGCTATATGAGACTGGTTTTTTGAGAAATATGAGAAGACGGTTTTTGTATGGTCTCGTATGTCTCCGTATATCGTATGTCTCCGTATAGAATTTTTATTTGGTTTTTGTATGGTCTCGTATATCTCCGTATAGAATTTTTATTTTGGGTATCCTGTAAGCACATAACTATTTGGGGTTTGGTTTTACCATGACCTTTAATTATACGGCCATTCAAGTCTGATACATTGTGAATGCCATATGGTTCACAACTTCACATGGTCCCAACTCCCGAGTTTAAAATTTGAGCTTACCTCCTGGAGGCCAGAATTCATGAATCTCACCATTTGGAGGGAAACGATACATTACTTAATCTTTAGTTGACTGAGAAACAAAGCGGAAGAGAGAGATACAAGATGAAGAAAGATGGGAATGAATCAATCAAGATGGCAAAGGACTGGATACAAAATTTAGCTCAAGGTCGGAAAGGTCGTGAAATTGAAACCCAGGCTCTTCAGAATATCCATTCTATCCATCTCCAGAAAGGCTTGACTCGATGCAACTTCATAGTACCCAATAGCTTATCTGTAATTAACCATCTCAATTTCATAATCTTTTAAAAGAATTTTTGTTAGAGCTAATGCAGGCTGTGCATTAGCCTCTACTGTCAGATTTTTTAAACCAGTGTGCAGGTGCAGGGTTTTTGTTTTAGTTTCACATGTGTGCACATCACATGCTCTTTGTTCTTTTGTTAAGTTTGTAAGGGTGCACAGGATTAGTGCCTTTGGTACAGGTTTAACACTCTTTATATAGAAATGTAACAGTTTCTTTGTGTAATCAATAAAAACTCTTTCTTACTTTGTTTGATTCTTTCCTATCTTGTCTTCTTTTGATCTTGAAGTTCTTTCATGGTATCAGATCCATTTCTCAAACGAGTTAATTCTTGATCCAAGTTTTCTTTTCAATTTTGTCAAATCTTAAGAACAAATTCTAATACTGCTATCAAAACTATTAAATCTTTAATATCACTACAATCTGTATTACAACTACAATGGAGAATGCAAATACTTCTGATACTGCTACAAATCAATTTCAACAACAACAAATTCAATTACCTTTTCAAAATATCTGTAACTTTGTTTCGCTCAAGTTAGATTCAACCAATTACTTGCTGTGGAAACATCAATTTGAATCAATACTAATGAGTACAAACTTAATGAGATTTGTTGATGGATCTTACACAAAACCTTCTCCAACAATACTTGTCAATAATCAACCACAACCAAATCCTGAATGTGTTTTTTGGTTAGCTATGGACAGGTTTGTCATGTCTTGTCTCAATGCAACTTTTACTCAATCTATTTCTTCTGGAGTTCTTGGTTTGTCCACTGCTAAAGACTGGGATTATCTCAGATCTGAGTTTAATTTGCAATTCTTTGCAAGAAAGTCTATGTTAAGAGGACAGATACAGACTATCAAGCAAGGCAATCTTTCAGTTCTTGAATACCTGTGTCAGGTTAAAGAAATTACAGACAATCTTGCTGCCATTAATGAAAAGGTAACAGATGAAGACATAGTCATGTATGCTTTGAATGGGCTAAATAGGATCTATGATCAATTTGTGGTATCATCACATAATAGAGAGAAACAATATACTTTTGGTGAGCTGAGATCAAGATTGGTACATCATGAACAGTGGCTAAAGTCTCAAGAACAAGAATCCACTTCTTTGTTTGATTCCACAACAAACACAGCATATTACTCCAAGAAAACTCAATATTATCAAAATAATCAACATCAAAATTCAAGAAACTCAGGTAATATGAATTCAAGAAATATTCAGAATAGGACAACAACTGACTTTACTGGAGTTGAATGTCAAATTTTTAAAAGATTGGGACATACAGCTAATACATGTCATTGGCGCTATACACCATCAACAACAAATACAAAAGCAAGTACAACAAGTTTTAAAGGAAAACAGAGTCAAGCCTTTTATACTTGTTCTGGTGAAGAACAAATTCAAAGAGAAACAACACAAGAAACAACTTGGATTCCAGATTCTGGAGCTACAGCGCATATAACAAGTAATGCATCTCTTTTATATATTGCAAACCTTACACTGGTACACATAAGTAATGATAGGAAATGGAAAATTCTTGCAAATATCAGCTATTGGAGAAGCAGTTTTAACTCTGGAGAATTCAGAATTCATTTTAAAGAATGTTCTTTTGGTACCATTGTTGACACAAAATCTGATATGTGTCTCACAATTCTGTGAGGATAATAAAGTCTCATTCAACATGTTTTCCTGGGGATACAACATTAAAGACTTAACAACAAATGAAGTAGTTGCAGAAGGAACAGTATGTAATAAGCTATACCCAATGCAAGCTGCACCAACACCAATAAAAGCATTCACTACAATTCTTGCAACTCCATCATTGTGGCATAAAAGGTTAGGCCATCCCTCCACTTTAATTCTAAAGAAATTGTCAGGATTATCCTCAATTCAATTAACAGATACAAATTTATCTGAATTTTATCATGAGTGTCAGTTAGGAAAACATACAAAATTACCTTTTAATTCTTCTGCAAGAATTTCTGAAAAACCACTACAACTTGTGCATTGTGATGTCTGGGGACCATCACCAGTTCCATCTCTAGAGGGTTTTAGGTACTTCATTCTTTTTGTTGATGATTTTAGTAGATATCACTGGATATATCCAATGACTACAAGGGATGAAGCTATTACTTGTTTTAAACATTTCAAGCAACATAATGAGAAACTACTTGTAACTTCAATTGTGAGTTTTCAGTGTGATGGTGCATATGAATTAGTCAAAGGTGTTTTTAGAGGATTTCTTGAGCAATGTGGTATAACTTTGAGGATATCATGTCCCAAAACACCTCAACAAAATGGAATTACTGAAAGGAAAATAAGACATATAACTGAAGTTGGGAACACACTTTCTTTTCAAGCAGCAGTACCAAAATCTTTTTGGTATGACAGTTATCTTACTTCAACTTTCATCATCAACAGACTTCCATCTAAGGTCTTAGCATATAAAATTCCATTTGTGCTACTATATAATGAAGTACCAGATTTTAGTCTATTCAAAATTTTTGGTTGCAGCTGCTATCCAAATATGTCTTCTTTCAGAAAAGACAAATTGTCACCAAAATCTATCAGGTGCACATTCTTGGGTTATAGTTCTTTGTATAGAGGATACAAATGCTATGATAATGTTTCCAGGAAAGTATTTGTATCAAGACATGTAACTTTCAATGAAGAATGTTTTCCTTTTGCTGATTCTACATCAAAGATGTTACATACACAACAACAAAACATATCTCCAGAGATTACTCCTGACTCATTAATGATCACAGTTCCACTATCTGACATACAAGATCCAGTAACTGAATCTCAACAACCAAATGCAGTTGAAAATGAGATAGAACAGGTTGAACAATTACCACCACAGATTACAAGAATAAATAAAAGGTCAAAAAATGGAATATTCAAACAGAAAGCTTTACCATCTGATTTTGTTGCTCATTATTCAACAAATTACAAAATAAGTAAGGCATTCTTATCTGTGCTACAAACACCTTTGGAACCAAAGACATATAAGCAAGCCAGTAAAGATCCAGCTTGGATATTATCTATGGATAAAGAATACAAAGCCTTGATGGAGAACAGAACTTGGGTTCTGAAGCCTTATGTAGCAGGCATGAATGTACTTGGATGTAGATGGGTCTACAAAATTAAATTGAAATATGATGGAACAATTGATAGATATAAATCAAGACTAGTTGCAAAAGGGTTTTTACAACAAGAAGGCATTGATTATACAGAAACCTTTAGTCCTGTGGTTAAGCCAACAACAATAAGAATTGTGCTAACTATAGCCTTAACATACAATTGGATTTTGCAACAATTGGATGTCACAAATGCATTCCTACATGGCTATCTGGATGAGAATGTCTACATGGAACAACCTCAAGGATATGTGTCAACTACTTTGCCCACATACATTTGTCATAGAAGTCCTTATATAGACTTAAACAAGCACCAAGGGCTTGGTTCACAAGATTTAGCAATTTTCTTCTAGATAAAAGGTTTTGTCATGTCTAACTGTGATCATTCTCTATTCATCTATAAATCTACAACAGAAATAATGTTTTTGTTACTATACATAGATGATATAATTCTCACAGGATCATCAACAAACTCAGTTCAGGAAGTAATAACTGAGTTAAGTGCAGAATTCAGGATGAAGGATTTGGGACCACTTTCATATTTCTTGGGAATAGAATGCAACAGAACAAAAGAATCAGGAAAATTACTTTTGACACAACAAAAGTACACTGTTGAATTGCTAGAAAAAGCTGAAATGTTAGATTACAAATCTTGTACAACTCCAGTAGCATCTGGTCCAAGACTATCTATGTATGGAGGATAAATTCTGGAGAGTGCAACTTATTACAGGAGCTTAGTTGGGGGGTTGCAGTATCTAACCATGACAAAGCCAGATATCAATTATGCAGTAAACTATGTCTCTCAGTTTATGCATACTCCTTCTGATATACATTTGCAACTAGTAAAAAGGATAATGAGATATTTGAAGGGCACAATTGGCTCAGGAGTTCAAATAGTTTCTGGGGATATTGAAAGAATTAGTGCATATTCTGACTCTGACTGGGCAGGGTGTCCTGACACTAGAAGATCAACTAGTGGATATGGTGTGTTTCTAGGAAACTCTCTGATTTCTTGGTCTTTCAAGAAACAACCAACTATTTCTCGAAGTTCTGCAGAGGCAGAGTATAAGGCATTGGTTGTTGCATCTTCAGAATTAATGTGGACTTTATACTTACTAAGAGAACTACATCAACCAGTTAATCAAGCAATGATCCTCTACTGTGATAATCAAAGTGCCACAAGCTTAGCATACAATCCAGTTTTTCATGCTAGAACAAAGCATATAGAGGTTGACTATCATTTTGTAAGAGAACTGATTGCTCAGGAACTCTTGAAGATTGCTTATGTTCCAACAGCTCAACAACTTGCAGATGTTTTCACTAAAGGACTGTCAACTAATGTTTTTACAGGTCTGTTGTCCAAGCTCATGTTCCTTACATACACAGAGCTTGCAGGGGAATGTTAGAGCTAATGCAGGATGTGTATTAGCCTCTACTGTCAGGTTTTTTAAACCAGTGTGCAGGTGCAGGGTTTTTGTTTTAGTTTCACATGTGTGCACATCACATGCTCTTTGTTCTTTTGTTAAGTTTGTAAGGGTGCACAGGATTAGTGCCTTTGGTACAGGTTTAACACTCTTTATATTGAAATGTAACAGTTTCTTTGTGTAATCAATAAAAACTCTTTCTTACTTTGTTTGATTCTTTCCTATCTTGTCTACTCTTCTTCGTTTGATCTTGAAGTTCTTTCAATTTTCTTTTCTTTAGTTGGTGTTCTGGGCTGAGTTGATAAAAAAATTGTTGTGATTTTGGTGATTAATAGGATAAACTTGGAAATTGGCATGCAGGAGCAATTGCAACGCTAATTGACATTATTGGTTCTTCTGCTATTGTCACTACTGTTGTAACATCACCGTATCCGGTGATTTCAACACATCCTACTTCAACGGCTAAGAATAACGTAAGACTTTATGGTCAAAGTTCGTTGACCAAGTCAAGTTTGACACTCCTTTGATCCCACTGTGGTGTGCCATTTGCTTAGGGTGTTAATATTTTCTTTTATTTTGAAACTGGATTGAACAGGAAGTAGTAGAGATTGAGGCTAAAGTATTGGGACACAAAGGAAATCTATCATCAAACATGGTGGTGATTAAAAAGAAAGAAAATAGTGAGTTAATTGATGTAGGTAAACAATTTATGTCTGCATTTGATCTCAAACATAAAAGTAAGCTATAACAAGTTGTCAGCTACTGTCAAAAATGACCCTTCTTTCGGCAATTTAATTGAACATTTTTAGGTGTTTATACAATTGATCTAATTATGAACTCGGATATTTAGTCTGCGGAGCCAAATGGAATGCAGCGTCATATGAAATACGTCGTACCGTTTAGGTGTGCCATTGTTTGCAGTGAAATGTCTTTGGACTTGTTTTACGCTTCTCTGCATCTTTATGTATCTATCTTCTGGTATTGCAATCAAGATTTTCTTTAAATTTGGGACTTCACTGAGTTGAACTTGAATTGAAAATGAGTCCCAATTTAGAACATCGCTAAAAGGTGGAACGTAATGGTCTGAAATAAGAACAGGAACACATTCTGCATAAATAGCTTCGACAATCCTTGGGCTTGCAACTTCATAACCACTTGGACAAATGCAGTATTTGCTCTTCCTCATCATGCCGAGGTAGGATAATTTTTTGGGGAGAGAAGTATAAACTTTGATATCTTTATCGCCTTTGTCTTTCCAGTAGTTTACGAATACTGATCGAACATAGCCATGAATCCCACCAGCATAGAATGCTAGTAATTTACGCTTAGAAGGTGGTGGACCGCCGATGAAGCTTGTAACGTTATCCGTTCTAAGATAGATTTCAGGAAATGATACATCCCTTGTAGGATTAAATCCTTCAGAGGTATTAGCATTGCATAAGACCCTAATGGAGTTGTTGTGTAGATTAGGAATGTGAAATGATACCTCCGGTCCCTATATGAGAATACGTTAGCCATTCGAAAACAATCGATCAAAATGAGTTTAGAAAGGTAGAGAGAAGGACTTTGCTGCTTTACTTACCCAATCATGGCATGAAAGCATGAAATGGTCACCTCCAAGACTTCTATTCCAGTAAGGATATTTTCGTGCAAGGATGTTAACATAGTCAAGTGCAGCTCGTTTAATGCCTCGACTATCACGGGATTCAGGAATGTACAAGTATGAAACCATTTTCACAACACTGAATGGAAGGAAATAAACATGAGCTTCATCTGGATTATAGGTACGAAACCTTGTTTCTTGCTCCATTTGGTGAATAAACCTTCCTTCTGTTGAGTATATACTTTTGCACGGACCATCATGGAATAGTGGTGGTTCGCCTTCATTGTACACGAAGATCTTGAATGTCTTCTCCATTTCTAAGTAACTCCTGAAATATAATTTTGCAACCAAATCTATCACCGCACCGAATGAAATGAAATGAATGCAAGTTTATCAATTTAACTAGTTACAAGTATACCTGTGAAATGCGTATCCGTTATTATAAATGTTGCCTTGAGGAACAAATTGTTTTAGATCTCCATGAAGTGGACCAAGATGTGATGATCTAGTCTGCTTCCCCCCATTTAAAATTGCTTCTCTAATCGAAGCGCGAGCTTTTGCTAGATCATGTTCTACCTTGTCTATTTTGCGAAACTTCTTCGCAATTAGTCCATCTTCCCCATTTGGCTCAACCTGCACACATGAAAGTACAATTACCAATCCTCCAGATCAATAAAAAAAAGGATAACAGTTTGAAAAGTAAACTACCACTTACAGTTGGTAATGGTGCTGTGATGCTTATTGTTTGCTTGGGAATCGTCGATGATGACAGCAATGAGTGAAGATTGTAGATAGGAGAAACTGAAAAGGAATTTGAAAATGATCTGCTTTCTGAACCACCAAATAGACATATAATTAGTGAGAGTATAAACAATGGTGCCAAAACTAGAATGAAGATCAATGAAGAAGAAGAATGTGCCGAGGAAGAAGAAGAAGAAGAAGAATTTAAGAGCTTCATTTCTTCTTCTTTTCTTGCTCTGCTGTTAGCTACTACTAATAATGGAGCGATATGAATTCAACATTAAGACTGTGAAGATTACGAAGTTTCTGATTAATCGAGGAAAGGGCACTAACTCAGTTGTTTTAATTATACGTACCGTTCTTCTTCCTACCTTTAAATATTCTTTGATGGCGCCTATTGCTAGACATCGTAATAACAAAATTATGACCTTGTTTTCAGTAAACCATATTAGTCAAATTATAATTTTGGATCATGGTCCCCGGTATCGGTTACTGGTATAATATCGTACCGGAAATTACCCAGAATACGTTACGTACCGTAATGGCAAAGCAAGTATTAGCCTGTATCGGCCGACGCCGGTCAGTTGTCCATCCATACCACTATACCAGTTGGCACTAGTCTCTAAACTCATACCATACTGCTGATAATGCAAACTCATACAATGCCAGCATCTAGACTGTTGTTGTATCAGCCCCACTCGGTCAATCAGAATAACTCGTTGAAATGATATTAAACTGATGAGAGTGACCTGCACCCATAGGTCCTAACTACATATGCAGTATGTACCCATCTGTAGAAAATCTCATTTTGTCACATCAGTGATACAAATGTATGTATTCAATGAATTCTATAACTTTATATAATATATTTGTATGTATTACATCCATAAAAATACATTGAATCGAAATGAAAAAAGAAAAAGATTATCATTTGAATATATATACAGATGACAATCAGCCTGAACTCATCATCTGCAATGCCCTAGACTTGATAAGCTCTTGTCTTTCTTCTTCCTCTTCTTTCAGTTCTTCTTGGTTTTCTTCTTCAACTACTTTTCTTGGTAGTAGTTTTTCTTCATCAGTTGGTCCATATGCCCAACAGCAAACAAGAAAATAAACCAAATTTATTGCACTCAGTATAGTTAAAAGCCAATAGTAATAGTCATAATGACCGTTGTTTATGTTACTCGAAATCCAACTGGTTTTTCCTCCTTTTTTAGTAATATCATCAACAGCATTTATCAAAAGACCAACTATCAAACTTCCAACAGCACTGCATTGACCATTTAGAGATGTTGCAATACTACCCATACTTTTTGGACATTCAGAATAATGGAATTCAGTTTGCCCTATTGCATTGAAAGATTCAGCTAAAGCCAAAAGGCGATTTTTTGGAATAAACCACATCGCAGACATGTGTACAATACCTTGTGGGTTTCCCGACAACCCTTCTTGGATTGCTGTTTTTCGACGTATTCCTTCAACTATAGCTGACGTTGCCAGTGATAAAATCGAAAATACTAATCCAATCCCATATGTTCTTTAAAACTTAACCCGTATGGACACCCTGTCAGTTTTACGAGTAATGGAAGGGGTAAGATAATATATACCAACCCAGATTGCTAAACTGACCACAACAAACATACCGAAGGATCCTGCTAGAATTTGAAATTTTGAGGTGATATGTCTATCCATGCTGTTCGCTTGGAGTACAGGTAATGTACTTTGGCTCAAGGCTACTCCCAACATGATACCAGTTGACCAAATTGGCATAACTTTCAATAGAGATTTGAACTCCTCAACTTGATCGACCGTACAGAGTCTCCATGGATTTGAAGCTGATCCATTAGGGTTCAAGTCCTTGTCATGATCTGTAATCATGCATGCCTTGTTCAAAAACCTGAAGACGGTAAATTAAAATGTAAAGAAAACTGTAACTAGAATGAAATCTTTGTGGCGATGAAAAATATAACTGAAGGTTGTAGTCTAGAAACCATGGGATGACAATTCGTACCTTAATTTTTGTGTAGGCACGGTGAGGATTGAGTCCTTATAGTGATGATAACATCCGTCTTCATATTTGGGAGGCAAAAAAAAATGTTTGTTTTTCACTGAAGCGGCAATAACATGAGCAAATCCACTGAATAAGCTTTTATTCGCATTGACTTTGATATAATATGAAGAAGCGAAAATGAATGTTGCAGCAGATATGAACATAAGAATCACAGGAACTCCAAATCCCACTTTCCATCCAAATTGATCTTGTATATAAACTATAACAGTAAGCGCAAGGACGACATAAATTCCAGCAAAAGCATAATACCAATTGAAAAAACTCTGTAAAAGCCTGTCATAACTCTGATTGTTCTTCTTGTGCAACTGATCTGCACCAAAAGATATAGAACATGCTCTAATTCCACCAGCTCCAATCGACATAAGTATGAACGACGAGAATAGAAGAGAGAGTTGAACCGCTGATGATGATTTACAGTCTTTAGAGACTTGGTTCACAATGAGAAGGCTTTGTTTGAGGAAATATGGCTGTTAACCATAGTAAAGTCATCCCCTGTTAAAACAAAACTAAAATTTTTTGTTATATGTTTCAGTCATGAGCTACGCACGCTTATCAAATTAATCGATTCTTTTTAACTTTTAACATTTAGTTCAATTTAAAGTGACTTATTTTTGGCTATAAGAAGTTGAGGAAGTTTTGAAGGAGATCAACACACTCTAATGATAACGGAAATTGAACCCGCATCTAAGCTATCAACAACAACAAACACTGCCAACTAAACTAGCTGACACTTGCAACATTTCAACAATGTAAACTACTATGCAATTTGTCAAGTGCCAACTAGCACAGTTGGTAGTGTTTGTTGTTGATGACAGCTGAAACCCAGGTTCAATTCTTGTTAGTATTTGAGTTGGTTGATCTACTTCAAAACCTCCTCACCTTTCAGAAAAACAGAAATCTAATGACAATACTACTAAGATATCAGTGAGCCAATTCTCAAACACAATGAGCCAATTCCTGGGAATAAATAATCTCAACAAAAGATATCTTCATTCTGCAAGAAGCTTTACTAAACTCTGATTGTAACTTGCATTTTGAACACTTGTAGAGGCAAAAGGTGGTGAATTTGTGCAGTTCTGGAAGTGCTGAAAATTCTTACACCACTTTTCCTCAGTGTTTAAAGGGCTCAATTATATAATCTACAACCAAAACTAGCATCAGTTCCCAGCAAATTGACAAAATGTTTGCACAATTCAAAACAGATCCTATTCAACTTTGACAAATTCATTACAAAAATTGGACATTTACAGACATTAAAAAAGGTTGAATTTTTTTTTCTACAAAAAGTTCTAAACATTCAAGAAACTGTTGAGACCAGATCCAGTTTCTTAGTCAGTCAATGGTCAACCATACTGTATATTGAAACAGACCTTGAAAGTATACAACAAAATTATTCCATAAAGTTTAAAAGTAGGGTTCCCTTTTGGAACCCACAAACCATTACAATATTAATCAAGAACAATGATTTCTTTTCACAAATCTAATGAAAAATGAGGAAAAATAAAAGTGGGTTTCAAGTCAAATAAACAATTGTATACTTACAAGAAGACTAGCAATGGATCCAAAAGTGATAGTCCAAAACCTTCCCAAGTAAGAATCAGAAAAGAAAGCTCCAATAATAGGTGTAAAATTAGTAACACCAGACCATATTGATAAAACACTAGTTCCAGCTGGAATTGTCATATGATAATCTCTCATCAAATACAATATCATGTTTGGCAATAGCCCATAACTTGCAACTTTCTCAAATGCTTCATTTGCTGTTCTTCATCATCAAACAAAAACCAAAATCAGTCAACTTAACAAAAAGAAAATCAATTTTTCTGTAATAATATCATAAAAGGTGAGATTTTTTACCAATAATGAAAGGCAATGTGATAAGACCACCCTTTTGTTTAGACATTTGTTGTGGTTCATGGGTGCTCCGGATTGGATCTATTGCAGTTGAAGAAGTAGATGTAGAAGGAGAATTAGAAGAAGAAGAAACCTCCATTTGTGTGTTGTGTTTCTTCTCTCTTATGTCAAACTGTAATAAGAATGAGGTATTTATAGATGAATTATAATGAATAGATCTCTCTTAATTACTTAGCACCTATGACAAAGCTAGACTAGATTATGTTATAGCTAGCTTCATCATCATTGTTGTTGGTGGTGTTGATGAAGATAAAATGGGGTTTAAAGAAGTCTTAAATTTGATGGATTTTAGGAAATCACATGGCTTTGCCTTGTAGTATTGTTTTGTGGGATATCTATATAGTAAGAATGTGGGGCCCATGTCACACAATCCTTACTTACCCAGAGAGTGCAGTCACTGCGGTGTGACTCTTTCCATTTTCATTTCACATTCAATTTTTATTAGCTTCTTTTTTCTTTTATTTTATTTTCTTTTGTACAGAAATTAATATGCAAAGTCAGATGCAGCACCAAATTACTTCTCAAAAAACTATCATTCTTTTTATTTTCAAAAGTTATTGAAAATTGTGTTTTTGAATTAATTTTTAATTTTATTGCTTTAAGAAATTTAAAAATAATTTCTAAAATATTAACCAAACAGGTTATAAAAGTCAATTTAGTATAATATAATTGGAGGTATAGTGTAAGTAAAAGGAGATCGACCAATATTAGTCGTTTATTTTATTTATATAATCAGTTTTGTTTTATTATTTTTAAAAATTAATTTTTTATTATAAATTTTTTTAATTTTTATAATATTCGTTTTTTCTTATTATTGTTTTACTAAGAAAGAAGACTTCTTTTATTTTGTGCAAGACGTTTAAATAAAAAATGGTTGGATGGCTCCTACTGAGCTCTAGAAAAGCCCATGTCTTTCATTCAAAATAGCTGGACCGCTAATCACATTTCGCCAAGCAAAACAGAGGTGCCATATCTATTGTAAAGTTATCTAATCCAGTTACTGAATCTATTCTAGTTCTATCATCAGCTATGGGTTCGAATCTAAGAGAAATTCTAAATAATGTTTGCTGCCCTGAAATTTTCTTGTCTTTCCCGAACGATAAGGAGAAAAAAAAGATTGGGTCAAAAGAAAATGCCATTTTGGAATTTTAAATAGATTTCTGGAAGTCCAAAGAAAATTATTGTTAACTGCCCGAAGTGAGAAGTAAAAATATTCTGATAAAGACGTTCCTCAGTAATATCATCATGACTCTCAAAGTCATGTGCGGTAGCAATACCAAACCAAATACGACGAGTAGTGGGGTCCTGGGCTAAGCCTTGGCTAAACCTTGGAAATCTTAATGCCATAATGCTTTTCAAATCCTCCTAGCCATTATCCTACTGTAATAATTCTTGCTAAGAAGAATGTCCATGTTGTGGCAATTCCACCTAAAAGGTAATGGGTTACTCCTACAACACGTCCTTGTACAATGCTCAAGGCTCTAGGCTGAGTAGCAGGAGCAACTTTTAATTTGTTATGAGCCCAAACGATGGATATTACACTGCATTTTATTTTTATTTTATTAAGAAAGACCTAGATATTACAGGACATTTTCATTTTTGGTTTGTCATATGAATTCTAAATTTTCATTTACAAAGCAAGAGAGTTAGGTTCAATGTTTTCTAATAAGGATAATTATGATGTCCTAATTAATGGTGGTAGTATCTTGAAAAAAGAAGATTAATGTTCGTAGTAGAATACGATAAGAGTAATGTTTTTCCTTATTAGCACATATTGAAGTCGTCATTTTAAATTAATGCACATATTAATGTCAACTGAATGAAACGTTTATCATCTTAATTAATGCGCATATTAATGTTATTTGAATGAAACGTTTATCAATTTATGTTCAAATAGAGTGATACTTTCATTTACCCAACCTAGGTGGTGCCTAGGTGGACAGAATCTCAAAAGATTTTTCTTTCTTTTCTTTTTTAATTTTCCTATTCTATAAAACCCAAAATATCACGAAAACCAAACGTTTTCTTTTTCCTTTGTAAGCAATCTCTCGTTGCATCCTTCTATAGGACACGAGAATAGTTTCCCTTGGTGCTGGAGTAAGTGGCGATTCAAATGATTTTTCCTTACGAGTGACAATCATCAACAGGGCAATTAAATGGCCTCTGCATCGTGTTAAAAGAAGATAAACACTGGGTTTTAATCTTGTTGATAAGGGTTAGGGATGGAAGCACACCCCCCCCCCCCCCCCCCCCCTAACTTCACTAAGATAGTAATTTACCCTTTGTCTAAAAAATATTTATAAGTTTAGTCCACCGAGCTCATCAGTTTAGTCCACCATATACATATCTATCGTTTCTTGTTAGCAAATTTAGAAGAAGAAGAAGAAGAAGAAGAAGAAGAAGAAGAAGAAGAAGAAGAGAGGAAAAAAAAAGGGAGGGAGAGTTAGTTCATATATTACACAGTACTAAAGTTGGTTAATAAGTGTTTATTGAAATGCTTAAAAGTAGTTGTGTTATGTATTTGCTAGTTCACCAGTAAACCAAGGGTGATATCCAGGTGCATCGAAATCAAATTAATGGAGGAAGAAAGTTATATTAAGGATGATGTTCTTTGTTCTTCTCTCATGGTTGACTCAGTCGTTTGTTTCGTAACTAGAGGAGCAATTTGGGTTTTATGCATAGAGACCGGGTTTATATGATACTCGTAAGAATGGTCTTACTGGTGTTCCAGTGCTTCCTATGTGGAAAAATCAGTTGGTAAAATGGGACTTAAATGTGGAATATTTGCTGAAATATATACTAGTCGGGCAAACAAACTGATCCCATTTCTGCATATATTGCTTGGCACTACATCATTGGCCCAAGAATGTTGGGAGAAGACTAAGAAACTTGTCAACGTAAAAAATGGAAGAAACAGTTCCAAAGAGAACGAACATGGAAGAAAGCAGTGAATCCAAACAAGTTTTTCGGCGAACAAAGTTAGAGCCACGGACAGAGTGTAGGACGACAAGAAGAAGAAATAGTTGGCTTTTGAAAATATCTGATGCAAACTGTCTATCGAGTAAAAGTCGGGATAATTGAAAAAATACCCTAAAAATACATGCTTCGTCGGAAAAATACCCGTAAAAAAAATGTTATGGAAAATATCATATCGTTACATTTTCCATCTATGTACTGCTAAATGGTCAAACGGTGCATATTTGACCTTATACATTTGTAGGTCTAAAGATAAGATTACCCATTAGCCGTCCAAATTAACCCTAGGAGACGTGACGAAATCCAAAAGTAAGGGTAACCCACACATGTATAAGGTCAAATGTGCACAGTTTGACCATTTAACAAGCACATGGATGGAAAATGTAACGATATGGCATTTTTCAATAACTTTTTTTTACGGGACATTTTTTCAACGAGATATATATTTTTAGAGTATTTATATAATTATCCCGTAAAAGTCCTTATATCATGAGGTAAAGCAAAAGTTGAACTCTTGTTATTTGACGACTCTTATAATGCTGCAAGCTCGAGGAGTTCATGTTCCTAACAATTAATGTACGTTTTATTCATCAGAAGCGTAGTCTATTGAGCACATTTTTTAGTATATTGTTGTTTTGCTTAACCTATTTCATTAGTGTTTTCAAGGAGAAGCGCTGTTTCCACTGATAAGGGTGGACAATCATACTTCAATTGTTGATTTGATTTGACGTTGAAAGAACAAAAATAAGACCTCAAACCTCAAAAACATTTAAGCAACGTGAAACCGAACTTCGCTTGACGGAGCTTCACAGGTGGTCACCCAATTTGCTACTAGTCCAGTCAAGTTCTCTTTGCATTTGGGAGTTTCTCACAATGCTTCACACCGTATATACATCAACAAGTAAGGTTTATTATACGATTTGTGAGGTCATGACTTTAGGCACTAATACTTGGAGAAGAATCGATGGTGTTCCATCATACAATTTCCCAAGTAGTTCTGTCAGCGTGTATGGTTCTATATAATTGCATTGTAAAACAAAGATCTTTGTTATACAGTATTCTGATGATACTGAAGTGCATTATGATGAAGCATGTCCATCTATAGTGGCATTTGATGTTGGAAGTGAAAATTCTGAGTCATCCCAGTCCCTGAGTTCATGATGGGTCAGTTTCAGCTATGTCAATAATACTAAAAATTATAGTACCATACTCTATAGAGCCTGATTACAAAGATATGATCATCGATAGATCATTAATGCTCGATAACAACCTCTTCAGGGGAGGCTCAATAACTGATTATGAGATATTAGTATGTGAGATACTTAGTAGACTTCCCGTGAAATCACTTATGCGATTAAGTGTGTGTAAATATTTTCGATATCTAATTCAAAAACATGAATATTTCATTGATTTACATTACACTCGATTTAGAATAGTCCAGGTCTCATTGTTAAAATTGATCTCATGAGTTGTTGTATATATCTCGTGATATTTTGGGTTTTATAAAACAGAAAAATCAAAAAGGAGAAAAAAAATCCTTTGAGATTTTGTCCACCTAGGCACCACCTAGGTTGGGTTCTATATAACCCAAATCTCAATCAGGACATATGGCATTATTGTTTATATTTAACATAGTTTAAGAAAACCATTTGACACGATATTTTTGGATTAAATTTTTATTTTTACTGAAAAGATGAAACATAAGGTTAATAGATTGAGAATTATAGAGAATTTCAGAAAGATCTTAAATTTTTTGATAGTCGTTAGAGACTTCAAAAGAGTCTCTCAAAAAAACAACCTTATTAGTGAATAATGATTTTATGTAGATTTCTAAAATTCTTAAAAATTCTTTGTTATTGGTTATAGACTTCAAAAAAGTTATTTAAATGTTCATGTTATTGGATATGGTCTTTAAAGTCATGTATTTATTATTTTTAGGGATTTTAAGAGAGTCTTATGTGAAAATAGGCATGGTCATAGTTTCTCATAAACAAGTGATATTTTGGAAGACTTTGAAATTATTGTTTTTTTATTTTTTTTATTTTTTTTTTTGAATTGTCTTTTTTTCTCTCGTATGCGTTGAAAATATAAACTGATGATTAATCAAAATGCGATGTATTATACTCAAACAAATCTTGCCATTGTATGTACATTGATTTATGCTTTTGCGTGTATATTAATCATCTATCATACATTACCTATAACTTGCTTATGAAAATATTAATGGTAAAAACCTATATATATACCATAATGATGTATTTTTTGTTCTCGGCCAACATCCTACTTGCAGAACGTACCATAACGATGCATTTTAATTCTCGGCCATCATCCCACTCGTGGAATGCACCATAAGGATGCATTCTAGTTTTCGGCCAACATCCCACCATTTTGTATATATATATATGACGAGTAATTAGAAAAAGATATGATTACAAAGAGTTAGTGAATTGAGATATTGTATTTCATAAAGATTAATTTAAATCGAGTTATTATCCCTACATGGACTACTTACGGTCAGGAAAAGATGAAGTCCTAGTCGTAGTGAATGTTTACATCTAGGAGTTCATCTATTCCTAGCCTAAGTAGTTTCTGAAACTGAAATTGATTTTTTATATATATATATATATCCCGAACCATGTAGAAGAAGAAGGAAAATAATAACATCTTTTTTTATAAATAGTTATTAGATTTAGGTTTATATACGGTGAAAGAATAACTTTGACTTTTATTATAGATTAGATTCTCTTATCCATGTTTAGCATATTTGAATCATAGGCAACTCCTAAAACCAAGGGATTGCAGCCCCACTTATACCAAAAAAAATATCACTCACGATAATTTCAACACCATAAAATGAAGAAAACCTGGACCCATTGCCAGAGACATTCCCGCCGGTCCTTCGGGATCCAATTCGAGGGTTTTGCCTGTAATCATGCAAGAGGTTATCACATCAACCTACGTCATAGAAGGTCTCAGGTTCGAATCCGTCCTTGGCCAACTTTTTGTAAATTGTTTTCTCTTTTTTGCAAATACAAATCCACGCCACGGTTGATACGTGTGAGCCACATCTCGGTCATAACCAGCACCAACTTTAGAAGAACCAACTTCGCTCCTAGATTATTTTACGGTTGCCAACCATCAGATATCCCGTCCTTATTCTCCAAATTAGGGCTTCTCTCAGGTTCCATCTTTCTAAACATGATTCAATTTCTTCTACGTTAGTTTTGTACAATCATTTTGAGCATTCCTCTATATGCGTAAGTAAATCTCATTATCATTTGTAATCCAATTTTGAAGTTAATTTCAAGATCGATCCCTAATTTCATGATATTATCTTTTAAGATTACTAATCTGTGAATAATTTGGATGAAATTTTTATTTTCTTAGTGTTAATTTGGTTTGATTTTGTGTAGGTATTATGTTTTGTTATTGTTAGTTCATCTTCTTGTTAAGGGGCAACATTTTCAGCTAAAGATGGAGGATGGGAATGGGATTGAGTTAAGCTTAGGTCTACCTTGTGGTGGTGGTGGTGGATCAGTTGATAAACAAAAGAACAACAAAGATGGTGGTAATTCAGTAGATAATAATATTAAGAAAGAAATCATTGAAATAGACGAATCAGATAATGAATCGAAAGATTTTAAACCAAATGATGTGACTGATGATTCTGTGAAAGAGAAGGAGCTACCGGAGAACTTTTTTACAAACCTTGGGGGGAAGTCGGAGTCTTCTGTTGGGGATACTGAAGTACTGATGGAGAGAAATGATGCAAAGTTTATTAAGTATGAAGGACTTTGGGGTGCAAATGATAATAAGTTGAAAGGAGTCGAGGATGGGAAATCTGATTGTCTTGAGATGGGACAGAAATCGTGGTTTGAAGCAAGTAATAGTAAACGGAAAATGGCGTTCGAGGAGATAAATTGCTCGAAGAAGCATGAGAGTGAAGTTCAACATGTTGAGACACTTGGTAAGAACCCTTTGCTTTTGGTTGTGAATGTCATGAAAAATTTGGAATTCTGTTTGTTACAGTAGGTGGCATGTGTGGTTCGGATGGTTGTGACTTATATCACTATATTCGTTAAATACCTGCAACGTAGTACTAATTGAAACGTAATAGTTGCATCATCTTATAGGAATTAGAGACTTAGTAATGTTTTGATATTAGTTTCTGTATTGGGTGATTGATATAGATCCTCGTCGATTTACATTTGTTGCTTCAACGATATTGGCTTGTTTATTGACACCATAGTTAAATAAGTTAGCACTACTGCTCTTTTGTATAGATTCTGATCCATTTTAAAAAAAAAATTCTTTTTTTTTACCTTCTTGGATGCAGCTATTGTCCAGAGACCTCCTCAGGGTTCATCAGAAATTTTACCAGATGAAAGAAAGATAGTTGAGTTGGCGCAAGGTGGTAAACAGCATATTGCAGAAGAGGGTGGTTCATCTTCCTCTTCTCAAGCACGAGATGATGTGAACGAAAATGGTGTGAATGTGAGGGCCAGTGCAGCATCTCATCAACAGGTGGTGGAAGGTTTCCCTCCTGAAGGTTCGGCTATAAGACCAGGTATTGCTCCAGGTTTGAGATTTGGTGGATCTGGATCCTACCCTAATTTACCATGGGTGTCCACTACGGGTCCTGGACCAAATGGCAAGACGATCTCTGGGGTTGCCTACAGGTATGATAAAAATCAAGTGAAGATTGTTTGTGCTTGCCATGGATCCCATATGTCCTCTGGAGATTTTGTTCAGCACGCACATGGAGATCAGTCTAACCATGAATTCAACACAGATCGATTATCTTATGCGACTGGCAATCCTGCAGACTCGATTAAGAGTTAATATGTTCTTCACTACTGGGCACCCATACAAGTAAATTTATTGACATAGTTTGCCACAGGAATATCGTCTAAAAGAAAAAAAAATGTGCAACATGTAGTTTCATTGTGTGATTTGTAATCTCTATCAGTTGTTGTATTCGTAATTCTTATTATATATGTTCATTGATTTATGTTCTCTTATCAATTCTTTGAGCAGCAAATAGTTTAATTCTGTTTGAATAAAAAAATTATAGTTTGCATAATACTTTTAAAATATACAATTCAGAATCTTTGGAGCACTTCTCGACTTCTTGTCTTGATTACAGAGGTCAGTAGCTTTGACTTGTGTAGCGAAACAGATTACCTAACAGCTTACTGTTTGATAATTGTCGAATTAAGAAAATAAGATGTTTTAAGGTGTTGATACGAAAGATCTCTCTACAAGCACTTCCTGTCCTTGCTGCTCAACCATAAGAATGCCAGAAGATCGTTGGCTACAAACTTCAAAAGATTTGAAGTACAATCAGAGGTAAAAGGCTTTGCTTTATACCTTTATATGGATTGCCTTCTTTTGTTACCTGTGTCAATATCTTAGTGTATCTGAAATGTATGCAAACTTGACTCTTAGATAATAGGGTATACAAACTAAACCATTGAACTGATTAGAAAATTGAATCTGCGTAGTATACACTATTGTGACAGGTGAAATACAAGAAAAAGACTTCAAAATATAGTAGATCTTAGGTTATAGAGCTATTTATCTTACTAGACTGCTTCTCAGGGTTGTGCAGGTTCATCCAGTCAGTAAACAATGAATCCTTGACTTTCGGAGCTGTCTACGTCAGAGTTGGTACTGTGAGGACTGCGCTTCCTAGTGTTGTGCAACTGACTACTTACACTACTGTTCGGAGTTTCTTTTCTCTTCTCCCTCTCTCTTCTCCACTCCCATTTCCTGAGCCAGTGTTGTACCAAAATAACCCCAAGACCCATAGAAATAGACAACAGAGATCCTGCTCCAATTGATACCACTAAGACCAACATCCAATATGATCCTTTCCCTTCCTTGTAATAACAAATGTTGCTGCTATATAAGCGGCTGCTATGAATGAAGCAGAAACCCACATGATTTTGTGTGTGACAGCCAACAATTTCACCATTGTTTTACGCCGAAAAGGGATGACACTAACAAGAACAATAACGATTGCGATTGATGGAAACAAAGCCACATTGTTGCAGATCATGAAGATCTTGAAAGGAGTTGTCTTCCCCATAATTGCCTTCCCCATCAAAACACCTTCTTGGTATACGCCTCCTGGGGGATTGATTCCAGCAGCGGAAGTTACAGTTGCAATTAGAACAGCCACCAGAGTTACTGTGTTTCGAGCATTCAGAATACCTTCATTGTGGAGTTGAAGTTGCTTTTCTCTTCTGTGAGTGTGGCGCTTTCTCTTGTGATGAGTTTTAGGTGGAGAATCAAGAGGTTTCTTTGACCACCAAGATGGTGCTCTGAAAAAATTCTCAATTGATCTTCCAGAAACTGTATTGTTAACTTGTCGTATTTCAGGTGATTTTGTTGGCAATTTCATCGCTGTTTTTGGCTCCAGCGTTTCGTAATGTCGGAATAAGCAGCAGTGCACCAGAATTGCTCACATCTTTTTCAACAACATCTAGAGGCGTGAATCCCCTACGATTAAAGGCATTTACATCAGTACCCGTCTTGGTTACTAGGTATGTAACCATCTGTGTTTGTTCACAACTATCAGAAACAAAATCATTAGTTCTTAACGGAACATCTATGAAATCATTATAACTTTGAGTATATGCAGGTTAAGTTCACGACATTATGTGTTTTCAAACAATATACCAATGGCCAATGTGTTGTTTCTGCAACAGTTTTTAAGCTGCATAAAAGCTAAAACCATATTAAATAGTTGGTAATGGATTTAATGGTACATGTATGGTCTAGGGAACTTTAATAGGATAAAAAGTAGGACAATACATTTTGGTCCGGTTGATTGTCTGTTTGTCGTGTACTAACAAAACTAATGAATAAAATCTTAAATAACCTTGCGATTTCGAGGGGTCACCAAAAATTAATTAGTGACTATTAATAAAAATAAAATAAGGTCATTTTGAAGTAATCTCAAGATATCCCTTATCTATCTATTTTTTATAATGGTTAATCTACCTTTGTTTAATTAGTGTTAATTTTGATTAATTAGTTGATTAATTTGGTTATAGTTAGTGTTAAATGATGAATTTGAGTTTTAGTTTTAGAATAGAAATAGAGTGTGTTAGAGAGGAGGAAGAAGAAGAAGAAGAAGAAGAAGAAGAAGAAGAAGAAGAAGAAGAATTTTGGGGAAATCAAATTTTGACTAAATTCAATCATAAACATGGATGGGTATGACAAAGAAGATGAGATTGAACATGAAGAACATAGTATTGAAGGTTCAAACACGTCTAGAGACGACGATTTGGTTTTTTGTTGGATGATCCAAATTTTGGTGTGGGAGAAAACCTATACGATGAATCACATCAAAATGAAGATAATAATGCATCAAACAATCAGGTATTGTGTTAAGAAGCTCAAAACCCAATTTGTATGCGTTTATATGTGATCGGTAACAAAAAACATTTATTTTTGCATGCATTGAATGTCATGGACGTACCATAATCAGTAGTTTATAGTACTCCATAAACTACCGATTATGCGTCTGTTCCAAAATAATAAGACAATTGGTAGTCTCGTGAAGATTACTTACTAACGATTATATAAAATCCCCAAATTGATTTTTTTTTTTAATTTTTGTTTGCATAATCGGTAGTTTAGGAATACTTATTATCTACCGATTATGTTAGTCGCCCCAAAAAAGAATTTCTCCAAACCTACAAATTTTTTATTTTGCAAACTTTGTAATCGGTAGTATATGGTATATCGTTATCTACCGATTACAGTGCAATCGGTAGTTGTTTAAAAAACTAAACATCCGATTATACTTGTTTTTGTATACAAAACTTGACTTGATTTCTTTATATAATCGGTAGTAAAAGAACATAATTAACTACCGATTGTCGGTAGCACGGGGATATTATTATCTACTGATTGTTGTTAATCGGTAGTAAGGTAACATAATTATCTACCGATTATCATTGTCTAACTCATTGCTATTTTACGTAGATTATTGAATGGGATATTCCTGTTTCATACGAGGGTCCTGATATTTCCCTACACTATGCAAATAATTTGGTACGCTACCTACCCACTCTTAACTTGTTCTGAGAATGTATATTACATGGTTAGGCTTATGATATTTTTTTTGTTATATGCGCATTAAGACATTTGGAAGTAAGGCGGAGGCAAAAGAATGGCTTATCAACAAGGAAAAAGAGAAGATGTGCGTTGTAGTTCATAACAATTGTGTGAGAGTTGATCGATTTGAAATGATTTGTGAGAGAAGGGGCGAGCGAAAGAGTCACGTGAGAAAGGATCGTAAATACGTAAAGAAGACGGAGAGGATATACCGAGGTAATTCAAAGAAGATTGGATTCCCATTTAAGATTATCTTCCATAAGCCCGACGGTAAGAAAGGTAAAGTGTGGAAAATGTTTAGAGTTGCTACCGATTATGATAAGTAGCCCCAAATTGGAAATCGATTTTTTTTGTAAAATTTCAACATTTTGTACAATTACAATCGGTAGTTTAAGAATTTCTTAAACTACCGATTATGATAAGTAGCCCCAAATTGGAAATCGTAAAATTTCAATATTTTGTACAATTACAATCGGTAGTTTAAGAATTTCTTAAACTTAAGATTATGATAAGTAGCCCCAAATTGGAAATCGAATTTTTTTTGTAAAATTTCAACATTTTATACAATCACAATCGGTAGTTTAAGAATTTCTTAAACTAAAGATTATGATAAGTAGCCCCAAATTGGAAATCGAAATTTTTTGTAAAATTTCAATATTTTGTACAATTACAATCGGTAGTTTAAGAATTTCTTAAACTACCGATTATCGTAAGTAGCCCCAAATTGGAAATCGAATTTTTTTGTAAAATTTCAACATTTTGTACAACTACAATCGGTAGTTTAAGAATTTCTTAAACTACCGATTATGTAAGTTGCCTAAATTGGAAATCAAAATTTTTGGTAAAATTTCAACAGTTGTTACAATCACAATCGGTAGTTTAAGAAAATAAGCATGGGGAGGAGTTTATGCATGAGGATTGCTATCGGATTTTGGAAGAACTTCCCTTGTTCGGTTTCAACCTATATGCTTAAGTGTATTTCATTTCCTGTAATGTTACGCTCTGTATGCCTTTTAGATTCAATGCAATGATTTTACGCTCAACTGTTTTACAAAACCAATTAACTAACCGAATCACATTGGTCACAAAGTACATTAAACTCACTCAATTGTTCATAATCGGTAGTTAAAAAACCAACTTAACTACCGATTGTGCATAATCGGTAGCTCGGGCTCTACATAACTACCATTGTGCATATGAACACACTACAAACGGTAGTTACATAAAAATAATAATTTCCGATTATGTGTACAATTTGCATCCAGTAGAATAATCGGTAGTTATGTGTAAAAATAACTACCGATTGTGTTGGATGTTATTGAGTATCACTAACTTGCTAAATCGGAAGTTTAACCCTATACGAAACTACCGATTACCACTAAATTTTTTCCACTAATCTAATCGGTAGTTTATGACTAAACATAACTCCCGATTGTGCATGAATTTCATGGACAATACAGTAATCGGTAGTTAACACAAACACGAAACTACCGATTATAACATGTTATATTTTAGGTTTATGGTTTCAAACTTTTATTAGTGAAAGGTTTTCTGGTAATTATTTGATAAGTAAAAGGATATTTTAGTATTTTACATACCCTAGGTCACCCCTTAGCCACACCCATTAGATTGTATTACTGGACAAAAATTTAGTGGTATCAGAGCAAAATCGATTCTAGGGTTGATAAGATGCCACCAAGAGTAGCAATCGGTCAGGGTCGAGGTCGAGGAGGAGGTCCAGAAGGTTTCATTCCATGGAGATCTAGAGAATAATTCATTGAAGACGTCCAAGGTTTGTTGGGTCGGTATAACCTTTGGAAGGAAGAAGAAGATGATAACGTTAACCCTTTTGCTAGAGGGCATCGCGAAGGTAGAATAAAATAACGAGATGATTCTGATCGCTGGAAGGCAGGAATAAAAGTTGAGATCCTAGAATTTTATGGTGGTTTGGAACCACAAGAGTTTCTCTCCTGGGTAAATACGGTTGAAGAAGTATTGGAATTCAAAGAAGTACCAGATAAAAAACAAGTTTCGTTGGTAGCGACTATGTTTCGTGGGAGAGCTAATTCGTGGTGGCAACAACACAAGCTGCTACGCAATCGTAAATGAAAACACAAGGTAGTATCATGAGAGAAGTTGAAGAAACACATAAGAACAGATTTTTTGCCGCATAACTACATTAGATTGATGTACCAGCAGCTGCAAAACCTACGCAAGAGAGTACGTTCTATAAAAGATTACACCAAGGAGTTTTACCGACTACTTTCTCTTAACGACTTGTCAGAGTCAGATGAGCAAAAAGTCGCTCGCTATACAGGTGGTCTCCCTCAACAATATTACGATAAACTCAACATGTTTGATTGCTGCTCTATTTCGGATGCACATCATAGATCAAGGCATATAGAGAAACAAGTAGGGCGTAGAAGCTTAAATTGGGGTATCAATATGGCAGCATCTCCAGCAACTAACTGTAGTAAACTTAATTCTTCGTCAACACCAAATATGGGCACAAAGCCAGTGACTGTCAAAAATCAGAACGAGTGAACAAGGTATTTTTCACTGAAAACGACCGTGAAGAAGATGGATGGGAAAATGGTTATGAAGAGGATCATGAGGATGATTCTGAACCTGTCAATGAAGTATTTGTTGGAGATAAAGAAGTGAACTTTATAGTAAGAAGAAGTTGTCTCACTCCACGTAAAGATGAGGACGAAAGCTGGTTGCGTAACAATATATTCTAGTCAACATGTACGATCGAAGGAAAAGTTTGTCGTCTAGTTATTGATCCTGGAAGTTGCGAGAATATTGTTGACGAAGAGGTCGTGAAACGATTCAAGCTGGAAACCAAGGCACATCCACATCCATACAAGCTTTCTTTGCTTAAGAAAGGGAATGAGGTAAAAGTAAACAAATGTTGCATGATTTCTTTTTCAATTGGTAATAAATATAAAGATAAAGTATGGTGTGACTTTACTAGTATGAAAGCTTGCCACTTGTTGTTGGGTCGTCCATCGGAGTTTGACAGGAAAAGTAGTCATGACGGGTATAAGAATACCTACAATTTTTTATGGAACGACGTACGTATAGTACTTGTACCCAGTAAAGAGATTGCACCTACACCATCCACTGGAGAAGCTACCAATCTCTTTTCGTTTAAGCAGTTTGAAGATCAGGTAGAAGATGCATGTGAATTGTATGTGTTGATTGGCAAAAAGAACAACAGGATGACAACAGTATTCCTATTGTATCCCAACCTTTAATTAAGGAATTTATGGATGTTTTTCCTAACGAGTTACTGGACGAGCTACCACCTCTCCGGGATATACAACATCGTATTGATCTCGTTCTTGGATCAAGCTTGCTAAATAAAGCGCATTATAGAATGAGTCCTAAGGAGCATGAAGAACTTCGTCGTCAAGTGGAAGATTTACTACAGAAAAGATTGGTCCGACAGAGTCTAAGTCCTTGTGCAGTACCAGCCTTGCTGATTGCAAAGAAAGATGGAACGTAGAGAATGTGTGTTGACAGTCGAGCCATCAACAAAATCACAGTCAAATACCGCTTTCCAATTCCCAGATTAGATGACTTGTTTGATCAGTTGTGTGGAGAAAAGGTGTTTAATAAACTCGACTTAAAGAGTGGGTACCATCATATCAGAATTCGTGAAGGTGATGAGTGGAAGACTGCTTTCAAAACTCGAGAAGGATTATATGAGTGGTTGTTTATACCATTCAGGTTGACCAATGCGCCAAGTACATTCACGCGTATTATGAATCAAGTACTCAGACCCTTTATCGGTACTTTTGTGGTTGTTTATTTCGATGATATTCTTCTTTATGGTGCTAACATGGACTGACATGTTCAACATCTTCGAGAAGTGCTCTCAGTTCTACGCAGGGAGATATTATTTGCGGCCATCAAAAAGTGTTCATTCATGACAGATCGAGTGCTATTTTTCGGTTATGTCGTCACCAAAGATGGAATCAAGGTAGATGAGTCCAAGGTTGAAGCTGTGAGAAATTGGACTACACCTACTACATTACATAAGGTAAGGAGTTTCCATGGTTTTGCTTCTTTTTACCGGCGCTTTATTCCCCACTTCAGCACCATTATGGCACCCATCACTGAATGCATGAAAGGAGGAAAGTTTTCATAGTCTGAGGAAGCTGACGAAGCCTTTGAAGCTGTCAAGACAAAGATGATAATTGCACCACTATTGGTGTTATCTGATTTCAGCAAGCCGTTTGAACTACACTGTTGTGCATCGATGGTGGGAATTAGAGCTGTTTTTAGTCAGGAAGACGACCTGTAGCGTATTTCAGCGTGAAGTTGAATGGTGCTAAGCTCAACTATAGTACTTATGGTGTTGAGTTTTATGATATAGTTCAAGCCTTGAAGCATTGGCATCACTATCTGATTCATAACGAGTTCATTATGTTTTCTGATCATGATTCTTTGAAGCACATCAACGTCAAGAGAAGATTTCTTTTAGACATGGTAAGTGGGATGGTTATTTGTAAGAGTTCACTTTTTCACAAAGTTGGGTCGCAGAATCAAGTTGTTGATGCCTTAAGCCGAATGAGTATGATACTCAACACCATGCGAACTGAGGTAAAAGATTTTGATTCATATTCTGATTATATTCTAATCGATCCAAAATTTGCGGAGATTGTAAATGACATCAGTTCAGGCAAACGAAGTGATTACCTTAAGCATGAAGGATTTCTCTTCAAAGGTAACCAATTGTGTATTCCTGATATTAGTCTCCGATTGAAGATTATTAAGGAGTTACATGACGAGGGGCGCATAGGAAGGGATAAGACTTTCCAACTTGTTTCGAAGTCATATTACTGGCCAACAATGAAGCGTGAAGTTGCTAAATTCGTGGATAGATGTCGAATTTGTCAAGTTTCAAAAGGAAAAACAACTAATGCAGGGTTGTACATACCACTGAAAGTTCCAAGTCTACTCTGAACAGATTTGAGTATGGATTTTGTTTTGGGTTTACCTCGAATTCAGAGAGGACATGATTCAGTATTTCGAGTTGTTAGCCGATTTTCAAAAATGTCCCACTTTATTTCTTGCAAGAAGACTACTAATGCACTAAAGGTAGCTGAATTGTTCTTCCGTGAACTGTATCGTCTACATGGATTGCCATGTTCAATTGTTAGTGATCGACACACAAGATTCCTTAGTTATTTCTGGAAAACCTTGTGAAAATTAACTAATACAAGGATTAACTTCAGTAGTACGTATCATCCTCAAAGTTATGGCCAAACCAAAGTTGTGAATCGTTCGCTGGGTGATATACTACGGTGTATGGTTGGAGACGATCCGAAGAGTTGGGATCAGAAACTTTGCCAAGCTGAATTTGCATTTAATCGTTCAATAAACTGTAGTCTTGGTATGAGTCCGTTCGAGGTTGTTTATGGTTACAATCCTCGAGCACCGTAGATTTAGCACTTGTTCCTTATCTGAAGAGAATTGAAGTTCGTGCCGAATAACGTATCCAACAGTTGCAACATGTTTACAAGTTGGCTAAAGAAAAGTTGCTTCGAGCTAATGAGAGGTATAAGGAGGTGGCAGATAAGAAACGCAAAGTTGTGGATTTTACAGTAGGAGAATTTGTATGGTCAGTATTGACAAAGGATCGTTTTCCAGTTGGGGAGTATAACAAACTGAAGGCGCGTAAGATTGGTCCCTTGGAAATTATCGTGAAGATTAATCCTAATGCCTACAAGTTAAAGCTTCCAAGTCACATACGGACTTCTGATGTTTTTAATGTCAAACACTTGGTGTCGCATAATGGTGATAATTCTGATGATGACCAAGAAAATTCGAGGGCGAATTTTTCTCAACCCCAGGAGAATGATGCAGATGAGCAGGTTATAGCCTATTCGGAGGCTAAAGACCCGAGTGTCGTAATTTAGCTCAAGAGGGGTCCATTTTGATTGGAAACGGGCCAATGATCAAGACATGACACGATTTCGTCTCATGGTCTTCATTTTTTTAGCCAAATTACATCGTTTAGGGCTTCAAACATGCGTTTTTGCTATTTTATGAAAGTTTTTGTTATGTTAATAACTTCTTCGTTAGGAGTCTGTTTGGGTCGCCGTTTGAGGAAAATAGTTTCATTTTATCATTACTTTCACTATTTTAGGTCGACCAAAAATTTGCCAAAAATAGAAAATTAGGGTTTGAGTCGGTTTAAAGGTTTTTTTCATCCTTTCTTGACCAGCAAGTTAGGGGTTTTCCCCAAGTCTATAAAAGAGTCCTCCATATATTGTTTTAAACAGTTGAATTTGATTAATAATAATTAATTTCTTAAACTTGTTCAAGTTTAATCGATTATTATTTAAAGTCGGGAAATCAAAGTCTAAGTAATTATCGTTGTTCATAGTCGATATTCTAGGAATATTTGAAGTCTGAACAAAACCTCTATTTTCTTTCTTTTCTTTATTATCCGCTGCATCAGTTGGTATCAGAAAAAAGTCTATTCTAGGGTTGACAAGATGCCACAAAGAGTAGCAATCGGTCAGGGTCGAGGTCGAGGTCGAGAAGGAGGTCTAGAAGGTTTCATTTCATGGAGATCTAGAGAAGAATGCATTGAAGACGTCCAAGTTTTGCTGGATCGGTACAACCTTCGGGAGGAAGAAGAAGATGATAACGCTAACCCTTTTTCTATAGGGCATCGCGAAGGTAGAATAAATCAACGAGATGATTCTGATCGCTGGAAGGAAGGAATAAAAGTTGAGATCCTTGAATTTTATGGTGGTTTGGAACCGGAAGAGTTTCTCTCCCGGGTGAATACGGTTGAGGAAGTATTGGAATTCAAAAAAGTACCAGATAACAAATGAGTTTTGTTGGTAGCAACCATGTTTCGTGGGAGGCTAATTCGTGGGGCAACAACACAAGCTGTTACGCAGTCGTAAAGGAAAACAAAAGTTAGTATCATGGGAGAAGTTGAAGAAACACATGAGAATAGGGTTTTAACCACATAACTACATTGGATTGATGTACCAGCAGCTTCAAAACCTACGCAAGGGAGTATGTTCTATAGACGGTTACACCAAGGAGTTTTACCGAGTACTTGCTCTTAACGACTTGTCAGAGTCAGATGAGCAAAAAGTCGATCTCTATATAGGTGGTCTTCCTCAACAATATCAGGATACACTCAACATGTTTGATTGCTGCTCTATTTCGGATGCACATCATAGTGCAAGGCATATAGAGAAACAAGTAGGGCGTATAAGCTTAAATTGGGGTATCAATATGGCAGCATCTCCAGCAAGTAACCGTAGTACTACAACACCTAGTACTTCTAGTAAACTTAATTCTTCATCAATACCAAATAAAACCCCATTTACCACTTTTGGAGGTAGGTGTAATAAGTGCGAGAATATGGGCACAAAGCCAGTGACTGTCAAAAATCAGAACGAGCAAACAAGGTATTTTTCACTGAAAATGACCATGAAAAAGATGGATGGGAAACTGAATATGAAGAGGATCATGAGGATGATTCTGAACCTGTCAATGAAGTAGTTATTGGAGATAAATGAGTGAACTTTGTAGTAAGAAGAATTTGTCTCACTCCACGTAAAGATGTGGGCGACAGCTGGTTGCGTAACAATACATTCAAGTCGACCTGTACGATCGAATGAGAAGTTTTTCGTCTAGTTATTGATCATGTAAGTTGCGAGAATATTGTTGACGAAGAGGTTGTGAAACGATTCAAGCTGGAAACAAAGGCACATCCACATCCATACAAGATTTCTTGGCTTAAGAAAAAGAATGAGGTAAAAGTAAACAAACGTTGCTTGATTTCTTTTTCAATTGCTAACAAATATAAAGATAAAATATGGTGTGACGTTACTAGTATGGATGCTTGTCACTTGTTGTTGGGTCGTCCATAGGAGTTTGACAGGAAAAGTAGTCATGACGGGTATAAGAATACCTACAATTTTGTATGGAACGACGTACGTATAGTACTTGTACCCAGTAAAGAGATTGCACCTTCACCTTCTACTGAAAAAGCTACCAATCTCTTGTCGTTTAAGCTGTTTGAAGATGTGGTAGAAGATGCAGGTGAATTGTATGTGTTGATTGGCAAAGAATAACAACAGGATGACAATATTATTCCCATTGCAGCTCAACCTTTAATTAAGGAATTTATGGATGATTTTCCTAAGGAGTTACTACCTCTCCGTAATATACAACACCGTATTGATCTCGTTCCTGGATCAAGCTTGCTAAACAAAGCGCATTACAGAATGAGTCCTAAGGAGCATGAAGAACTTCGTCGTCAAGTGGAAGATTTACTAAAGAAAGGATTGGTCCGACAGAGTCTAAGTCCTTGTGCAGTACCAGCCTTGCTGATTCCAAAGAAAGATGGAACTTGGAGAATGTATGTTGACAGTCGAGTTATCAACAAAATTACAGTCAAATAACGTTTTCCAATTCCCAAATTGGATGACTTGTTAGATCAGTTGTGTGGAGAAAAGGTTTTTAACAAACTCGACTTGAAGAGTGGGTACCATCATATCAGAATTCGTGAAGTTGATGAGTGGAAGACTGCTTTCAAAACTCGAGAAGGATTATATGAGTGGTTGTTTATGCTATTCAGGTTGACCAATGCGCCAAGTACATTCACGCGTATTATGAATCAAGTACTCAGACCCTTTATCGGTACTTTTGTGGTTGTTTATTTCGATGATATTCTTCTTTATGGTGCTAACATGGACTGACATGTTCAACATCTTCGAGAAGTGCTCTCAGTTCTACGCAGGGAGATATCATTTGCGGCCATCAAAAAGTGTTCATTCATGACAGATCGAGTGGTATTTCTCGGTTATGTCGTCACCAAGGATGGAATCAAGGTAGATGAGTCCAAGGTTGAAGCTGTGAGAAATTGGACTACACCTACTACATTACACAAGGTAAGGAGTTTCCATGGTTTTGCTTCTTTTTACCGGCGCTTTATTCCCCACTTCAGCACCATTATGGCACCCATCACTGAATGCATGAAACGAGGAAAGTTTCCATAGTCTGAGGAAGCTGACGAAGCCTTTGAAGCTGTCAAGACAAAGATGATAATTGCACCACTATTGGTGTTATCTGATTTCAGCAAGCCGTTTGAACTACACTGTTGTGCATCGATGGTGGGAATTAGAGCTGTTTTTAGTCAGGAAGACGACCTGTAGCGTATTTCAGCGTGAAGTTGAATGGTGCTAAGCTCAACTATAGTACTTATGGTGTTGAGTTTTATGATATAGTTCAAGCCTTGAAGCATTGGCATCACTATCTGATTCATAACGAGTTCATTATGTTTTCTGATCATGATTCTTTGAAGCACATCAACAGTAAAGAGAAACTTTCTTCTAGACATGGTAAGTGGGATGGTTATTTGCAAGAGTTCACTTGTGCACAAAGTTGGGTCGCAGAATCAAGCTGTTGATGCCTTAAGCCGAAGGAGTATGATACTCAACACCATACGAACTGAGGTAATAGATTTTAATTCATATTCTGATCATATTCTAAGCGTGAATTTGCTAAATTCGTGGATAGATGTCGAATCTGTCAAGTTTCAAAAGGAAAAGCAACTAATGCAGGGTTGTACATGCCATTGAAAGTTTCAAGTCTACCCTGGAAAGATTTGAGCATGGATTTTGGTTGACAGTCAAGATATTTTCCGGTGAATCCTTTTTCACACGGGAATTAGTTAAAGGGATTTAGAGTATGAATTAGATAAGTTTTGGAGTCCGTATCGGTTAAGAAGTATCTCTAGGGTTTACCAATGCAATATAAAGCAAAGAGAATCGAAGAGAAAGCCAGAGGGGAGCAGCCAGAATCACCGAGAAAAAACCAGGAAGAAAAGAGAAGTTCTACTGCTGTGAGAGAAGAAGAAGAACATACGGCAGAGCAGAAGCGTCGCTGGTACTGTCGTATCTTAAGCTGCTTCAGTCATTTTTTCTCTACTGCATACACGGTCCGTTCTTTATTTTTGTTCTCTTTTCCTTCTCCTGTAACACTCCGAACCATCCACTGTAACGCTTATAAGCGTATCAAAACGTCTGTGCTACTTCTTTTTAACCATTGTAAGCACTTTTTGAGCAATGAAACTATATTTTGAGTGTGTTTCCAATACAATGAGCTAATCACCATCACTGGGGCGACGGAGGAAGCTTTTTCTCCAATAATTAAGTGGTAACTTTTATTTTATCTATTTATTTTACAATTCTTTTATTACTATTTGCCTTGAATTAAATTGAAAAAATGGTTTTTCTCAAATAATTGTGTTTTCTTTTGATGGTTCATGCTTGGTTTTCCAATCTTGATGTCTTATGCTTTCGATTTACAATTATTCTTTCAAAAACCTAACTTTGGCAATGATTTGATTAAACTGAATATAAGAATTGCACGATTTTATCACTTGAGTTATTGGTTAAAAGTGGAATCCTTAACCCTAGTTCTTCCCATCAATTTTAGATCATCTTACTTTAATTTATTTTATTTTTAGTTATTAAAAATTAAGTTTAAAAATCGAATCTTCACAAGTCCGAGAATCAAACCCTTTTTACCATTATATTTTTGGCGCCGCCGACGCGGACTTTTTTTTAGGTTTAGAGTTTTATATTTATTTTTAGGTTTTTATTTTTATTTTTTTACTTTGTTCTATTTTACGTTTCTTTTGGTATTTCTCTTTTTGCTACAAGTTGGATTTTGGATCGAAAAGAAAGTGAGCCAAAGACTTGGAATTAAAGCTAAAGACTTGGAGTTGAAAGTTAAAGCTTAAAGAACGAAAAAGAAGACGAAGATTTTTCTTAATTAGATTTTATTTTATTTCAGATTTTATTTGTTTTTTAGAAAAGTGTATTAGGATTTTTATTATTTCTGTAATTTTACTTTTATTTTGGACACTTTTTGGACATTTTTTGGGGCTTTGGACATTTTATTATTTTTAAACCCTACGGAAGGGTAATTTAAATATAAACTGTTATAGGGAAGGACGACAATTACGATATTGTCTCAGCCCCTTGGGTTCGCACACTGACAAAGGAGTCGGTGGCCCGAGTCGACTACAACCGATTCATCCCACGTATGGTATGGGAGGTAAGACTCGATCAACCCACGAATCCCATGTAAGTGGGTTTACTGTATTCCTTCTTATGCATATATGTTGAGGAACTGAAAACGGATTTAATTTTCTAGTAAAGGGCAAGAACTTGCCATACAAGATAAGGACTCGGGTTTCATCACCGTTTCCTTCTTGCCCGCTTTAGGAACACGTTACCAAACTCGAACCTAAACCTTAAAATTTTGACTAGAAAGAGACCGATAGGGTAATGAGTTTATAGGAAACTCGTTCAAAAGGACTGTACTGGTTACTTTAAGAGCCTAACTCTAAGTTCAGGAAGATTATTTTAAGTTGATTAGAGCCGCCTTGTAACCTAGGGAAAAGTGCCAAAGAGACAGGGTTATCAAAGCTCCTTAGAGCTATCTTGTTTCTCTTCGACTTAATCTAATTCAGATCATTCTAAGAGGTATGCTAAAACTGTAACTAGTTGCCTTTCGAAGGAATAAAAGCTGGTCTAGAAACAATCTAAGTGGAGCCATCATGCTTTTTGTTGGCTAGACTCAAATAGGTTTTATTTGGTTGAGTCGGCCTTGTTTGTGTATGTTTAGAACCCCTTCCTGTTATGATTTATTTTCTTAGATTTTTGTAAATTTATTAGGAAGTTTTTGTTAGAAAATGTCGAACTAGTATTATGAGGACCAATACACTGAATATTCGACTGAATTTCAAAATCGACATTATCCGTACAATCAACATGGTGTAGATAGTAACCGGGACCATCACAAACCTTTTGTAGGTTATTTCCCATACCAAGGTGATCCCAATTACTATTCATACATACACCCGTCTTATTAACATGAAAATAAGCAAAATTCGAGTTCTTTGTCTTGGAGGGATTCCCTAGAGCAGTTGCAACCTAGTACTCATCATGAACCTATTATACCTTTAGAAGAATCACTCAAGAAGTTATCTGAGATAACACATGAGTTTAAATTAAGTGTGTGTGTGTAGGGCGGGGGGGCGCCCATTAGTAGTCCAACTCTTTCTCTAGAAGAATCCCTCAAGCAGATACCTGAGAATACAAGGAAGATGAGAGAGGATAGAAATAGTTTCGTATTAAGTATGAATGAAATTTTTGCAAAGAATAATATTGCTCAAAATAATCTTAATTTCCAATATAATGCTACCCTTGATAGTTATTCACCTAGTCAAGAGGACGAGGATATAATTGGTAACACTACTTATTTAGACGAGGTTCAAACATCTTCATATTATTATGATGATGAGGATAGTGTTGATGAAGAACTTGAAATATACAGGCAGAGTGATCAAGAAATTGTCACTCCAATTTATGATAGTGTTATTTCTGGTTCAAATCCAAATAATTTTAATGATTATTCACCTATTCAAAAGGAAGAGGATTTGACTAGAGATACCACTGTTTTAGACAATATAGAATTTTCTTGTTTAGAAGCCGATAATGGTTTAGAGGAACGAGTTTATCCTGAGACTAGTGATTTAAAGTCTAAAGATTCGAAGACAATAGTCTCTGACGAAGATGATAAACTCGTAGGATTTTGAATATGAGTGAGGATGCACCACCAGATTATAACCTAGAAGAAGCAATTGACTATTTTCGGGAATATGACGATCTAGAAATTAAGGACATGACTAGTCTATCTAAAGACACTGAAAACTCTAAGTTTGGGGGTGACTGTCATTCTCCCTGTGTTTTACCTTTAACTCTTAGAAAGGTCCCTAACTTGAGATGCACCTCTACCATTTTACAAGATCATCTTCAAACTATATTCCCTGAGCCTGTTGATGTCCAGAAAGAAGTTCAGTTGTTAGATACCCATCATCTGATCGATGTGGTTTATCTAGGAAATAATACCAATATTGACTTTGTTTTCCCATCAAAATATTTTCTTCCATACGTGGGAACGTTAGAATTTCAAATGTGTCAGTTATTAAGTTTTAAGACTAAACCTAATTACTTTAAGGAATCTACACATTTGCTTAAGAATGACCACCTTCATAGTAGTCAACTGTGTGGGTCAAATCTGATTGACTTTGAGGATCCACAGTTATTCAGGTTATTATTATGTGCTTCTAAGTTCTTAGTTGAGTTTTTCCAGACTTTACAACCTGATCCTGTTGATCTTGCCTCCAACCCATGAAAATATTTTATTTAGACCCTTTTATAGAGCCTGAACCTGAACCACAACTACAAGTAGTAGTTGTAAACAGAAAACTAGATAAGGGTGTGCTCGGTTTGTTTATTTTCTTGGCTGTTATTGTTTCCTCTTATTTGTGATATCACTATTTGATTCAGACGACCCACAGTTGTTCCGACTATTGTTATATGATTTTATGAGGTGACTAAGTCTTTCTTAGTCTAGTTGAAGACTTTAAACTTAGCAATCCTTGGGAGGTAACCAATGCTCATGAAACACGGTAATATCTTTCCTTAACTCTTTTTCGTGAAGTGGTAACAGTTTCTCCTTGTTCATGCTTTTAATCATTCATCTTTAGAAACATTGAGGACACTGTTTGATTTAAGATAGGGGTAAAGGAGAAACTTTTTAGTGAAATAATAAATCTCTAGAATTTAGAAGATTGTGAACACTTCAGGGTGACACTAACCATTCTAGGTAGATGGAAACTTAGCTCTTTTTCTATAAGAATTGGTGTGCCCGGTTAAATGGTTTATTTATAAAAGGACAAAGTTCAGGTGTTATAAATAGCATGATATTCGTCACCATATCTCGGAGTCTATCTCGACCATATCACTTTTTGTTTTTACTTTTACAACTTTATGTTTCTCTAAGTGATTTGGTGGGGCCCAGTATCAAATTGTTATCGTCGTCAGGATGAAATAGAGTGTTTTGAGATCAAGCCCCATTATTGCATTTTGAAAAAAAAAAAAAGAAAAAAAAAAGAAAAAAAAAAAGAAAAAAAAAATTGACACTTTGATAGAAATATGTGTGTTCTCCATGTCTCCGTCGCCTAAGCAAGCGTGGAATACAGGATCCATGGGAACTCGTGTATATACTAGTTGAATTGATATTAGTATTAGATTTAAAACCAGTGGGTGCATATTTCAATTCATTAGGTTTCATCCTGGCACTGCCTTCAGACAGATATGGGAAACACCGTTCACCTTAGTCAACATGTGCAACCTTCATATTTTCCATGTCCATCTTCTAAATCTTTTCATGTGATTGAACTGTGATAGATTCTGAGTCTTGTTGTTGAACGATTATTTGAGTAGAGCTTTGTTGTCTTATATATGAATTTTAGTATGCTTGAGTAAACACTCGTGTACATCAATTGGACTCATATAGGGTAATGATTCCCATAGCCGAAGAATTGAGTAAGCCAACTAAATAGATTGTGTAGTGTTTATCCTTAACCGTTCACGAGTCGCTAAAATTTGGAGTACAGGTTTTTTGGGTATACCTCTTGTAAACCCTTACGAGACAAAACTCGTCCACTAGGGACACCTAGGGGTTTAAAGGCTTATTACATATGCTAAATGTAGTCGCGATTCCTGCGAAAGTGAGTTAGGATTTTATTTTATAGATTAGATTTGCTTGAGGACTAGCAAATAGTAAGTTTGGGGGTATTTGATAGACACATTTTTGTGTCTAAATTACACTCGATTATCTATTCTGATAGTGTTCATTTTTGTACTTATTATGGCTTTTATGTCTTTGTAGGTATTTTCGAGAAATAAATATTTGTGGAAAATTCGGCTCAAAAAGTTGTTAAAGGCACCCATCAAAAGTGATTAAGGAACCCAAAATTTGGATTGGGGGCACCCCATTTAATTTCAAACATTCGAAAATGGCGGGAAACTCTTTCTTCACGTGAGAAGCTTCGGTGATGATTCTGAACCGAAGATTAAGGGATTTAAAACGTGATCTTTCTATCCCAAATTATTCAAACACTCAGAAGATAACAAAACACGTCAAGTAGGATTAATTCTGTCGAAAAAATTGGTTAACAGTCAAGATATTTTCCGGTGAATCCTTTTTCACCCGGGAATTAGTTAAATGGATTTAGAGTATGATTTGGATAAGTTTTGGAGTCCTCATCGGTTAAGAAGTATCTCTAGGGTTTACCAATGCTATATAAAGCAAAGAGAATCGAAGAGAAAGCCAGAGGGGAGCAGCCAGAATCACCGAGAAAAAACCAGGAAGAAAAAAGAAGTTCTACTGCTGTGGGAGAAGAAGAAGAACATACGGCAGAGCAGAAGCGTCATTGGTACTGTCGTATCTTAAGCTGCTTCAGCCGTTTTTTCTCTACTGCATACACGGTCAGTTCTTTATTTTTGTTCTCTTTTCCTTCTCCTGTAACACTTCGAACCATCCACTGTAACGCTTATAAGCGTATCAAAACGTCTGTGATATTTCTTTTTAACCATTGTAAGCACTTTTTGAGCAATAAAACTATATTTTGAGTGCGTTTCCAATACAATGAGCTAATCACCATCACTGGGGCAACAGAGGAAGCTTTTTCTCCAATAATTAAGTGGTAACTTCTATTTTATCTATTTATTTTACAATTCTTTTATTATTATTTGCCTTGAATTAAATTGAAAAAATGGTTTTTCTCAAATAATTGTGTTTTCTTTTGGTGGGTCATGCTTGGTTTTCCAATCTTGATGTCTCATGCTTTCGATTTACAAATATTCTTTCAAAAACCTAACTTTGGCAATGATTTGATTAAACTGAATATCAGAATTGCACGATTTTATCACTTGAGTTATTGGTTAAAAGTGGAATCCTTAACCCTAGTTCTTCCCATCAATTTTAGATCATCTTACTTTAATCTGTTTATTTTTAGTTATTAAAAATTAAGTTTAAAAATCGAATCTTCACAAGTCCGAGAATCAAACTCTTTTTTTCATCCTTTCTTGACCAGCAAGTTAGGGTTTTTTCCCAAGTCTATAAAAGAGTCCTCCATATATTGTTTTAAGCAGTTGAATTTGATTAATAAGAATTAATTTCTTAAATTTGTTCAAGTTTAATTGATTATTATTTAAAGTCGGTAAACCGAAGTCTAAGTAATTATCGTTGTTCATAGTCGATATTCCTTGGAATAATTGAAGTCTGAACAAAACCTCTCTTTTCTTTCTTTTCTTTATTATCCGCTGCATCATATGCGCAAATACTTCTCGTTGAATATATGGATTTGGAATTTCAAGGTTCTTATGTTATGTTCTCTAAGGTTCTCTCTATGCATGTCGAACTAACTTGGTGTGGTCATATAGTGGATTTGCCTCCCAGTTACCTCCATGTTATCATTCATTTTGTGCAGTTGCTTAGAAATTATTAGTAACATCATTGTTGAATATATTTACGTATGGCACGTTCTGTCGATCAAAATCATATGGAATCCATAGAACTCTCCCTGTCTAAATTATGTATTTACTATGTACGTATTATTCTCAGCTTTCCAGGCATTTAGTATTACACCCACGCTCATGTCGCTTAAAAGAGGAAGCGCATGGGCTGCTTGTGGCTCCATATTTTTTGTTTATTTAGTCAAAAAATATATATTATATCATAAATTAAGTGTTAATAAATTTAATACACGTGAGATTATATTTAAATTACTTTTTTTTTGGTTATGTCGTGTTTTTTCGTAGCTTTTGTGGGTTTTTTTTTGAGGTATGTCTTTGTGTGACTTTATAAAAAGAAAGTATTAATATGTAATATATAATATCACGGTAAATATGTACCATCAAAGAGTGACTTACTCTTTTTATTTTTGTATATGTTTTGGGATGCTTTTAGAAATTGTGATAAAGAGTCATTCATCCTTGTTGTTTCAGTATGTTCGAATGTGTTAGTTGATTCATTAACTTTAAAAGTTGTTGAGCACAAAAATTATTAATATGAAGAAATTAAATGATGTTAATTATTATTTTGTGATAACGGTTGTATATATTGATCGGTAAAGTCATATATTCCTTCCGTTTCAGGAAAAGAGTTACTTTTTTTATTTGCACAATTGTTAAGGTAAGATGAGAGAGAATAATTTTTGTAATTTATTTCCAGATTTACCCTAACAAAAAGTTTAATACTACATATATCTTTATAATGAGAATAATAACATTTCTTAAAATAACAAGGGCAGTTTTGAAAGTTTGTTATATTGAAAATGAAAGTAACTCTTTTGTTGGAACAAAAATTTAAAGAGAAAGTAACTCTTTTTCTGAAACAGAGGGAGTATTAACTTATTCTCGGTAACAAACATCGGTTATAAGTTCATCCTTATAATTAAATTTGATAGTTGATTTCTCTGTAATTGTCCAGTTTTCCATCAACTAATTCATTCATATGCATCGTTAGTGTAGATTATTCGTGTGACTTAGAAATAGTGTTAAGCATTAATTACTTATATACATATGATTTTTTTTTCTTTAATCTCGGTGTAGATGGTAGATTTTTGACAAAGGGTAAAATAATAAAATCGTCTTTGCCCGACAGTAGAAGCGTAGAAATAATAGAATTTATATATATCATTGATCCGACATCAGAAGCATAAAATTCATATTTTATATTCCTTAAGAGAATTAAAATATAAAACTCTTGCTACAGGCATCTCACACTAATCCTGTAGCTTATCTGAATATATATATATATATATATATATATATATATATATATGATATTAGAGTCTCACCCGGCTGAGCTTTTAATATTTTATAAGAATATATGATATATATGCTGAGTAATTCAGTACCTCTTTCTATATTCAGAACTCATGCTGCACAGTTTCAAGAACTGTGAATAAATGGTGATGAATTAAGAGATGATTTATATACCAAAACGACCACCTATACGTCTATTACAACATATTAAAAGGGAATCTATTCCAAATAATGGTCTAGGAGATATGTCCTAAACCCTATACGAAGTACAAGCTGAAAACTGTCAGAATTTTACCTTAAATATTCCTGGAAGGTTGTTGTTTGATCCGTTTGACTACCAAAACGAGCTCAAAACCTAGATATTTTTGTTCTAGGATATAGCTAGCGATTTCAGTATTCCAAATTGGGGTTAACCATCGAAAAAGGACATCGTATGAAAAATCTACAAAGTTTTTACTAGATAGTGTTATGTCTGAAATTTTCTGACACGAAAATCAACAAAAAAATGTCGTGCATTCACATACGAATGGTCTTAAGAGCATACCAAATTATGTTCCTAAGAGCACATGGTGTGAAGAGGATTTTCTCCTTCCACCAAAAATTCCCCTAGATTCCCTTTTGCTTCAAACACCGCAATATAGAATGGTCCCACTACCATTTAAGACATTAATATATTATTATTTTAATATTTCCTAAATTTTGGTCTTCAAATCAAAATTCTCTCTTCTAGATATTATTACCAAATATATCAAAATATTGCTAGAGAGACCATATGATGTGAAACAGGGAGGAATAGTCCCGCGATAACCAACCCGTGCTCCACCACGGTCCTCTAGTTGGTCGATCCTATACTTGATCGGTCCTCCACCTTGGAAGGTCCTCCACTTGGTCGGTCCCTCCTCTACCACCTGGTCGGTTCCTCCTCTACCACCTGGTCGGTCCCTCTCCATCAGCGCTCTCTTCTACCATAATTAAGTTTACTACCTAATACTTTAATTGGTCTTAAAACCATAAGGTTGCGCTACCACCAGCTCGTGCTATCATCAATTTAGACGTTCCTCCATTTGGTCGGTACTCCATTTGGTCGGTATCTGTCCACCAAGTGGGTTGGTCTTTCATCAGCCACTCTTTAATTGGTCCATCTTCCATATTATGGTTTTATCAACTAAAGAATGTAATTCAATTAGTACTCGTACGATTTGGTACTCACACAAGGATATGCAACAACTACCAATATCAAAAGAATCAAACTTTACGTTTATGATATATTAAGCACTATTGCTTCCTTTAGCATATTTCTTATGCTTCATCTACCAATGAGCCAGCATGCTTGAATCACCACTGAGCAACATGCTAGACTTGTCAATATACTAAGACTAGCAGTCTGGCTAAGTCAATAATTGACCAAATATTACACGTCTATAAAATAGACTTAACCATGCTTGAGACATCAATTATGTCACATGGGGGATATTCACTAGGGTTTTGGTCTGGCGGTTTACAACACGTGCGGTGTAACTAAATAAGTCGTGTCGGAAGTTGAAGGAATGAATGTAATAGTGGTCGTACAACCGGCAAGTCCCATCAGCATGATGGAAATGTTTTTCACCACGATCTCCACTTCTCTGCAACTGTCACCACTTAGGAGATCAATGTGTTAATTCCACTGCTATAAATAGGTTCTTCAACATATTGACAGAACAAGATACGATCACATTGCTATCATCTTAAAGCATTCTCAGAAAACTCATACTTTCACAAGATAATTTGATTTTCATCTTCATATTATTTCAAACACATCCCATCACTGGCATTCAATTCTATTGATCTCAATACGTTCTATGCTTCCCTCCCTATAGATCAACCATTTTCCTTCCTTTGTGACCGTAACTAGAATGGGACGAGCATTGCTTGGTTTAGGCCAGGATAGTACAAATTGATCTCTCGAACTTTAAACAAGTACCTCTACAGTACAAATGTTTAGTGTTTAGAAGAATTGCTCTGACTAGCATCAGCTACTCCATTATTTTCCCCTTTACCCTAAATTCATTATTACCCACAAACACTCGGATTTAGGCTTTTACCTCTTGTCATAGTTTTATTTTATTTTTGGTTGTGATACAAGAATGTGAAAGATAAAAGAATTTAAAAGAGAAGCTAGGCTAGTCTTACCTTGGAGTAAAATTTTGGAATGTAAATATAAAATCTTGAAGTACTTAGATATGATATAAAAATATAAATATATTTGATAAAAAAAATTCTAGTTAAAAATATACTTCCTCGGTCCCAGTTTAGTTGAAGTTTTTATATTTTCATGCAGATTAATAAAAAGGAAAGAGGCTAAAATTTCTTCAAATATACTCCTTAATATTAATTCTTAAAATATTTAAATCTCCTAGTTTTTTGTTCTTTTTTTCTAGTATCTGATTTCGATACAGGGACAAATCAGGAAAAATTCGGGAAAAATAAAAACCTTCATCTTTTTTGGGACTAAAAATAAACCCTAAACATTCAACTAAACTGGGATAGAGGGAATAAAATTTAACCATAGCCATTTATTAAAGGCGATTAGACGTAGAACGTCGGTTTGATGTGTTGTCCACCCATTGTACGTGATGTTGACCCGATACAATTAAGTATATGGTGTAAAAGAAGTTAAATAATTTTTAAACATAATAGACAATAATATAGTGATTTTTTATTACCCCAAAATATTCGCACCAATCAAACTCTGCCGAGTGTCTTTATCAGAATTACTGCATGATAAAAAACCTACTTCAAACGTGGGTTCCATTACTGTTCAACGTGTAAGTTTTATTTATCTAGGCCTAAGTGTTGAGATGTGTTGAGATATACGTTTGATACCTAGTTAGCAAGTCCACGCATTTTTGCTGAATAAGTCGCGACTATTCGTAAATTGCATATTCCCTCATAAAATCGTCGTCCAATTGTAACCCCGATCTAAAAATGCGTTATTTTCAGAATAAAGAGTTATTAACGGCTTTCCCGAATTCCGAACAGATTCATGAATTAAATTCATCATATTACAATCAAGTAGAAGATACAGTCGTCATTTTGTAATCTATTACAATCAAGATGCACCACAAAAATAGAGTGACGATGTCAATAAAATGAATTATGATCAAGAAAATTGTTGATGAAATCAGTTGTTGAATCATGTTTAATATACGTGATAAAAATTATAAATATGATCAAAAACTATATATCTATACCGAATTATTATATGTGAAATACATTAAAGATGTACTTCCATATTCCCGCCTCTCTTTTTTCCCTGATTCTTGCATTTCTGATCGGATACTTAACTGAATTTACATTTACATAGTCGATTTGGCACACATTTTTACGGACCCATATTTTTCTAGTTAGGCAAAATGTTAACTAGAGTCCATCAAGGTTATCGGATATCCGGTAATTTCCAGCAAAAAAAAATAAAGAAAATACATAATTTGCTTTTGCTTGTTGTTTAAATGATTGGGTATTTGTTAAATTGTAGTAATAGTTCTTTTTTTTGTGTACATACTGTTGGATATGTACCTTCTTTCCTGTAACAGAAAAACACAAACACAGAGAACTTGTAGATGATTAAGGGAGGGTTAGAATTACACTGCAGACACACTCAAACAAGGAGGTGAAGTCGCCTGTTCAACAGACTGCCCTTAACTCAATAT
>JAJJMC010015296.1:6695158-6716609 GCA_023531435.1 Papaver californicum | reverse complement strand
TTCTGTATTTAAATTGAAAAGTGTAAGGATTATAAACCCAAAAAATTGCAAAACCTGGGTGATGAATGGTATTGTTCATAAATGATTTCATGAAATGAATAAAAAGGATTTTTCTTTATTACTCGATCTTAGTTATGTAAATTGTATCCAAGAATTTGATTGGTTGTTTAGTCGAAAAGATTTTTTGGCTTAAACAGGTTGTAAGTTGTATGTGGCGCAAGTACAGACAAGTCATACAATCAAAAAGATAAATGGCCTAAATCATTCTAAGACATGAGTTAGATTTTAGTCAACATAACAGAAATGTTTCTTGAGATGCTTAAGTTCTTAACTAGTAGTAAGGAACCAGTAGTGTAGTAGTAGCACTATATTGGCTTTTCAATCTCTTTTGAGGTCTTTGCCTATTTTGTATTTTTGGAATCTGTATAGTCACGCTCACATATAGTCCAAACCCTGGATTTATATGACCTGTAATTCTTCTTTTTTGTTTTTTATTAATTATATATATTAAGCTGTGAATAAGTTCGACTTCGGGTCCTGGTTAATCGCGGAAGACAATTTACTGCTTTTAATTAGAAAATCAAAACAACATTCCTGCTCAATTGGAGAGGTGTCGACATGTTTTTTTATGCAATTTTTCTAATAAAAATTGCATAGTCGAAATCAGATTGTCTAATATTTTTTAACACAACTCTAAATCTAAACCATAAATATCATATACCATTTGGTTCTACATACATTTTCGAATCAAAGGTAAAAATGTTCTACAAAATTTTCCAAGAAAATATCCATGGTGGGTGAAGCGTTACTGTTTATATCCTGCAAATGAATTTCATATTTCAAATTTACATTATTGATGAGCAAAAAACGAAAAAATCAACTACTCTCAAACCAGTTATGAGTCAATATTTCTTACCCACTCTCCTCAAATAATGAATTATTTCTACGGCTATCCCTTTTTTTGATTAAGATGTCCTTGTTCTTTTCTTTTTTCTCCTTTGGAACAGGGTTGTTGATCATAGCAATAGAAAAGGACATAATAGAGGGGGTGGCGCCGACCATGGTATCATGACAGTGACTAATAATTGACATATATTTATGAGTTTAGGAGATAAGTAATGAATTAGTTAGATTATATTACTAATAACTATATAATTTTAATTAATCACGTTAATTTTTGTATTTCGATTATTATTTTTTAATCCGATCGTGATTAACATAAGAACATTTTTGTTTGTTTGTTTAGGCCAGAAAACGAGTGCAACATACAAAAAAAAGAGATGGGGATAGAATAGCATGTTGGCTTATTATTATAGGGTTTGGTATGGAAATCTCTACAACTTTATATAGACTGAAAACACTAAGAAAAAAGGAAAGGTCAAAAATCAAGAAATTTTTCTTTTTGAGATAGAATTATAGAAACAAACAAGAGTTTGGATAAACAAAGTAACATAGCTTTTGAGTTTCCAATAAATGGAAGGCATGCACACAAAATCTTTGCTAACATAGTAAAACTACTTTCATGGATGTCCATTCTAAACAAAAATATCTTTACAAAGGGAACAAAAATAAGGCCTTTGAACTAGTGTTTTGTTGTTGATTTGCGATGTGATTTTTCAGTATGGTTTTCTGACTTTCGGTGAAAACAAAATTGTTACTGTACTACGATTGTAATGTGGAATCTTGGTATATATATACTACCTCCATCGTAGTAACTTTTTTTTTTTCTGAAATAAAAAGAGTATATATGTAGATGGTAGGTTTGAAATTCTATTCATGAGAAATACTTACAATAAATTCATATTTTTTCAAACACTAAATTTAAACAATTAAATTCAAAAGAAGTAAAGATAAAAATTGTAAATAAGTTTCTTGTCTATTTTTTGTGCTATTATTTCATTACGGCCGGCGCCGACCAAACATGATATGCTAGTAATTGCATACTCTGAAAGTACATTGTTGAAGCATTTAGTTTCTGTTTTAGTTTGAACTGGTTTTACAAATAAAATTTTGAACAATCAATTTATTTTGTCAATAGCAGGTTTCAATAGGTGGTCGCTTGTTTTGGACCCGAACCAATTAATGATGCAAATTAACTATAAAAGTACAAAGGAGCATATTTGACATGGATCGGCTCATTGGCATATCTGCTTAATCAAGAATATGCTTTAATTAAATATCTAATTTGAAATTGAGAGTTAGCTGATAAAAGTTAGGTGGATATATTCAGTATCTCCTCCTCTCATCATCAAATACGACCCATTTAACTTAACGGACCTTTATATATATTGCTAAAGTAAAATAAGCTTACCTCAGTATAGACAACATTTGACATTAATGTAATCATTTGTATGTTATGTATATGCGTTTAAGGTGATCTTTTTCATTGATAGAGATATATAATCAGGGGGTTAGAAATCACGACTCCAGACGATTATAAAATTTATATAAAATAAAATAATTTCTGTTACTGGATCTATTGTGTTTGGTAACTGTTTTTGAAATTTGATAATTCTTATAACAGCCATGGTTAAAAATTTGGTAAAAGTTACAAATGTATTCTTTAAAAAAAGAAGAAAAAAAGAACATGACAAAGTATCTGAAAGATTATGGCACCATCCAACGTATATTTTAAGTAATTAATTATACTAAAAAAACATAGTTAGTTAAGCATATAATTAATTTTGGACCTGTCATCAAAAGAAAACATCAACTCATTTTTAATCATTCAATTGTGCCGCCCCATTACGGAAACAAAGGTAAACATATATATCACTACCAGTGACTTAAATTCATACCGATGCCAACAGTGACTTATACGGTGGCGGAATCAGATATTCTTTCTGCCCAAATTATATAGGTATAGAAAAAAAAAATCTTAAATTAAAATAAAATAAAATAGATTATATGTCCAGAAAAATATATTTTCAGGTTTAAATGGACGAGTAAATTGTTGGTATGAGTAAAATGGACGGAAACTAATTAAAATCAAAACTAACTGAAATACCTTTTTTTACATTACCTAATATCTCTTATCATTTTTTTCGTCATCTCCAAAATCATCAAACGAAACCAGATACAAAAAAACTACCACCATCATCTTTCTCCGCCATCAAAACAGTAACTACCATCGTCATGTTTCTACACCGTCTCCACCGTCATCATATTTCTACACCGTCTCCACCATCAACGCCATCAACATTAACTTTGTCTACCATCAACCACATCAACAACAACTACCACAAAACACCAAAATAACTCCACCACTATTAAAGAGATTTATAAATGATAAATTAGGGTTGCAATCAACCAATATCAGAAAATGACTCATAATTCTATTAAAACTCGTAAGTTTCGAAACCCCAAAAAAAATTATTTTAATTTCAAAATGGAATGGATTGATTTCTGTATTTTAGTACAAATTGGTATGAGTGATGTGTTTGCAGTACCTGGTGATTTTAACTTTACATTACTTGCTGAACCTAGGTTGAAATTAATTGGTTGTAATGAACTTAATGTTGGTTATGCTGCTGAAACCGATTTCATCTGTATTGATGGTGGTACTACTTTTAATGATTATGGGACTAATCGCATCTTACATCATTCTATTGGTTGAAACTGGTTCCATATCATGTTTTAGATTATGATGGATTTGGTTTCATCCATATTTAAACAAGGATGAAATCGATTTCATCCTGTTTTAGATTGAATAGAATTTGGTTTCACCAAAATGATTTTTATGTCTCTCCATATTAATATGTTTATATTCTTTTCTTTTGTCTTCTTGTGTTTGTTGTTCGCTTATAAGTGTAATTGTTGTGGTTGCTTCATGAATATTAATCCTGGGGATGTAAATAAGTGATAATCTTATGTTACATTGTTAACATATGAATATATAAATAAATGTTATAGATTTGAGTGGATCATTTTGCAGTCTCTAGTGATTTTTGTTATTATTTATATGTGAGATATCTACTTGAATTATCACAAGTACACCTTTTACATAACCTCACAGAGATTTATTAAACTAGGTTAGGCTAATTTGTAGTGTATATTAACATGTTTAAACAAGCATGAAATCGGTTTCATTTAGGTTTATATTACGGTTTGTAACTGGTTTCATCTAGGTTTATACTAGGATTTATAACTAGTTTCATCTAGGTTTATACTATGATATAACTGGTTTATCTAGAGTTGGATAAATCTAAATTAACTTTGACCTAAATTGTTGTAGGAGGAAGCAAAAGCAAGAATAATATTGAAGCAAGATTTTTTTTTTCTAGTTTCCTCGTGTGTTGCTACTATATTAAAATGGTTTCATCTAATGTTTACATTGGATGAAATGGTTTTCATCATGTGTTTCCACTGGATGAGCCTGGTTTCATTCAAGTTTCATCATGTGTTGAATTTGTGATTGTACTTCTTTTCATTTATAAAATACAAACTAAATCAAGACGTGGTTTTGCAGTCCTAACTCTGGAATGTATGTTTCTACTTCATCGGATGAATAATTGTTACGCCTTTGAGGAAGAAAAAATTCTAAGCCAACAAGTAGATCTCGTATATGAAATACTCAATGATGAACGTAGTTGTTGGAAGTTGAGCGAGAACGAAGACCACTGTTTTATTTAGTAATAGGTCGATACAAAAAGCTATTGATGTGGTTTATGTTTAATTTTTTTGTTTTTAAAACTCATCTTTGCATATATTTATGAACCTCGATTCGTTTATGAATGTATGTATCTGAAGTACAGGTCGACTAATATGAAAATTAGCATACACTGTAATTTGTTAAAAATTTCATATAATCTTGTTTGAATATGCAGGATGAAACCAGATACATGCTTACGAAAAAAAAATACTTTTTTGTCAGAATATACAAAATGAAACTGGTTTTATCCTTGCCAATTTTTTTTTATCAGAGCGTGCAGGACATGAATCTGTTTTTTTTTGGCAGAATATTCAAAATGAAACCAGTTTCATCCTGCCCAAAAATCTGTTTTTTTAGAATATACATGATAAAACTGGTTTCATCCAGGCTTAATCTTTAATATACTTGGGTTTATTTAAGTTTTATCATAAAAGATGAAGACAATTGATTAAACAAAAAAAAAAGCATTATGATAAAAAAAAAAAAACAACAACCCTGCATAGGATATCAGTAATGATCACCCCGCTCTTATTAAACTGCTCTAGACTACTATTCTGATACAAATAAATAAGATGACCACCAAGCTAATTATAATTGCAACTCCAACATCGGAAAAATCTGAAATCAATTGGATGTGTTTACCTATAATTATTTACGGTGAAAAAATAAATAAGATATCACAACATATATCAGTGCCTAAATTTGTTTAACCCAAACAAATTCAAATTGCATTCCACACATTTCACATTTCACACAAATAAAATCACTGAAAACCATTTTTCATCGTTACATCCTAATCAAAGACAACCCACCTAATACTTCTAAATACATAATTACTCAGTCACAACCTCCTCATACATCACCAAATAATCCCTTACTTCGTCAACATATACCAAAAAAGCAAACCATCAAAACTGGTTGAGAATCATACCAAAAAATGTATACTCAAAACCCTAAAATTTCATACACCAGAGATATTAGTCAATGAAATCTTAATTAACCATAAATTCTGATTATGCCAACAACAACAATTGTATAACAGAGAAAAAATATGATGCACAAACCACCTAATAATTGTTGGTGATTGAAAATGGTCTTAGTTTATCATCAGCTGATTGAGGAAAAATTGTTGGGAGACGAGAAAGAAAATTTATCGATGATGATGAAGAAGAAACAACAAATGATTTTTCAATACCGGTTTTAGCATATGATAGAAATTAGTTTCAACCAAAGGTCTCAGTAACCTTTTGGATTATAATGGGAAAACTAAAGAAGATGGGGGCTAATCGGTCAATTCTAGTTATACTAACACATGATACATTGGACAAAATACTTAAAAGGGATATTAAAAAAGTATCTTTTTAATTTATATGTATTTAAACATTATCAATTGTTACTTGTCTTCTACATCCAGTTTTTTTAAGGGTTATGGAACCAATTTATTACAATTTGTTCTTTTTGGTCTCATATAACATATAATAAAAGAATTATTTACATATGAAATCCGTTGAATAGAAAAATGAATATTTATCGGGGCCTTTCCAGGTTTGTTCAAAGGAACTATTTCATTAAATTATTAGAGGAATTCCCAAAGAAGCAGTTGTGAGAGTTTTACTTATCTTTTTAGGTGTCATCCGACTCACACCCAAGTTACATAACTTTGGGTCCACTATCCCGATCAGTATTTTCCTACCCCCAGAGGTAAAGGAAAAGTCTTTCCCTTTTGGGCCAGTTGTGGGCGAGGAAGGATTTGAACCCCCGACACCGTGGTTCGTAGCCACGTTCTCTAATCCTCTGAGCTACAGGCCCCACCCCGTCTCCACAGGATCTGTTCTCGGGAGTACCCTCAAAAAGAAACCTTTCCTCAGCCATTTCATTTCGGGTTAAGAAGATGTGGAAAGCGCGTTTCTCTCTATAAGAAGGTGCCTTCCGAGGTGTGAAGTGGGAGAGAAGGGATGTCATAATTGGAGTTTTGAATAAAACGACCTTTTCTTTTCTTTTTTCATATTGAATAAGTAATAGGAATGAGAGGTGTTAAGCTTTTTATCATCCTGACGTCGAGCTATTTTTCCGCAGGATCTCCCCTACAGTATCCTGAGGAAAGTGAAAAGATTGTTTAGTTATATATTATCTTTTACTTTTTTTTTTTGATGAAAACTATGTTTATATAACTTAGTCGGAAGAAATATTTATATTAAAGGAGGTTAAAATAAAATTTATAAATACGTTGGGTTTTAGTTAAATAAATACTAAATATCAGGTGGATTAAATACAAAATATAGTATAAATTTAAGGATTTCTATAAAGTTATTAGAATTTTAAAAGGAGCTAGAACTAGAGTTAGTTGACACTTGGTTCCGCCCCTGAACTTATACCATGAGGTGGGGGCAACTGCCTCTGGTTGTCGTCTAATTGTCGCATACAGTCTTTTAAAATTCCTACGCTCCCACATTATAGCTATTTATCCGATTTGGCCTCCTGTAATTAGAAAATTAATAATGCATGTCTGGCTCTGCCTTAGAGAAACGCGTATCACTCAGTTGGATACGTACACCTGAAACAAAATCGTAGTATCCATTAGATTGGTACTTTCCGGTACCGCTACAATATTGTAAATGTAATACTGATGTCACATGCTGTATGCAAGCCAATTATAAAGATATAGCGCTGGGCTATTTTTGACAAGTAAAGGCAAAAATACATATAAAAAAATAATCAGCAAAGATAAAAATATCAAAAGGGCGTGTTCCCCACAAGCCATAGCAACATCCGAATTATATACGAAGGTTAGTGGTACAGCAAGTGGAATCAGTGGATTTAATGCCACCCAAATCTAATCTATTAAAATAGCGAGTGTTAGATTTGTATCTGTCTCCAATCTATCGTCTGTGGATTTAACACCTATAGATGGACAGTTGAGCGGATTGGATGCGGATAAATCCACGGATTTTATTTTTTTTATTACTATCTCCGTCCAAGTTATATATGCGGAAAATCCAAATATTTTAGATTAAGAAAAAATCTAAGTTTTATAAAAATTTATTTCATTTCTTGTTTTACCCCTTGTTATATTCCAATGCTAGAAACATCTAGTAAATTGTAGTGATATTCATGCAACATTAATAAGGGTATATATGTTCAAAATATTCTTGAAATATGAACTCCGCCTATCTATTTGGACAAGTAAAAATATGTTCTTCGCCTATATAACTTGGACAAAGGGAGTAGGAAAAATAAAAATAGTTAACATGCTAAAAACTAATTTAAACATTAAACTACTGAAACTATAATAATTCATCCCAATAACCAAAAGTAAAATTTAAAGAGTATATTCAGTACTGCTTACTTGCCAATTTGAATCATCGGTACCTGCAAAATACACATATATCTCTCTGCATAGTATAAGTTTCTTATTTACCCTTAAATATAACGTGTATAAGTGTCCAATAGATTTCTATACTTACACCCGCACCCAACCTCATTATTTAGTGAATTTTAAAAATATATCCATGTCTAACTCGTTCATGAACAGATTGGATATCCACCCATCAAACGATGGATGAATTGAGTCGGGTTAGCGGATTTGAGTTTATATGCTCACCCCTAATAAAGGCCTGAAGATAGAGGTGGGGCCAACTACAAGCATGAATGTGCAACTGTACATCCAACCCATCTAGCTTTCAAGCCTTAAATTTTATAAAAAAATGGGCTTCCAAGTCTATTTGTGCATACTTGCTCCCTAGAGTAAAACATTACTTTCCATGGCTAAATTTCTGGCTCCGTCCCCAGGGGCGGAGCTACAGCCGGGTTTCCTTTTGCTGAAGCCACCCCTAAAATCTAAAAAAATCATTTTTTCACTATTTATTTCTGATGGGCCCAAATATTATGAGATATTTCTAGGCTTAAACCTAGGGTATAAAATTTGTCAAATTCACATATCTAACCTTTCTAGTTCCGCCACTCCGCCACTGTCCGTCCCTACTTGGAGATATATATTTTGGATCGTAAATACCAACATCAACAAATTTTACGTCGAGATAAGTCTGTTCTATTAATTAATATTGCAAATATCGCCAGCACTTCTATTTCGAGAAACACTTCCGTAGCATTGTATTTTATGAACACTTAAAAGAAAACACCGGAAACCTGCTAACTAATTAAGCGTCCATATCCAAAATCCAAGTTGGATAGGCCATGTCCATCTCCACGTCGAAACTATCTGGCAAATTTTATGATTGTGTACTGTACAGTTGTGGGATAAGATTCTTAATTATTTCTTCTCTTGTTTGAATAAAACAAAATATTATTACGATCCAATCTAATATGCTTGTGATAGAGATGTGCGTTTGTAACTAATGTGCAAATATTAGTAGTTTATAATATATGTCAAACAAAATTTCAATGGTTAAGCCATCATGATCAAAATAATACTAATAATTAAGTCATTATAAGATTTTTATAATGCATTTTACATGTGATATTCCAAATATTTTGTCCACTTTAGGAGTTAGGTTATGGAATTGCAAAACCATTTTCCGCACTATAATACTCCAACTATGCATTACCATGTTAGTACATGGTATTAAAAGGTTTCTGCAAACAAAACCTAGCAACAACTTCTCTGAAAAAAATGGTACATCAAATCAAACAATGAAATCAACCCACAAGATATGTATGAATCTAATAAATACAGAAATGTCCAAATAATTGTTCTGCAATGACTATACACCAAGGGCAAACAAACGGAAAAGCTCGGACCGCAACATTAAGAACAAAACAGATAAGCATTGCATCATGTACATATATTTTGAAATTTGAGGAGCTGTACAATCATGTGAAGACATGTGGAGAAGTATGTCTTATTCTTTGTGTTTGAGTCCCACCCAAACCTCTTATGCCCACCTCAATTACCCTACCAACCAGGAACACGACATTTGCTTAATATTGTGACCTTAGCTTTGTTTAGGGGACTGTTTTGAGTTGTACTGTTAGATTTTGCATTTTAATGATTTTTGTCATAGGTTGGATCACAGTAAGTTAGTAGTAATACGTCAGTGCCCATAGGAAGTGGATCTTTTAGTTTTTTATTTCATATGTAAAATTAGCAAAGTAAAAGACCTATTTTTTATGGAACAGAGGGTTTTTTGGATTGGTAAATGGGTAAACGTGGGAGTTCGTCCATCGTATCCTAGGTTGAACCAGGACTATTGGTCTAACTAGAACCGGTCGATTCATGTTGGACCGAATTTTTTTTTAAACAATTAATTAAGTTAGTTATTTTAATATATATTCTAAATTTAAAAAAAAAATAAGTCCAATTAAACTAAAAAAAATATTTCTTTATATAACAAATGGATCTCATTTAGTAAATTAGCCAATATATAAAGAATCAAAAAATCTCTTCCGTCCAAAATGGACTATCCATTTGCTAGTTTGCACTGTAAGGAATTGAGTTTGTCCATCCATATAGATCGACAAACTAACAAATATACCAACTCCAATTGAAATTGCTATAACAAGATCCTACAACAAAACATGCTTTAGATCACATATTATAGATCAAATTTTTTAAAAACATGTTTTTTTATGGTCAAAACTCAAAAACAACAGATTTAATGATGTATATGATCTAATAGCATAACACCTTCCTATAGATCTCATGTTTTATAGAAAATGTGATCTTAATGCTAACCACTTGATCACTTTCCACACTAGTTAGAGCAAAACGGGTGGGATAGGTATATTGACTAATTTATCAATTATCATCCTACAGTGGGATAGATAAGCCCAAAAAAGATTTGGCAAATAGGTACACATAGGAATTTGTCCACGAAGCTTAGGTAAAAACGAACGATTCAAAATGGGCTGACCGACTCTCCCTAGGATGAAGGAAATTAGTTTTTTTTTTTATTTTATTTTAAATAGTTAGTTAAATTAGTTATTTTAATATATATTTTAATTTAAAAATAAAAATATATCCCACTAAACTTAAAAATATATTTGTTTATTTTAAAAAAGGACCCACTAATAAAACATATATTTGTCTATATAAAAATTGAGTCAATTTGATTAATTTATTAATTCTCCCACTATTAAGAATTGAGTTTGCAAAGCTATGTGGCTTGGCATATTGACTAAAATACTAATGTCCACATGAGTTTCTCTTAGTATATAAAACATGTCCATTAAAAAGAAAATAGCCCAACTTAATTTTTACAGGGCCCAACATTAAAACAAAACTTAATTCTCGAACTCTTTCCAGTAAAATCAAAAATATCTCTCTCCATTACTCTCTCTCCCTCAAAAAGAAAAACAACCATTTCCATTTCTCACAGAAATCCATCGATTTCAAACGACTTTCCGAAGGTTTTCTTTGATTCAGGTACAATTTAAGTATACAAACAATACTTATTTGGATTACATTTGGAGTCTGTTCTGATTCGAGATTGAAGTTTAAATATGAATTTGGGTTTTTTTTTGATTGTTTTGATCTATGATTAATGTTGGTTTTCTGTAGGTGTATGCAATCTAAACCTGGGGTGAGATTTTGTTCGGAAGATCGGCTCCAATCTAAACCTAGGGTGAGATTTTGTTCGGAAGATCGGCTCCAATCTAAACCTAGGGTGAGATTTTGTTCGGAAGATCGGTAAAGCTTTGGCATGTGATCTAACTTTGCTTCTTGGTGTCTTTTATTGGAACAGTTTCCACCAACATCTTAGTTATCTAGACCTCTATGTCGCGGTTTTTTCATCCATATATTTGGGTTAATGAAACTAAGGTTCCCCTATATATACTAGTAGAAAAAATAGATATCAAATGATAGTCTGCCATCAAAATTACATGTTGTGAAGTTTAATTAGGATCATTCATATTCATCTTATTCATATCAATTTCCACCGACATCTTATTTGGATTATTAAGTTATTTGAAACATACCGAAGTGTACTGCAAATCATCAAAATGACATGTTGAATGAAGTCGGTGATCACACTCATCTACCCCATGTCGCGTCTCGCGACTACTTTCGTGGTCTTGTACATCATTGGACCTCTCTGGCTGGGTTACTCATTCCTATACAGATTGCACAGTAGTTATCTCATATCTTCGGCGAACACCTTGATACCATCCAACATCTTAATTCCTTGAGATCACAACATTGTTATATCACTTATAACGTTGTGAACACACAGAATTTTATAAATTAACATGTTTATTCGGCCTTGTTTCTCTAATTTAATGACTATGTGCATGCGGGAGCACAGAGGAATATTGGATTTACGATACATGCGAAGATTTTGTTTGTTTCATAGCAGGGGCTGCACGGCCGTTTTATGGACAAGGCAGTCTAGACGGTCGCCTAGGACCCAAATTATCGGGGCCCAATTTTTTTCTTTTTCTTTTTTGTAGTCGATTTGTGATGGCCTATTTATAAATATTAGTAAAGTGTTTTATCACATTTATTTACATTACAGGCAATTGTAATAATTTTTGTTACCAAATATTTTGTAACATCAATAAGCATCTAAATTTTTAATTTTTGAAATTGAAACCATTTTTAGGGGTATTTTATGCTAAGTTATAAGCTTGGAAACCCAAAATCTAACCAAAAATGCTGAATTTTTTTTTACAGCCTTCGGCCATATATCGCATGTAAAATTAGCAAAGTAAAAGACCTACTTTTTATGGAACATAGGGTTTTTTGGATTGGCAAATGGGTAAACGTAGGAGTTCGTCCATCACGTCCTAGGTTGAATCGGGACGATTGGTCCAACTAGAACCGGTCGGCTCAAGTTGGATCGAGGAAAATTAGTTTTTTATTTATTTATTTTAAACAGTTAATTAAGTTAGTTATTTTAATATATATTCTAATTTTAAAATAAAAATAAGTCCAATTAAACTAAAGAAAATATATTTCTTTATATAAAAAATGGGTCTCATTTGACAAATTAGCCAATATATAAAGAATTAGAAGATCTCTTCCGCCCAAAATGGACTATCCATTTGCTAGTTTACCACTATAGGGAATTGAGTTTGTCCATCCACATAGACCGGCAAACTAACAAATATACCAACTCCAATTGGAATTGCTATAACAAGATCCTACAACAAAACATGCTTTAGATCACATGTTATAGATCAAATTTTTTAAAAACATGTTGTCTTTTATTGTCAAAACTCAAAAACAACTGATTTAATGATGTATGTGATCTAATAGCATAACACCTTCCTATAGATCTCATGTTTTATCGAAAATGTGATCTTAATGCTAACCATTTGATCACTTTCTACACTAGTTAGAGAAAAGCGGGTGGGATGGATATATTGGCTAATTTGCTAATTATCATCCCACAGTGAGATAGACAAACCCAAAAAAGATTTGGTAAATAGATATTTCTAGAAATTTGTCCATCGAGACTTAGGTAAAACCGAACGATTCAATGCGGACCGATCGGCTCTCCATACGCTGAGAAAAATTAGTTTTTTTTTGTTTTTCTTTTAAATAGTTAGTTAAATTAATTATTTTAATATATATTCTAATTTTAAAATAAAAATATGTCATATTAAACTTAATAATATATTTATTTATTTAAAAAAAGACCCACTAAAAAAAAAATTTTTTTATATAAAAATTGGGTCCATTTGATTAGTTTGCTAACTTTCCCACCGTCAAAAATTGAGTTTACCAAGCTACGTGGCTTGGCATATTGGTTTAAATGCTAATGTTCACTGGAGCTGCTCTTGGTATCTAAAACATGTCTATTAAAAAGAAAATAGCCGAACTTAATTTTTACAGGGCCCAACATTAAAACAAACCTTATTTCTCGAACTCTCTCCAGTAAAATCAAAAACATCTCTCTCCATTACTTCTCGAAACATCTCTCTCCATTACTCTCTCTACCTCAGAAAATAAAAACAACCATTTCAATTTCTCTCGGAAATCCATCGATTTCAATTGACATTCCGAAGGTTTTCTTTGATTCAGGTACAATTCAAGTATACAAACAATACTTATTTGGAGTCTATTCTGATTATTGAAGTTTAAATCTGAATTTGGTTTTTTTTTTTATTGTTTTGATCTATGATTAATGTTGGTTTTACGCAGATGTATGCGATCTAAACTTGGGTTGAGATTTTGTTCGGAAGATCGGTGAAGCTTTGGTATGTGATCTAACTTTGTTTTTTGATTCTAATTTAGGTTTGTTTTGTCGTATGAACTGTTGAGTTAGTTTGAAAATTTTGTGATTCATATGTGGATTGGTGGTTATGATTCTATTATTTTAGGTGATGTTATTGTGAAATTGATTGTGTTTTTATGTGATCTCTTGATTTTAATCATGTTTTTGTGCAAGTGATTTGTGGAGTGTGATTACAGGTTATTAGCTGATAAAGAACTTGAGTCACTTCAGTTTGACTTGATTATGAAGTATGTCAGTTGTTATAGTCAGTTCTAGTTATTGAATTAGTTATCGTGAGTTATGATGAGGTATTATCATATTATAAGTGTGCGGTTCTGCACTTGGTTATATAAGCTGTCTTAGATGTAGAGATATGTTATAAATTTGTGTAGTGAGGAATTCCCTTTGCATGTATTGTAATCCTAGAGGTTTTATATCCCATGAATTTAAGTCAAATTGTTTATGACTTATGTAATTCGCTGCTCGGAACTTGGTTGTGGAGAGAAAACAAACTTGTTTGGCAGAACCAATTTTTGTGATCTCTACTTTGTACTAGCTAATTGTATATGATTAGATGCATATTAAAACAGCTCTAATATATGAATCTGATATAGCATCTGAATTCTGTTTACATGGATAATTTTGGTATGTGAAAAGGTGGTCAGTTATTAAGAAAGCTATAGGAGTAATTTTGTACATACAGAAGATTTAGATTGTATTGTCATAACCACATTGATTTTCTTTTATAAGAAAAAACTTACCGTACCACTTATTCCATGAAGTTTAGGAATTGTTGGTAATTCCATGGATTAGTATGGATGACCTGAAGTAGGCAAGGGTATTTTTTACATGTGTCATTAAATTTGATACTGTTTAATTGAAACCCTCATTGATACTGTTTATTAACATGTGTCATTAAATTTGCACTGTTTGATTTCCCATGGTGAACTACATTATACATTTGGTATGATAACATGTTTGAAGCTTGCCACATTAAGCATGTTTATTGAATACAAATTTGTTGATTTTCTGACTCAAATGCCACCATCAGACACGATATGGCATAAACAGATAAACAATAAAGCCTGCAAAAGCTAAGAACGTCTAATCTAATCCCAAATAAATTTATTTTACTCCAACAAAAACACACCAGTTACACAATGGGATGATTAAAAACCATCCAATCCCTTATCTGTGTAATCCAAATCATATTTACGAGATCTAGAAACATAATTCTTCTTGTTGTTGATGAAGATTTCAATTAACTGCAAAACAGTTGCATATATAAGTTCATTCGCTACTCCTTAATTATTCTTTAATCTTCCACCAAGTACAAAAAGAATCGAAGAAGAAGTCTGATTATAATTTTGTAATTCTTGTGACCAGGTTTCTTGTTCTTTTGGAAAACCTATTTTGAGTGATTTGTTTTCGCGTGGTTAATGACATTCGTATAATCTAAAATTAATTAATCTCTTAAAATTGGGTTTTTGCTCTGGTGGAGTTTTTTTTATATATTTATCCGCATGCATGCACATAGATACAAATACAATTTTTTCATAATATTAAATGACGAGTTCAGCCGTTTGCCTATAGAAATAACTTGGGTGTAAGGTCTAGGAAGATCTAATACCTGATCGAACCCATAGAAATCTTCGTTTTCTGATTCTTCATGCTACTTGAATGCGTATGGGAGCCCATGTTTCCCCCATACTTCATCTAGCTTGAAGTTAAGATCTTGTGCAATTTGTTGTGCGGTAGTAGTAGGTACTATTTGAAGTCGTGTTTATATGTTTTTTGAATTGTTTTTGTAGTATGTGTGTTTTGATGACTCAACGTTGTCGAACAAGAGACGAGTTAATGCTGAGCGCGCATGTCAGCAAAATCAAACATTTATAAGGATGGTCGAGTTCTTCAACCCCCACAAAAAAAGAAAGGGAAAAATTGATCCGAAGAAGATTTTTAGGTATTCGCACCCTGCATCTATTGGATCCATCAAAAAGGTGGTACTGATTCCTAGTCATTCACTTTCTTCCTTGCTATTATTAGTCTAGATCCTCTACAACAAAACATGCATTAGATCACATGCTATAGATCATATTTTTTTTAAAACATGTTATCTTTTTATGGTCAAAACTTAAAGATCACCGATTTTATGATGTATATGATCTAATAGCTAAACACCTTCCTATAGATCTCATGTTTTGTAGAAAATGTGATCTTAATGTTGACCATTTGACCACTTTCTGGACTAATTTGTGATCTAAAACATGTCCCTTAAGAAAATAAAAACAGCCCACCTTAGTTTTTACCGGGCCCAACCTTATAACAGAAGTCATTACTCAAATACTCTCTCAATTCAAATCTCATTTCTCTCTCTCTCTCAAAAACAAACATTTCTCTCGATTAACCATTTCTCTTAGAAATCCATTGATTCAAGTGACAATCCGATGGTTTTCTTTGATTATAGTTGGATTCAGGCACGATTCGACTTGTTTCCTCTCTTGTTTGGATTACAGTTCGAGTCTGATTCGTTATTGAAGTTGAAATCTGAATTTAGGTTTTTTTTTTGGTTGTTTTGTTTTTCTGCCGACGTATGCGATGTAAACCTGGGGTTAGATTTTGTTTGGAAGATTGGTGAAGTTTTCTTTGGTATGTGATTTAACTTTGACTTGATAGAATTGTTTGTTTATACAGATCGATTTGATCTTTGGAGAATTTTTGTGCTCCTATTGGATGAATTGCTGATTGATTGAGATTATTTCCAAGTTTGCTGGTTGAAATTCGGTAGAAATCTTTTGATAAGTATGCTTTAGTTTGACTTGTCTGTTTTAGGGTTCCCTTGCCTTTCAGTTTGACTTGATTATAAGTATGTCAGTTGTTATAGTCAGTTCTAGTGATTGAATTAGTTATCGTGAGTTATGATGAGGTATTATTATATTTTAAGTGTGTGGTTCTGCACTTGGTTATATAAGTTAGTCTTAGATGCAGAGGTATCTTATTAATCTGTGTAGTGAGAAAACCTCCCCAGGAATTGGGACAATCGTCTATATTGTTGGTATCTTCTTCTCAAAACATATTACATAGCTTCAGCAGTAGCTGCATGTCTGAGATAGAAAGTTGCTGGTCCGTGATTTGGTGCAAATTGATTGAAGTTCATTAGATCTCCATACCACACTTGACACTCCCTGTCAAAATAGTAACCATTGCAAGAACATCTAAGCTTGCAAGCTAATTTGCATTTTTCGGCGCTATCCCTGTACTTTATTTTCTTGTTGTATGTTTTAGTGTCTTTTATGATTACTAGATCGATGGATTAGTTGGGTTTTAGAAAAATCTACACCTATCTTCTAATAGTCAAATAGGCTATACAGAGTGTACATATATCATCTTTCGTCTCCTTTCGAGTAATGCCACCCACTTGCTCTTGTCTTCATCCATGACCTTTGTGTATTTGTCCTTTATTGTTTATCTTTAAGAGGCTAGTTTGCTATATCTTCTCAATGTTAAGTATGATTGAAGTAGGTTTTGCATCTTATTTCTTTCTTTTCTTCCTGAATTGTGGTTAAATTTATGGTACTTATTAAGTTGGACGAGGTCTCTCTCTACTGGAATTTGGATAAAAGACACTCATAGTCAAGCATGATTTGTATGTAATACTTTTGGATTCGGTAAGAAAGCTATAGGAATAATTTTATGCATACAGAAGATTTAGATTGTATTCTCATAACCATATTGATTTTCTTTCATAAGAAAAAAGCTATAGGAATAATTTTATGCATACAGAAGATTTAGATTGTATTCTCATAACCATATTGATTTTCTTTTATAAGAAAAAACTTACCGTACCACTTATTCCCTGAAGTTTAGGAATTGTTGGTAAATTCCATGGATTAGTATGGATGAACTATGGCTATGGATGACTTGAAGTAGGCAAGGGTATTTCTGTCATTTATTTAAAACCCGAACAAAAATTGTCTTCCCCCAAATTGCAAATCAAACTTCTCCTCTTCACCTCTCTCTTTTTATTATTTCTTTCAGATATCAAAGAAATTAGCCACAGACACCCTTACGGTAATTATAAGATGCGATGAAGAAATTAACAGGACTGCAAAAGCAAGTATTGGGATTATACAGAGGGTTTTTAAGAGCAGCTCGAACTAAAGGACCAGAAGACAGAAAGAAGATCGAATCATATGTTTCTTCTGAATTTCGAAATAATGCTAAAAACGTCGAGAGGAAGAATTTTATCTACATCGAGTATTTGTTAAGGCGAGGTATCAAACAGCTCGATCAGCTCAAAACTGTTGAGACTATCTCCTTATTTACTCCTCCTAGACAGATAAGGGAAGAAGTCAATTGAAATCTTCATCAACAACAAGGAGAATTATGTTTCTAGATGTCGTAAATATAATTCGGGTTACACAGATTAGGGACTGGATGGTTTTTAATCATCCCATTGTGTAAATGTTGTGTTTTTGTTGGAGTAAAATAAATTTATTTGGGATTAGATTAGACCGTTGTTAGCTTTTGCAGGCTTTATTGTTTATCTGTTTATGCCATATCGTGTCTGATGGTGGCATTTGAGTCAGAAATTCAACAAATTTGTATTCAATAAACATGCTTAATGCGGCAAGCTTCGAACATGTTATCATACCAAATGTATAATGTAGTTCACCATGGGAAATCAAATAATGCAAATTTAATGACACATGTTAATAAACAGTATCAATGAGGGTTTTTCCAGCTCCACCTGAAATCTCAGATATGTTTTTCACAAAGAAAAGGATATCTTTCTTGTAAATTTATGTAAATTGTGATTTTTTTTTTTTTTACTTTTGAAATGATACTACATTAATATGAACATCATAATACAGGCTAAAACAAGACGATTAATATGTAAATTGTGATTTTTATTAATATTAACTTCTTCCCTCATTTATCTAGGAGGAGTAAATAAGGAGATAGTCTCAACAGTTTTGAGCTGACCGAGCTGTTTGATACCTCGCCTTAACAAATACTCGATGTAGATAAAATTCTTCCTCTCGACGTTTTTAGCATTATTTTGAAATTCAGAAGAAACATATGATTTGATCTTCTTTCTGTCTTCTGGTCCTTTTGTTCGAGCTGCTCTTAAAAACCCTCTGTATAATCCCAATATTTGCTTTTGCAATCATGTTAATTTCTTCATCGCATCTTATAATTATCGTAAGACTGTATGTGGCTAATTTCTTTGATATCTGAAGGAAATAATAAAAAGAGAGAGTTGAACAGAAGATGAGAAGTTTGATTTGCAATTTGGGGAAGACTATTTTTATTGACGTTAGTGTTTTAAATAAATGACAAAAATATCCTTACCTACTTCACCACGCTAAGCGAAGAGACGTTTGCGAAGGTATATGTCATAATCCATAGTTGATTTGCCTACTTTTCTTGCACTTCTACACATCTCTGAGAAATTGTGTCTCTATGGATGACCTGAAGTTGCAAGGCTTGAAGTCCCATGATTATCACGTACTTATGCAGCAATTACTGCCCGTGGCAATCCGATCAGTTTTGCCAAAGAAAGTGAGACATGTCATAATCAGACTATGTTTCTTCTTCAAAGCACTCTGTAGCAAAGAGGTTGATGTAAGTAAGTTAGATGATTCAGAAAAAACTAGCGGAGACACTGCCTTTTGGATAAGTACTTTCCACCGTCATTTTTTTATATCATGATTCACTTAACAGTACATCTTGTTAGAGAAGTTCGATTATATGGACCTGTTCACTTTCGGTAGGTGTACCCATTTGAGCGATTCCTGAAATTTCTAAAAGGTAACATAAGAAATAAGAATCGTCCCGCAGGCTGTATAGCAGAAAATTACGCATAAAGGTGTTGAATTTTGTGTAGATAAGTTTCCTGGTACATCATCAACTGGTATTCCCTTAACTGGAAATTTGGTTACAGAGGGGAAACCATTTCCTGGTGGTGTTCCTGTTAAAGTTCAGTATGAACTTTGGGCTCAAGCACATCGCACTGTCTTGGCAAATACAGATGAGGTTCAAACTTATGCTGAGTAAGTTATTCGTTATTAATAAACATTGTGTTGTTTCTTTATACATAGAAATCTATTGTTGCTGACCAAGTGACACGATTTTTTATTGATGATTTATATAGACGACACATCTTGTTGTTAAAGAATGAATATCCTCGTCAGTCAAGAAGTCCGAAATGGCTACATGATAAACATAATGATACTTTCATTGATTGGCTAAGTGAAATGGTTAGCTTCTGACCTTAATCTCCTTTTTGTATTGAAATTTTTATAGTTCAATAGTGATCTTTGCTTTTTCTAACTTTGAATAATTCATTCATTTTGGCGCATCTGTTTTCATCGAGTATTTCCGTACTCTCAGTTACTGTTTCTCATCTGTATATGCATTTATTCTGTAATGTTAATCTTAATTAGTATCTTAATTGGTATTTTAGATCGATATACCTTAACGTGGAACTATTACATACTGTCAGATCTTATTGACTACTAGTAATATATTTTCTTTTAAATACTGTACATTTTAGGCCAATTTAGTCAAATATTTGATCAAACCATGTAATTGTTGTATGATTGCATTGCGCATACAGATTAAATTATGGTAGGTTTTGTATTGATTTGGTCCATTATTTTCTTAACAGGTGGAGGATGAGTTAAATGATTCGAATAATAACATTTCTAATAACTTGGAGTGGATAGCACATAAACCATGTCGAGAAGTAAATAAATATCCGGGATACAATATTAATTCTTATCGGTATCATACAAAAGAATTTGACGAAAAATGCATCAATTAAAATAGTGGAGTAAGCATTTTTGCAAGTGGGATGCAAGTATGCAGTGCAAAAGATACCAATCCGGTATTTGATCCATTTACCTATTACGGTGTCATCAGCGAAATATGGTTACTATTTTGACTAAATTCGAAAATTTTATTAATTGAAAAGAGGACTACATAGGTCTACACTTATCTGGGACTGAAAGGGAGAAGGATCGGTCCATCTCTTTCCCACTCTATCTAAACGAGCGAAATTAGCTATGGAGTTTGTTATCTTATTTTCCTCTCTTTTAATAAACGCTAAATTACAGAAACTAATTAAATTTAAAAGTTTTTTGCAATCTACTATTAGAGCATGACAGGACCAAGGGGCTCGAAATCGTTATCCATTGATATCATCGATGATCGTCTTTGCATCCCCTCGAAGCAGAATGTGACTCCAGCCTTTCTCTTTAACCCACAGGATTGTTTCTCTCATTGCGAAATATGGTTACTAGACTACAATATAAGGAGGATACCAGTTTTCAAGTGTGATTGGGTAGATAGTGCACGTGGAAGTAAGTTTTTTATGTGGAGGACCAACTTGATTCGATGCTTTCAGTGGTATTAACAATGCCCACTAAAGAAGATCCATGTTTTGGCACTGATGATAGTGAAGTTAGTGACCTCCCTAATGTTGATATTAGAGTCGAGGAACCTTTTGTGTAGTTGTTTCTGAATTCTCATCTATGTTTCTGATTGTTTATTTGTGTATTGTTTGTTATCCATGTTTAGGCCAAAAATTCCTTTTGCTAAACAACCAATCAAACTCTTG
>JAJJMC010015296.1:6628957-6695148 GCA_023531435.1 Papaver californicum | reverse complement strand
ATCTCATGTCTTTCGATATTCGATATCTTTGATAGTAATCCTGTGTTTCTCACCTTTTTTAATCTAGATGTTTCTTTGCTTGATCCTCTTCCATGTGTCGTGATTCTTTAATTTACTAACAATCCATACATATGCATTGGTGTTTGGTATGTGAAAGGTGGTCAGTGACTAACTTGCTTGTGTTTTATCAAATGCAGCAAGCATGGAGTTTGAGCAACCAGTCATACATGATGATAGTGAAGAAGATATTGAGACAACACTGGATTGTAAGTTACTCACATGCTCTATGTTGTAATTGCTTTCGATATTAATATTGTTGTATCACCATATAAGACTTTTTCCTCAATAGAATTATTTAGCTGATACCACAACGGAAAATGCACGTCGAGGTCCTACAACTATGTCAAAGGTTTTCAAAAGCAACAAAGGATTGAAAAAAGTGGTTGAGTACAACGAGAATGGCCAGCCAGTAGGACTTGCAGCGACTCAGCTGTCCAGCTTTTTGGGAGTCTTGGCATGACACATAGTTCCTATTATTCACGAAAAATGGAATAAAGTTCCTAGATGTTTGAAAAATAAGATCTGGTGTTGCTTAGAGGTAATTATGTCCTTTTGATTAGAGAGATTATAACAAAAGAAATGCTAATTTTGCTAATTAGTTTCGTCAGATTCGGAGTAAGAAAGGCTGTTTCTGCCCTGCTTTTACAGTTACCTGTGTTGTAATCTGTTAACATTCTAGATAGACTTATTATTCATTGAAAACTGAATTTGTTGTTTAGTCTTCTCACTTTGTCATTGTGGTAATAATCTGTAAAGCTTATGAGATACAAGAGAATTTTCTAACTATTGATAGGGAACAGAAAAAAAAGCTGGTTGCTCTTGGTCATATTAATATATAAAGTTCAGAGAGTATAGATATTATTTTTAAGTGATTTGTTTTTTTTTTTTTTTTTTGCTTTCAGTGCTTATTCCTCTAATGCTTTTGTATCATATGTGTGTGTTCGTTCTACAGCCACACAATAAGAAAAAGCTGATACAGAATATAGGTGCACTGTGGAGATCTTTCAAAAGCAGGTTGACAATGAAATACATAATGCCATTCAAAGACCAGGCAGATCTCCTTGTCAATCCACCGGCAATGTACAATTTTTTTGACAAAAGGCATTGGGAGACTTTTGTGAAGTCGAGATTGAGTACAAATTTCCAGGTATATATGATAGTCTAGTATTTTCAGGATAAATATATCAAAGAATTCATAACTTTCTTCTCATCTAACCCCTCACAAATTTCTTACATATCTGCAACGGGGGTTTTAGCTTCTGTTCCCGTTATTCTTTCCGTCTTTTGGGTTGGTGCCGGAGATACTGGTTTTCGTGCAAAGGGAAGGTTAGTTTATATACCTTCTGCTTCTGTGCTCAAACAGGTTCGTCGTGAAATCCTATCAACAAGGCAGGAGAAAAATGTATATCCTCATAGGTTAAGCCGAAAAGGATATGCAGGATTTATGGAGCAATTGGTATGTATGATAATAGGGTTTCTCGTATGTATGATATATGCATAGTTTATGTCGGAAGTATTGATTTGAATAGATACTGTAACTTGGTATATTAGATGAACTCAGAGGTTACAGGATTTTTTTTGTTCCAACTCTTAGGTTGGTAACAGACTCTTATAGTTGGCAACATATACTATTGCCGTACTTTACTAGATTACGTTGACTCTATATTATTCTAGAATATTATTCTTCTTGATTCCTGCCTTTATTCTTGTATACAGGATTTCCTTCCGATAAGGAATTACTTTCAACACTCCCTCTTAATTCCTTACGGTAACTTTCATTAAGTCTCTGAAATACTGATGCTTATCTTTTGGAAGTGTTTTGGTGAAGATGTCTGCCACTTGGTCATTCGTGCTACAGTACTTCACCTCGATCTTTCCTTTCTCCACGTCCCTAATAAAGTGATGTTTGATTGCAATGTGCCTTGTACGGCTGTGATGGATAAGGTTCTTTGTCATAGCAATGGCTGACTTGTTATCACACATGATTGGGATAGCTTCTACTTGTTTTTCACCAACATCCTTTAGTATACGTTTTAGCCATATTGCCTGTGACGTTGCTAGTGCAGCTGAAACATATTCCGCCTCGACAGATGATTGTGCCACTGTTTCTTGCTTCTTTTATGACCACGCAATTACACCTGAGCCAATGGTAAATCCATAGCCCGAAGTGCTTTTCTTGTCATCAACACATCCGGCCCAATCACTATCACAGAAACCAAGCAGTTTTACCTCTTCTACTCCTGTATTCTTTTCATACCAAATACCAAGATCAAGTGTACCTTTGATGTATCTCAGAACTCTTTTTGCAGCCCCGAAGTGAATTTGACTCGGCTTGTGCATGAACCTTGATAGCATACTTGTTGCGTACATTACGTCTGGTCTGGTATCTGTCAAGTAGAGTAAACTTCCTACCAGGCTTCTATAGAGAGACTCATCTATTTCCTTGCTTCCATCTTCTTTTCTTAGATTTTCTTTTACCAGTAGAGGAGTGCATACAGGATTGCAATCTTGCATTCGGAATTTTTCAAGAAGAGATTTTGCATACTTCTTTTGGCAAATAAGTACTCCCCCTTCTTCTTGATAAACTTCAATTCATAAGAAATGATGCAGTAACCCTAGGTCACTCATCTCATATCGTTTCTTCACCTCAGTCTTGAATTCTGAGATCATTATTTCATAATTTCCTGTGATCACCATGTCATCCACATAAAGAGAGATAATGAGAATTCCTGACGTACCTTGTTTCTTGACATACATGGTCGGCTCATTCTTGCTTCCTTCGAACCCTTTGTTTTTGAAGTAGCCATCAATCTCACTGTACCATGTACGCGGTGCTTGTTTGAGCCCGTACAGTGCTTTCTTCAACCTGTACACTCTATTTTCTTCTACGCGTATCACAAATCCTTGAGGCTGTTCCACATACACTTCTTCTTTTAGTGTTCCATTCAGAAACGCTGATTTCACATCAAGTTGATGTAACAACCACCCCTTTTGTGCTGCTAGGGCTATGAGAACACGAATTGTGTCATGTCTTGCTACAAGAGAGAAACTTTCTTTAAAGTCGATTTCGGGTTGTTGTGAATAACCCTTAGCAACCAGCCTTGCTTTCTTCTTGAGAACGGACCCATCCGGATTGAGCTTTGCTTTGTATATCCACTTCACCCCAAAGACGTCCTTCTCTTTTGGTTTCTCAACGAGCTCCCATGTCTTGATGTTCTCAATTACTTAGATTTCTTCCTCCATTGCTCTCTTCCATTCTTCCTCCTTGACTGCTTCTTTATAGTTTCTTGGCTCAATAATACAGAAGTTGCACTACGCATACACATCAGCAAGACTTTTCATTCTCCGTGGAGTTGAGTCCGGTGAAGAGGACTGTGAGGTTGATGCTGAGCTCGGTTGCGGACTTGGTTGTGGGCTGTTTGTCGGAGACCTGTGTTCTTCATGAGCATTGTCTTCTTCTTCTTCGTCCGACGATTCATCACAGGATACATGGATACTTGGCCTCTCATCGGTCAGAACTTGAGCTTGCTTCTGCCAATCCCAAATTGATTTTTCATCAAATATTACATCACGACTGATCACTAGCTCCCTCTTTTTTAAATTGTAAAGTCTGTAGCCTTTTGATTTCGAACTGTAGCCCATGAATATGCATTTTTCACTTGTTTGGTCGAGTTTTCTTCTGAGTTGCTTCGGAACGTGAGCATGACATATGCACCCGAATACCCTTAGATGGTTTACATACGGCTTCTTTCCACTCCATGCTTCAACTGGAGTCTTGTCTTGGACTGCTTTTGTTGGACACCGGTTCAGCAAGTAGATTGCTGTGGCTACAGATTCTGCCCAGAACAGCATGGGCAAACCTTTCTCATGAAGCATCGACTTCGACATCTCTTCCACGGTTCTATTTTTTCTTTCTGCTACTTCATTCTGCTGTGGGGTGTAACCTACCGTTAACTGTCTGTCCAAGCCAATATCTTCACAGAACTTGTTGAACTCGTTAGAGTTATACTCGCCACCTCGTTTACTTCGCAACACTTTGATTAGGTGCCCACTTTGTCTTTCAACGTACTGCTAAAATTTCTTAAAGATAGAGAACACATCCGACTTCTGTCTCATAAAATACACCCATGTCATTCTTGAATAATCATCAATGAATGTAAGGAAATACCTGTTGCCGCCCTGAGATGGTGATGGCATTGGACCACAGACATCGGTGTGAACTAGCTCCAAAGGTGCTTTGGCTCGCCACGCCTTCTCTTTTGGGAATGCATCTCTGTAATGTTTTCCGAGTGCGCATCCTTCACAAACATCCTTCAGCTCTTGAATTGTTGGAAGCCCATACACCATGCTCTTTTTCTGAAGGTTCTTTAGACTTTGAAAGTTCAAGTGTCCAAGCCTTCTATGCCATAACCAAGATTCATCAACCACTTCGGCTTTGAGAGCAACATTGTTGTAAGAGAAAATAAGAGGAAAACTCCTGTTTTCCTCCATCTTGACCTTTGCTACTTCACGCTTTCTTTGATCAAGAATCTTACAAGCGAGGTCCTCAAAGTGGACATCGTATCCACGTTCTAGCAATTGTCCAACACTCAACAAGTTTTGTGCAAAGTCAGGTACAAGCAACACATCTTGCATATCTTTTTTTCCTTTCTTCGTTTCTACGGAAATTGTTCCCTTTCCTTCTGCACCAACCGAGACACCATTTCCCATCTTCACCTTGGAATTGCAGGCTGAATCAATCTCTTTGAAAATATTTTTGTTGCTGGTCATATGATTGCTACATCCACTATCAATGAACCAGACTTCGTTCTTCTATTCTTTGGCTACTTGACAGGCGTAAAACATATACTCATTGCCTTCTTTCTCTTCTACAAAATTTGCTTGCTGATTTTCTTCTAAGTTACAGTCTTTTCGGAGATGACCAAACCTATTGCACTTGTAACATTGTGGTTTATCTTTAGACCAACACTTTCTCTCATCATGCCCATTTTTCTGACAGATTCCACACCTTGACGCTGTGGACACTTCGGTGTTTCTTCTGGAAAAATAGCCTGTAGCTCTTCCACGGCCTCGTGCATAGCGACCACTTCCTCTTGTGGTTCCTCTACCACGGAACGATTCTGGATTTGAGTACTTCTCGTTATTTCTCGAGACAACATTGAGCTTAGATTGAAAGGCACTCTCAATGGTTTTTTCTGTGCGCAAGTTCTGTCTTTGCTCAAATGCTTTGATAGAACCCATCAGTTCTTCGACACCCAACGTTTCAAGATCTTTAGCCTGTTCTATGACGACAACAATGGAATCATACCTTTCTGGTAAGCTGATGAGAATTTTCTCCATAATTCTTTGATTGGGAAGTGTTTCTCCATACGTCTTCATCTGATTTATCACGTCCATGACTTTGGTGAAATAATATTTTAAGAGCTCGGAATCCTTCATCTTCAAGTTCTCGAACTCCCTTCGTAAATATTGAAGCTTTATGGTTTTTACTTGGGAACTTCCTCTATATTCCTTTTCAAGAATATCCCACACCTCCTTTGATCTTGTAGCGTTGATGATTCTTGGGAAAATAGTTTTCGTGACTCCTTCTTGAATCAAGAGAAGAGCTTTAGCATCTTTCTTGATATTCGCTTTTAATTCCCTGGCATCACCGTTTGATAAGGTGTCCTTGTCTTCCGGTTCTTCAAAACCGTCCTCTACATATTCCAAGAGATCTTGTGAGATGAACAGTGTTCTCATTCTCACACACCAGAGATCGTAATTTTCTCCATCGAACTCTCGTACGTAACTTTGCTTGATGATGCCATTTTTCCCTAGGCTCTGATACCAATCTGTTGGAATTATTGATTTGAATAGATATTGTAACTTGGTATATTAGATGAACTCAGAGGTTACATGACTTTTCTTGTTCCAACTCTTAGGTTGGTAACATAGTATTATAGTTGGGAACATATACTATTACCATACTTAACTAGATTACATTGACTCTATATCGTTCTAGAATATTATTCTCCTTGATTCCTGCCTTTATTTTTGAATACAAGATTTCTTCTGATAAGGAATTACTTTCAACAGTTTAATGTATGTTTGTTGCTAGCAGAAACAAAAAGGAGAGCTTTCTTTTGATGGTCTGGACAAGAGCATCTTATGGAAGAAAGCTAGGGAAGATAAAAGCGGGGTCATTTCACATGATGCTACCAAAGAAAGAGCAAAGATTATTGTAAGATAAAAACAAATGGGGTAATATTCTTTATTTGATTCATTTACTGGCTCATATCCTAACTCTCTCCTGATATTTTTTCTGGACTTTTTTCTCTCTTAAATTGTAGGACAAGTTGACCAAATAGGTGAAAGAAGGTTCCCTAGTCACAAGCGGCAGCGATGATATCCTAACACTTGCTTTAGGGACTGCTGAACCTTCTAGAAATGTTAAGAGGAATGGGGAAGTTTGTTTCACAAGGATCTTACTTCCATACTGCACAGCCAAAGATGCATGAGGAAAGAGAGGCTAGATTGAGAGTGGAAGCTGAACTTCGTAGTACTAAAGAAAGACTAGCTCGTGTAGAAGAACAATTAGCTCTTGTGCTTCAAACACAGGTAAGATAAGCTTCAACATCTTTACTCTTCATTTTTTACTCATTTTGTTTATATCATTTAGTAAGAGCATCCTGGACTATATTTATTATGCAGGGAGGGACTGCAGCTACTTGCAACAGTGCAAATACACAATCAAGCTCGGAAAGTGAGAGTATTTCACGCCTAGAAGCTCAACTTGCCATCTTCATGAAAAATCAAGTAAGTTGCATGTGTAACAGTAAGTTATATGATGCTAATGATGAAGGAATTTAGTTTATGATTTTTATCATGTTATTGGCGATTTGGTAACAGGGAGCTGAAGCCTCGATAAACACACAACACAACCATTCAGCTGTGAGTAAACCATTTGTAAGCATAAACTCCTTAGATGATATAGATGTAGAATAATTAGGCTGATAAAATTTAGAAATTCTTTATTAAAATGTGGACTGTGTGAACCCTAATTTGTGTTTATTCCATTTGGGATGTAGTCGTCTGCTGGTTCTTCACCAAAAATAGTCAAGGATGGTGAGGAGAAGGGTGTAGATGATGAAATCATTCAATCGAATCGTAATACAATTATTGGGAAGGTTAGTGTGTAGTTTTTTAAACTATTTATTGTTTTAGTTTCCATTGATTCCGTCTATTTACAATTATATTTTCATTAATATAGGGAAAATCTTGTACACTGTACTTGGAATCTTTAAATTCATCATCTATTGCTGTGGCTAAAGGGAAGGTCTTACCTTCGAAGCCCTCTGATTTGTTATACAACAACCCTACTGGTAAAGGGAATGTTCGTGTGCTTATAGAAGTGGGCATTAAAGCCAAGATTATGTCTTCCGATTCCTCTTAAAGGTGAAGAGGAAATATGTTTTCTAGGAGATGCAGAGGGATATCAACTATCAAGTAGCATGGCCTAAAAAGCTTGTGCTAAAAGGAAAGAAAGTCCAAAAAGTCATCAAGGGTTAAAGGTACATAGACTTCCTTTTGTCTTGCATTCCAATGTTATTGCGTTACACCATGATAAAGTAGATATTATTTGAATCGGTGAACTTCAAATGATACAAACTAGTTTATAACAGATGATATGATACATTTGTATCGAAGCTTTAAAACCCCAACTAGATATGCATATAGTTAGCTGACAACCAATATAGATCATATCATCAATCAGTATGTTAATAAAGTTAGAGAAAGAGAATAAGCTTGCTTTCTGTGCAAGAATGACTCTCTTGCACGCAAATGTGCAAGTAAAATCCCTTTGTTTCTCTCTCCCTTGTTATTTGCCTCATACGATCAAGCTTCAAATTAAGTTGGAGGATATATGTTTATGAAATAAAGACGGGTGTTTTTGAATGACCCGATTATTATATCTTTAACCTTGCATGCATATTAGGTTTAAAGTAAAGAGGACTTGGATTCTAGTTCTACATTATGTAAATAGTACACAAATCTGTTTAGGCGGTTTACACAAGTAAAGCAAGGTTAATTCATTATTTTTTCATGTCAGATGTCGTTCTTCTACAAATATGTGTGCTCCCTATGTAGTGAAAATAACAGTTTATCGTGTATTACACAGATGGTCAGCTTTGGGGAGATGGGTAAAGTGCTCAAAACACGAGGTGAGAGTAGTTATAAAGAGATGTCAGCTCACTACTGTTAGTTCTATGATGTACTGCTTTTCATATAGAGTATAATGCTCCCTATAGAATATAGAGTATAATGCTCCCTGAGAGTTTGAGCGTATGCTATGATTGTTATTGGTTGAATAATCCGTATTTTTGATTTTATGGGTATAAAATATTTTTAAAATAATTTATTGTTGAAATACTCATAGTTTCTTATTATATTTTTCAATTATTTTTTTTGGGCTAACTATCCAGATTTAAAGCCCATAATAAATCAGTATGACTAAAATACTCATATAACTATTGGGTTAATAAAGAAAATTTTTAAATCAATCTACGTTTTCTCTTCCTCAACTTCACCCTGTTCTCTTCTTTTCTTCTACTGCTTGTCTGAGCCGAAGAACATGAAGGAGGGATTTCCCAACAACACTTGAAATTGTTTCAAACAAGCTATGAAGTTGAAGATTATACAATAGGCACTTCCCAAACTGATCAACATTTCAATTCGGTGAGTTTTGATATTCAATTCATCTTTATTTGATTCATCTGTTTTTGATTCATTTTTTTTGATTAAATCTGTTTTGTGTTTGATATTAACATGAACACACATCGTTTAGTCAGAATGATTTTGATTCATCTTAGTTTGATTAATAATTTTGATTCCATCTGTTTGGGTTTGAATCATCTTGGTTTTTGTCTGTGATTTTTCTAGGGTTAGTAATATTTTGATTTTTATGATTAAGAACTTCAAATTTTTTTTTTCAGTTCATCAATTAGTAATTGGGTACCAGTTAATTGTTAATATAAAACCAAAATCATGATAAACTTATTTCTATGTGAATTTATTTTAGTTTTCCCTATATAACTCATTATGTTTTTTGGTTTTTGATCTTTTTTTGTATTCAATCTGATTAGCATTCAAATTGTAGTATTTTTTGTTAACTGATTTCAATTGATTTTGATAGATGTCTTTGAACTTGGTTTCATTATTTAAAGCAGGATTAATCCAGTTTCACCCTGCTTTAATCATCCTGTGTTTGTCATCCTGTTTTTCTTTTTAGGAAATCTGTTAATCTTTGTTTGTTAATTGGGAACCAGTTTCATCACGCTTTATGTTTGTTGTAGATGGATCCCGATTACCAAATTGTTTGTGTTGTTATGTACTCTACGGACTCGTGTTCATACAAGGTTAGTATGACATCAACGGTCGATGAATTGAAGTTGTATGTGTGTTCCTATTGGAAAAAGATGTCACCAGCATCAATTCAATTTATATTTGATGGTGGTGAGGGACAGAAAATGGTTGTTGATAGTGATTTTAAGCTTCAATCGGTGATTTCATTTTTTTACGTTAAGAGTTTGAGTTTGTTGGAGTTTGAACTTGGGTTTGTCCGTGAAGAACCTTTGATGATGGAGTTGTTGTTAGCTGAAGAAGCAAGCCAACAACTGTCCATTATTCCTACTTCTCATCATGGTTTTCGTCCCAACAACGAGCGAGCATTTAATGGAAAAAGTGCAGTCACAAAAACTTGTAAAGGGGATGAATGAGAATTCATTATAAAAGGTGTCGACCAAGATTCTTTGGGAGGACGAGAGGAAGCTCGGGTTGTTCAAAAGTATAATCATTATTTTGGTCGCAAAATTAAGGTTCTTAAGAGTGATGATACACAATATACAGTTGAGTGCTTTTATAAGGAGGAATTTCAATGCAAATGGAGGTTTCATGCATCGACGAAGACTTCAAGTTTGAAGAAGCACTTTATCCTTCGAGACTATAATGGAGACCATACGTGTTGTGCCGGTTATAAAGATGAAACCAATAGTGTTCCCATTACATGCGAGTTAATTAAGAATTTGGTAATTGACCAACTCAAACAAAATCCAAACAAGAAACCATGTGATATTATTGCTGATTTCAAGAGTGATTATGGGTTAACATTGATCTACGATCAAGCTCATGCCGGAAAAGAAGTATGTTTGAAGGAGTTATATGGTGATGACACCAAGGGATATACTGATTTGGTATGGTGGTGTGATGCTGTGAAGAGAAAAAATGAAGGAAGTCGAGCTGATTTAGTTTTGGAAGGAAACCAATTCAAGAGTTTGTTCTTAGTTTTTGAGGCTTGCATATTTGGCTTTGAATTTTGTCGTCCGGTGTTGTTCTTAGATGGAACTTTTTTGACGGGTAATTTTAGGGGATGCCTTATGGGGGCTACTGGATAAAATGCAAATAATGGTATGTCTTCTCTTATATATTTGATAAAAATTCATTTTATTTTTGAAGTCAGATTGCATCCTCACAAGTTGTATTTTTTCTGTCAGTTTCTGTCAGTATTTTTTCACAGGATGCAACCAGTTACATCCTGTGTATATAAATCTGTTTTGTTAATTTTTTACAGGATGCAACCAGTTACATACTGTGTTCATCACCCTGACTTTTTCCTCTTAATAATTTTTTTTTTTTTTTTTGTGTGTGTGTTTTGTAGGAATCTTCCCTTTAACATACGGTATTGTTTCAAGCGAGAATGTCGACAACTGGCGTTGGTTCTTGGAGAAGCTAAAGTCTATTTTGGGTCCTCGCCCATTAACTTTCATTTCGGATCGTCATGATGGTTTGGTCTTCGGTATTCCCGTTGTATTTCCTACTTCTCATCATGGTTACTGTTATTTTCACTTGAAAAACAATGTCCGTACTCAGGTCAAGAAGAAGAAAGAAGAATATGGTATTGCAATGGACTTGTTCACTCAATGTTTTTATTTGTCAACTCTTGAAGGTTTTCATGACGGTATGAATAAGTTGAAGGAAATGGGATGCAAAAGTCGTCACCGCTACTTGGGTGCTCTTCCCGTGGAGAATTGGTCCACAACATATTTTAAAGGATGTCGATACGGAGACATGTGTTCAAATATTGCAGAATCCTTTAATGCTTGGATTAGGGAGGCGAAAAGTATGCCTATTGCAACGTTAGTCGACCACATTCGAGTCAAGATAATGGTGCAGATGAGTTCAAGGAAGGCTGAAGGGTCAAAGTATTCTGGATATTTGTGTCCCAATCTTGAGAAAGAAGTTGAGAAGTCAATTCGTGCCAGCAGTACTTGGAGAATAAGCAAGTCTGGTGAACTTGAGTTTGAAGTACACTCCTCTGATCATACTCATGTTGTTAATCTTAGAAAGTGGTACTGCAGCTGTAAGCGTTGGTTTACTGACCAGTTCCCTTGTGCTCACGCTATCATGTGTATGACTTCAGCAAATCTTTGTGTCTATGATTTCATTAATCCTTTTTCAGTATTGGGTTCTTTCAGGCTGCATATGAGCATTCAATCAAAACAATTCCAAATCATGACAAGCCTTCAACTGTTGCTGAAGAAAAACTTATCCACCCACCAGATGTTGCTGGAAAAGTAGGAAGACCAAAGAAAAAAAGGATTTCCCATCGGTTCGGGTTTCAAGATATCTATTACGTGTGGTAACTGTCATACAAAAGCAAGGCATAACAGTACGACCTGTCCTCACCCCCCCGCCAAAAATCAACGCCTTATTCTCCCTCCTTAATAACATCTTCTTCCACTGATTCTTCTCGACAATTTATGAGTTTTGGTCTTATTCATTCTCTGCAACTTCTTGTTACATATTAGATTCATTCTTTTTTATAATTAGTATTTTTGACAAATCTATTGTTTTGGGATTTTTATATTTTGTTTAAACAATTACAGTTTCTAGTTTATCTTAATATCTTTTTTGCGATGTAAAATTGTAAATTCTCTTCAATTCAGGTACAACTATGACTAATTGAATGAATTCATGTAACAAGTTTCATCCTGCATAATCGTAAAAAACATAGATTTTTTACTTGGATGAAACTGGTTTTATCCTGCATAATCTTACAAAAAATAGATTTTTTACTTGGATGAAACTGGTTTCATCCTGCATATTCTGACAGAAAAACCCTGTTTTTACAAAAATGTTATTTTTGCTTGGACGAAACCAGTTTCATCCTGCATAGTCTGACGACAAAATTACTTAACATTATTAATAAATAACAATTCAAGTAAAAGTTTTCATATTAATTGAACTGCAATCAGGATATGAGATCCAAGGTTCATATGAAGTCATCTGCAACTAAACTACATTAATAACACTTTAAATAAAAAACTTAAACTTCTTTACGGTATTTAGACGAAACCAGATTCTTTACAAAACCATCTCAGTTTTCTTCCAACTTCCAACAACTTCTTTCATCACTGAGTATTTCATATACGAGGTATAGTCTCCTTGTGCTCATTTTTCCCTAAGAGTTTCTTCGTCTTCAAAAGCGAAACCATCTTTCATCGGCCACTCCATGAAGTAGATAACATACATTCCAGAGTCAGGACTACAAAAAAAAGTCTTTCGTTTAGTTTTGTGTTTAATAAATAAAAAATATGTACAATAAAAGATGCCACAGTGTGAATGACCTACCTTTTGCCCTGTTGTGGACAGTTCTCTACGGTAGTGAATTCGGTATCATCCATGTTTCTATCATAGAGTTTGCTAAGAACTTGGTTCACTCTTCTTATCATTACTTTTACATCTTATGGACAACCATTTTTTGTAGTATCGAGAAGAGAATTGTAGTGTGTCCAAGAAACGTCATGGAAGTCAAATTGAAGCAAGGTAAAATGGTCTTTATATTCTGGCCTCGATCCAACTTCACAGTGGTGGTTCATCGGGATCAACAAGTAATGGAAATCATTGATGTTAGCATTCTTCAATTTCTGCAATTCATCATCTATTAACTTTGTAGCCATGTTTTCATCTTCCATGGAGACATAAAAATGAAAACAAATTAAGTGCACTATTTAATTCATGGAGATATAAAACACAAAAGGTAATAAAAAAAAGGAATAAAATGTTTTTGTGTGTTACCCATGCCAGTGTGCTCAAAAATGCGGTCTTAATGAATCCATCGCACTTGTTGTGAGGTTGAAACAGTTCCCTCTATTTCAGAATCTTGAACTCGATGATACCGTTCGGCACGGAATGATTTAACATCATTTCTTGAATGTATTCACCATAATAGAGATTGCAATTCACCACCTCTATTGTAATCCCAAATGCAGTCTCTACATTATTGATCATTCATATAGTTACAACAGTAAAAAAACAGGATGAAACAAACAAGTAGAAAACAAGATGAAACTGGTTTCATCCAAGTCAACAGTTTTGGTATAAATAGGATGAAACCAGTTTCATCCAAGCATAAACAAAAACCATACTAAAATGAATCCAGTTTCATCCTAAACAATAATGCAAAAACAATTTATCAAATCAAAATAAATTAACTTTTCTTCGGTCGCTTTGTTTTCACTCAAGTAATTTTTTCACAACTTGTTATTCTTATCTAACTTCTTCAACTTATCACTCGTTTTATTCTTTTCATGATTCCAAACATGATCCGAACCAAGGTTTTTCCTCTTCCTTGTATACTGATACACATTCTTCACGTTTCTTTCAATCGACCCAAGTTCAGTCATAAATGATAGAGGTTGTGCTTCAATAACTGGTTCTTCGGGAATTTTATTGGGTGCATCAACGTTTTGAGGAACATCACCTTCTACATCTTTGTTCATCTCTTGAGTGATGTTAAGATTGAACAAATTTGGAGGTGGTGTATGACCAATAATCTGAAGAGAAGGTGAAGCTTGTGGAGTTTTTGATTGCGAAGTTGAAGCTAGTGGAGTTTCTGATTGCGACTTGTGTTGTCCTTTTAATACTTCCACTTCATTTCGCAAGTCCAAGATTATCTTATCCTTAGCCTCTAATTCAACCTTCAAGTTAAAGATAATCTTATCTTTCTCTTCTAATTCATTCTTCAAGTTGGAGTTGTTTTCTTCATGGTTGTTTTCTGCCTCATCAAACAAACATAATTCTTTTTCCTCTTCAGTCCAACTACCAACAAAGTCAATCATCTGCAACCATGTAAACAACATGTTTTCGTTTTTTCAGATTCAAGATGCATCTAGTACTTACACATGATGTAACTAGTTTCATCTAGTGATTACAGAAATATTACACAAGATGTAACTAGTTTCATCTAGTGATTACAGAAATATTATGGCTTTATATTATAAATTTACCTTATCTTTTGAAAGATTTTTCAGCATCGACTCGACATCAGAAGACACTTGATACATGTTCCTTCTTGCAAACCTAGGTAAGGTATCACTTTTGTCTTTCTTTTCAATACCTTTAATATGTTCAAACATCCAGTACTGCAACAAAGAAAATAACAAGATGAATCTGTTTAGTTTTATGCTTATTGTATTGAAGATAACGAATATTTAAAAATAAGATAAAAAATCATAGAAACTCATCAAAAGATAGAAGCTACAACTAGTTACGGAGTAAGGTGTATTATGTACTTCCGCAACGCTTTCCATTAGATGATCATGGATGATATCCGGACATAAGATTCTATTGATGATATCAATTTACTTCACACAGTTTAAGTACTTGTAATTGATATAAATACCACCAGTGTTTGTGAAGAAAATTGTACAAAACATGTACAACAACAATAAGATCACCAAATCTTCTTCTTTGCCTTCTTCTTCGATAACAACCTTGATTCCTTTAACAATTTCCTTTTTCTCCAATTTGTCTCCACTTTTCTTTGCATCTTCCTTCTTGAAGTACTTTATGTAAAATTCAGAAGTTTTCAAACTAGGGTCCTCCTTTGGCCCATAAAGTTCTTTATCTTCTTCACTCATACGTATCCTCTTCATTGCAAAGGTAACAGCAAGTGAGTTAGGATCCTTCTTCAAAATTTGATCACCAATCTTGAATGAGTTATTTGATTCATAACTCATTATGATGTATTCTAATGCCTTTGGAGCTTTGCTTCATTCAACCTTGCCAATGTTCCTTAATTCATTCAGAAAACTCCAAAACTCAATCTTCCTTAATTCATCCTATTATTTCTCTGTGATTTCCAATGAACCCATTAAATCCACCATTAGTTTCATACTTGGCCGAAAGGTTTTCTTCCCTTCCTTTCTCTCCAAAAGATCTTCTTCATTACTTTCGCCAAGCGCATTTACATCATGTTTTTTCTTGGTTCTTAGTTCACCTTTACTTTGTCTTTCCCTCATACAAGAAGATGAAACCAATTACATCCTATCAAAAATAAATTTATATCTAATATTAATCCTGGATGAAACTAGTTTCATCCTGTGTAAAACCTGTTGAAACTGCAGATTAAACCTGAATGAAACCAGTTTCATCCTAGTTTATCCTAACAATTGTTACACCACCATTAACTCAACACAGATGATCAATAACAGTTTAAACAAAAAGAAATCAGAAAATGGTACCTCTAGTTTTAGGGGCCATTGTGTCCTACCAATTTAGCCAAACTTTTAAAACCAAAAAAACCAACTAGTTGTTAGTTCAAGTTATAATCAAATAAGAGGATTCAACTGGGTTACATATGTAGAACACAAACAAGAAGAAACGGCTTTCAATAAGCATAGTGCGCAGTTTCAATAAGAAGAAACTGGTTTCATCTGCTGAACACAAACAAAAAAAACAGTTTACACTAACATTCTCCAACTTCACAGCAAAAAAACAGTTTAACAACAATCACAACATAAACACCAACTTCACAGCAAATTTCATCCAACTTACAACACATATTTCAAACACACCAATATCACAACAACAACATATACATCTCAACAGAAATAACTGTATGAGTCTGGTTTCACCAATATCTACTCCACGATAAAAAAACAGTTTACACAACAATCACAACATACACTCCAATTTTCACATTTACAAAACTTTGCCCAGATTTTGATTAAACCTAGATGGATGATTCCAGTTTCGTCCAAATTTAAATGGGTAATGTATAAAATTGCCCTAAAATTGAGCATGTGACTATACTAGGGAGCATCAAATAAAACCTGAAATCAAAGAGGCAGATGAAACCATTTTCATTCATTAAAAAAATAATCAAAGAGGCAGATGAAACTTAAAATTGGTTGTGGTTCTGCTGGTGTTGAATTTTGATCGAACAGGGAGATGATCAACACTGGTGGTGGTGGTGGTGGTTGTGAAGAAACTAGGTTGAATTTTCTGCTAAATGTAATGAGCAGAGATTATGAGGAGGTGGGAGAAGGTGGAGAAGGAAGAGGAGGTGTAGAAGAGAGGGTGGAGAAGAAGGTGGAGGAGAGAGGGTGGAGATTTTTTCTCACGGGTGGAGGTGGAGAAATGGGAGGAGGTGGAGAAGACGAAGAAAATTGAACTAAAGAGGGGTTTTGTTGCTGATGGAATTGACGGGTGGAGGTGGAGTAATGGGAGAAAGAAGGTGGGGCGGAAACTGATTTTGGTGGGGTGGGTTATAACTGATTTTGTGGGGTGAGGTGGGGTGAAACTAATTTTTTGGGTATAAATCCTAAAAGGGTATTCTAGTCAGTTTTTTATGATACTTATGTCCGTCCATTTCATCCGGAGTAGTATTTTAGCCGTTCGTTTCAACCAGATTTTAGGGAATCTTGCGCAATAGACCCGTTTTCCGTTTTATAAAAGATTGTGATTTCATGGTTAGGTTGAGTTGGAATCTGTTTTTCTTATTAGCTTGAGCTTTATTCAGTATGTATGCCTCAGTCTCTGTCCTCTTTATCTCTGTTCATATGTCTTTTTACTTTGTGACTCTTAAAAAGTATTGCAGGGGTTAGCTGAATCAGAGGAAATTTTGCCGTTTCATGATGCCATTGGATTGATTGATTATGTTGTGCCTTCGTGTCAAGTGGACAGATACTAAAAGTTGATTATCTTCATTCTTTTTCTTTTTTTAGATATTTGATTCTTCTGCTGCTCTTGTTCTTTTTTCTATGCAGCTATGCTTAATAATGAAACAAACTTTAAAATTGCTTTTGTAGAGAATTTTAATAAAGAAAGCCTTGTGACATATTTGTTGTTGCTAGTTGACTGTGCATGGTGTCAATTTGTATTCAATTTAGATTTGAATTTCAATTACAGGTGCAAATACATTAAGAGGTGTCTTAACACTGTGTTGATGTGGGTTAAACTGAGCAAAATCTCATAGAAAAGATCACCGATTATTTAAGATAGTGTTCTAAGAGCGTCCACAATGGCTGGATCAAACGACGGACCAAACCCATTTATGGTCTTTGGTCCGTCAAAACCATACCACAGCGGGACGATTACTTTTGATCTTTGGTCCGTTTTTTACACTGTTCAGGACCAATAGTGGTCTCAAAACCGGAACAAATGAGTTATAGTCGAGCGGGCGTGTAGGGAACCGTCTGATGGCAGGAGGGCGTGTAGGGAACCGTCTGGTGGCAGGCGTTCGTCTAACGTAACGCTTCAAAAACACGGGCATTAACCGAGAAGGCCGCTTGATGGGGTGGTGTATTAAGAGTTCGCTTAATTTTGTAGGAGGTATGCTAGACATCCGCCTGGTTGCTTAATTTTGTAGGAGGTATGCTAGGAATCCGCCTGGTTCTTCAACAAACGTATGGGTATACGTCCTCCCAACAATAAGCGGTATACTAAGTATCCGCCCGATCATTTTTAGTCTTGTACCCGTTGTTTTTGGGCTGGGCCAAAGAGTAAAATTTTTACTCTTTGGTCTTTGGTAATGGTCTTACCATTGTGGACGCCCTAAAACCCTACCTGAAGATCACACAATTCGAAAAATTAGTGTTCTCTACCTAGGATGTAGATCACAAGTTAGACAAATCAGTTATCTAAGGTTCACTGTAGATAACATTTTTCGCTGCAGATAAATTATGATCTATATATTACCCCTTAGATAGTATGGGAATAGATCACATATGACCCGCCTTTAGATCACCAATTTTATGGGTTATTTATGGCTGTTTTTGTTGCAGTGGGTTAGCTCACTTAAAGATGTAAAACGTGTTGACCCAGCACAGCACAACCCACGAAATCACATGCTTATAGTGATGTGTGGCGTGTTGTGATGTGCCAGAGATTTAGGCGTGTTGTGATGTACCAGACGACCTATTTTGCTATGCTAGAAGAATAACCGTGTTGTGTTGTGCTGGCTCATTTATTTTATGTTTTCCAAAGAAAATATTTTTTTAAAATTTAGATATTATATACTCCCTCTGTTTCTACAGAAGTGTTACTACCACTTTTTCATTTTAGCTTTAAGATAGGCTAAATTGAAAAAAATGATAGTAACACTTTTCTAGAAGCGGAGGGAATATACTATTATAGAAATACATGTATTACCCGGGTCTACGGTCCGGGTGTTGAGCCTATAGATTAGCCGGGGCCTGCGGTTCAGGTGCTTTGTTGGTCGGGTCAAATTATTCGGGGCCAACGGTCTCGACCGTTGATTAGAAAATCTAGGGTCAAACGTAGTTCCTATATTAAAATTATCCATGATTAGGTTAAAATCTAGGTAGTCGAACCTATAAGTTAGCAGGATCTGCAACTAGGGCTTCACATCGGGTCGGGTGGGTCGGGTTTGGCCCTACCTGCACCCGACCCGCCAGTTGGCGGGTGACTGAAGTATTCACCCGCACCCAACCCGCCGTAGGACGGGTCGGATCGGGTCGGGTGTGGGTGGGTGCGGGTCACCCGCCCAGATTCAATGTAAAAAAATTTCCATGTCTTGGCTGTTTTTTTGATCCTCACGTGCACCACCCGATAAACCATTTTAACCAACATTCGATCATCTTAAAATCTAAGTCCCAACATTCATAATTATATAATAAAATTAAAGTTTTAATATTCTTAGATTGCAACCGAAATCGAAATCATCTAAGTTCAAGAACTGCAATCCTGATAGTCGAACGGCAGAAGAGAAGAGAGGCTCCGCTTAGGTACTGAAGGTCGAGACTCGAGGGAGAAACCAACAGAGAGTCATAGACACACAGAAGTACAGAAGTAACAGAACGGAACGGGAGAAGACAGAACATAAGAGACTTTCTTTTCGTATCAAATCAACGACCAAGATGAAACAACCCTATCTAATCCAAGGGCCAACAAATAAGGGATTTTCTAGCGGGTTAGAAGGGTGGGTCGGGCGAGAGAAGGTGTCACCCGCACCCGACCCGCCAGAAGGCGGGTAAAGGAGATTGTCGCCCGCACCCGACCCGCCGAGAAACGGATCGGGTGCGGGTCGGATCAAAATTGGCGGGTACGGGTCGGGTATGTGCATCCCTATCTGCAACCCCGATATTTTGTTGGTCGAATCAAATTGTAAGCCCCATCCGTGGCCCTTTAGGCCCTTATATTTTTTTTGAAAATTAATGTTTGACATTAAGATTTACCATTTTTAATTAGAAAATTAAGTTAGATTAAAAAATCTAATTATATTTGGAATAATCACGATAAACCTAAGATTAGTCGTGTTTAGGATTAGTGGTTAGGTTAGGATTATCTTTGGTCGGGGCCAAGGCATAATCAATGACGTCCAAAATAATAAAATCTCAGCCGCATAATTAACGGGACCGTAACAATATCAGGAGACCAAGGGAATCCGACACTCAAAAATATATCTAGCTCATCTATCGATCCGTCCATAACGTGCCGATTTCGACAGCCGAATATATCAGGCTACACAAACAACACATTTTTAGAAAATCTTAGATCAAACATAATCCCCATATTAAAATTAAATGTGATTAGGATAAAATCTAGGAGTTGAGCCTATAAGATCGTCAGGGCCGTAGGTGTTTTATTGGTCGGATGAAATTAGCTGGAGCCTCCAGTCCGGCCGTGGTCTCTCAAATTCTGTTGGAATAACGAATAACAATAACCTATATTAGTGCTAATATTAACATCTATCACTGAAGGACCTATAATTCTTTCTTTTTTTACTATGTCGGTATGGGTACCTTGCCACCCCAGTTAAAGGCTCTTAATGATGTTGCTTTCTCCTAATACTAAGTCCTTTAATGAAGCCAGTAAGGTCCGGTGGTGAATTAACTGTAACCTTTCTTAATATTGTTGTAGAGGAGGTTGGTGAATTTTTGAGTTAAGGAGACACGGATAAATTTGTAAAATTATTTAATAAATTCATCAAAAACGTGTCTTTCATATATTGTGATTTTTGATGCATCCAAGGGATGGCCAGGATATGTATGCAAGTACATAGTAATATTATAACGAAGATATATAAAATGTGTTGTTACGTTGGCAACATTTTGTTTTGGTGGTGCCATGTCCAAATATGTTGGTACACTAGTAGTAATAAGTCAACTGACTTATTAATGAACTGTATAATTATCTATGGGAACTGAATTATTATTTTTTAAAATTTTAATTTATTTACGAATTATATGAAAAACATTTCATACAAAATTAGTGCTAGTATTAAAAAACCGTATTATTAACGGAATAATTATAATATCAGAAAATAAATAAAATCTGATGTTTAAAAATATATCTATCGATCTATGATGTAGGATACCGATTTTGATGGCCATATATATTAGGCTACACAAACCTCGCATTTTTTCTCACTTTTTCATACATCTCCAATTAATAACTCTAAATTAGTTAGCTAATAATTCGAAGGGAGAGAATCATTACTACTCTATCTAGAAGCCAGGGTGATAGTTTGGATTGAAAAAGGACCAAGGAGACCAAGGAGTCTCTATAAAGACCCTATCTGAACCAATTTTTTATATATTAACGCTGACAAATGGACAATATTTGACCGACAAACACCCTCCAGGTTAACAACACACGTGCGAATCAATTGTGAATAAAAGGAAATAGTATAAAAAAGTATTTTTGTTTTTGATTCTCTGCTTCAAATGTATTTTGGATCTGCAGCTCATGTCTCGTTTCTCTTCCACGTCTCATGATTGCGTTTCTTAGGCATCACTATTTGTTGGAGCCCGTATATCTGATTGGTTATATGCGACGTGTGTTATGTCTGCTCTTGTAAAACTAGGGCTGCCCAGAAACCGACCCGAAATCCGTCCGAACCCGATAAAACCGCGGGTTTTTAAACCGAATCCGTCCACCGCGAGTTGGTATACGATTTTGAAAATCATAAACCCGGTCACCACGCGTCGGTTTACGGTTTTAGTATAGCACCCGCCCGAACCTGCCCGTATAACCCGATTGATATGAGCCATTGATTGAGATTAAAAGTATTCATCCTAGCCATCCATATAACATTCTACTTACTTACCAAAAGAAAACCTAATCTTTTTAATCCATTCCATCTCGTTCTCTTCTCCGCCTCCATTCTTCTCCGCTTCTACTCTTCGACTGCTTGATTCGAAAAATGATGTTTAATCAATTCATCTCGTTCACTCTTCTGCTTGATTAAGTTTCATAGTTCAGTTGATTCATGTGTAATGGGCAGTATTATCTTCTGAAATCAGCTTTAGTTGCTTATTTGGTCCTGTTTTAAGCTATTAATGCTTGGTAAAAGCTGTCTGATATGACTAAGGCATGAAGTTGGATCTTAGTGCATGTATTATTTTCTGCTCTTTGTTTGTGTTCAAGGAACAACCCATTGATGGGTTTCTGTTACAATTTAGTTTATTAATATCAGATTCATTTTAAAACTTCATTGATCTATTTTTGTGCAGATTGTTTTGGACAGGGTGCATATATGGTTGTAGGAATGATGGGGATAGGTTCAATTTCTTTTGCCATGCATCACTAGAGTTTCTACTTCAAAGTGGGTTTCATCCTGTAAGTGCTACATTGGGCAAGCTCGTGTTATTTGTTGCTCTTCACTCCCTTCAATCGATTGAATATTCACTGGTAAGTTCTAAGATTACCATATTGTCAAAATATTTACTTTTGGTCTAAATCTTGAGCAGGACATTCTGCATTGCCACGATTGGTCTAGTGAACCTGCTTCGTGGTTGTATAAGGATCACTATGTGCACTATGGTCTCACTAATACTCGGGTAGTCTTCACAATTCACAACCTTGAGTTTGGTGCGCCACTCATTGGTAAAGCAATGCAATACTTTGACAAGGCCACAACTGTTAGTATCTCCTTTTTGTCTCCATAGACTCAAATTGTTTTTTCACATTTCTATTCATCTTGTTCTTTTGATTATAACTTTGATGAATCTATGATAACTGTAAATAGCATTCCCTTAGTGTACTCTTGTTCATTGCTTAGTATCTGTTTTTGCAGATTTCTAGCACTTATGCAAAGGAAATTGCAGGAAATCCCGTAATTGCTCCTCATCTTCACAAATTCCATGGTATACGTAATGGGATTGATCCTGATATGTGGGATCCTTACAATGACACATTTCTTCCTGTAAGCAGTTTACAGTTCTTCTGTTTTCCTGAAAATAGATCTTAAATAAGAATCATATTTTACTGAATTGGTCCAGTCTAACAAGACGACAACTTAGTACATCAGTGGATATTTCTTTGGATCCCATTCTTTCTAAATCTGAATTGTAACTGAAGTGTTAATGTATGGTTTGCTATTGAATGGATAGTGTTTACACTGATATATTTGGCAAATAGTACTTGATATAACTGTAATAGTAATACTGTCTGTTTTTTCTCTTTTACTGTTTTTTTTTTCTGTATGGCTATGCGGGTTAACCCGTAAAATAACCCGAACCCGCACGACCCGTATCGGGTCGATTTCAACCCGACCCGCCTGTAGATGGGTTGGTATACGGTTTTAAAAATCAAAACCCGCCTCGGGCGTGTTGGTAATTGGTTTTACCCCAAAACCGACCCGCCCGCCCGTTGTGCACCCCTATGTAAAACAAACAAAACTGTTCGGTTTACAAATGGGTGATGCCATCACTTTTGTAAATAAGGTTAGCTGGTGGTTAGATTATGGTTAATTTTAGTCCGAGCCGTGGTATAATTTCTATTGTCCGAAATAATAAAATTTCGACCGTATACTACATAGATTTATTAAGGAACAGATGGATATATCTATGACTAAACGAAGGGATATACTTTATAAACCGATCGATCTGTGTCATAGGATGCCGATTTCGACGGCCGGATATATAAAGCTACACAAACACACTTCTTCCTTATAATATATAAGTCAACATAACGAAAATAAAATGTCAAAAATGAATTAGAACAAAGTCTCATTTGTGAAATATACATAAAATATGATGTATTATAGCGTGTTATCTAGTGTTTTATGCATGGTATGACGTGCTTTCTTAACGTGCCGTGTTGTGCCGCATGATGTGATGTGTTGTGCCGATGTACCTATTGGTCTGACTAATTAATTGGTTTATTAACCGTTAGATTTGTTTTCTTGGATCTAGAAGGAAGGTAAACTAAGATACTTGTTTAATATCTAAGGATTCAAAAGATACTTTTCTAGTATCCGAATATGGTATTTTACCCAAAAATATTAGAAAAATGTAATTATAACTTATAAATATACCCTTAATAAAATTATATAAGTCAGTATAACCCTCAACAACAATTAAGAGATTGGCAAAGAAAACTTAGAAAAAAATGCAGTAATATTGAAAGATAAATTAGAGTTAAATTTGTATTTCTCACAGAACCTTGTTTCCCCTAAAATATTACGGCATTCTTATCTAAGTTTTCTTTGCCAATCTTTTAGAGTTAACGGTTTAGTCAAAAAGACTCTAAAATGAGATACGCTAATTGATACATATCTTAATGTCTTTTTTGTTTTTTCAATTATAGTCGATCTTCGAATTTTATGGTTAAATTTTGATAAATATAGATATATGACAGTCTAAACCCTGGATGTAACTATTTTCATCGTGTGCAGTCTGACAAAAATATATATTTTTGTCAAGATATATCTGGTTTCATCCTGTATATTTTAATAAAAAAATATATTTTCATCAGGATATATCTAGTTTCATCCTACAAATTTTTGATTTTTACTGATTTTTAGGTTTAAGGTGATGGTGATGTTTGTTGTACTCTGTTACTATTGGTGGTGGTAGCAATGTGGTGTTTGTTACGGGTGAAAGTGTTGGTAATGGTAGTGGTTGTGCTCTTTGTTTGTGTTGAAATTTGTAGTGGTGGTGGTGATCCTTGTTTTTTGTTTGTATTAAAAGTAACAGTGGTGATTTCGAATAATTTATTATATCATAGTTTAAGCCTTGATGTATTCAGATTTACCCTATCTATTTTTTAAATAATTTTTTCTTTCTTAGTTAAAGCTGGGATACCACCGGTTTCATCTTGATAATTTTTTAAATAATTTATTTTTCTTAGTTTTAAGTCAGGATGCATCCAGTTTCATCCTAGATATTTTTTGATTAAATTTTTCTATCTTAGTTTAAGCCAGGATGCAACCAGTTTCATCCTAGCTATTTTTTTTTTCGAAAAAACTTTCGAAATTAACTATCAACAATGGATCTTGTTTTGTAAATCATCTAAATCCCTTTCCAAAAATATAAATTTTACTCCCTCCGTCCCTATTATAAAGGCGAAGTTTATAAACTTTGTAGTCCCATTAGATAGGCGGAGTTCCATTTCCAAAGTTGTTTTTTCCACATATGTCCTTATTTATGATACTTGGGAATCATCACAATTAACTTTATGTTTCTAGTATTGGGAATATAATAAGGGGTAAGACATGAATGATGATGTGTATTTATGATATCCATATTTTTTCTTATTCTAAGAGAATTGACAAATTCCGCCTATATATAGGAGACGAAGGGAGTATTAAAATCAGATATATATTTTGGAAGTTATGATTTTTTTGTGATTTGTTTTTAAATTGCAGAGAGAAAGGATAAAAGAAAGCAAAACCATAAAAATGAATGATATAATTTTCTAGGATATTTGATATCTATTTCACCATCTTTAATGTTTACTTGTCCATTAAAACTATATCTTAGGAATATTTGGGCAATAAACCCATTTTCTCTAGTCTGGCACAACAGAGCACACTAAGCTAACGTGTTATGCCGTGCTTTCTAAATCACGTGTTGTACCGTGCTCAAATTTTAACGTGTTGTGATATGACGTAAACGTGCTGGCACGACACATTTTACACCTCTAAGCTCACCCTTGGTTTCTCCCATGACTACGAGTTTGGAGATGGAAAATAAGACAAATGTTTTCACATTATGCCGATGTCACTACAGTATAGTGGTAAAGCCGTTAAGTGGTGATACTGATTATCTGAGTTCAACAGTTATCGATAAAAAACTTGAAGATACTTCTGAATATTTTCATATCCGGCAACTTGGTGATACATTTTCTGGTGATATATATTTAATATTATGATATATTTTGGCGTATAATAAACATTTGTATTAATTAAGAGGTAAATTTTTGGGGTGAAAAACCAGAATTTAGGTCAGGTGATAGATTTTAGACCACAAGAAAGTATAAGGCACTTAGAAAAGTTAGGGTCAAGTTCCCTAATTTGGTTATTGATGAAGAGTTAATTAGGTTCACAATGGGAAACTATGGGTCACAACGTAAATTTTAGCTTGAAGTGATATATTCTGAATAACGGCAGGTGCAGTTCACAAGTGGATTACGAGTCAAGGGTTTTTTTTGCCAATAAATAGTAAATCGTTAAGCAAACTTGGGTCACTGAGTCGATTTTAAGTTTTAAGGGCAGATTTTAGTATCACATGGTAGATAGAGTGGTAGATTACTGGCCATCGTGTAGTTTGTAGGGTCACAATATGTAGATATTGGATCATGGGGAATGTTCGTACCCTTAACAAATAGTGCACGTGCAAGATATACAGGTTGTTCCGTAACCATTGGACTTATTATGGATGTCCGATGGTTTATTATAGAAACCAAATCTGGCTTATTGTGGAAGCACAATCGAACTTATTATTGAATCCCGATGGTTTATTAAAGAAACCAACCCTGGCTTATTGTGGAAGACGAATCTGGTTTATTTGGAAGCCGAATCGTACTTATTGTGGAAGCCCGATGGTTTATTAAAGAAACCAACCCTGACTTATTGTGGAAGCCTAATCTGGCTTGTTGTTGAAGCCCGAGTTTATTATAGAAACCAACCAGGCTTATTGTAGAAGCCCAGTATGACTTATCTTGTAAGCTCATTGACTTGTTGTGGAGGTCATTCAAATATAAATACAAATCTTAAAGAGATATATATTGATCTCTAAAGATAACTACAAATCTGGACAAGATAAATTTAGATCTTTCAAGGTAAACACAAATCTTGATGAGATAGACATAGTTCTTCCAAGATAGATATAAATATTGATAACATAGATATGGATCTTCCAAGATAGATACAAATATTGAGAAGATATATATGGATCTTCCAAGATAGATACACATATTGAGAAGATAGATATGGGTCTTCCAAGATAGACATAAATATTAAGAAGATAAATACAGATCTTCCAGGATAGAAACAAATATTAAGGGATAAATACAAATCCAGGTGGTTGTTTAGGATAACTATAAATCTAGGTGGTTATTTGGGATAACTAAAACTAGATTTGGTTCTGCCTGTAAATAGAGATTGAAATCCAACTCAAAAGGTACACAATTTCTATTCATTTTCTCCTCTATACACCTGCATAAAGCTTTTTTCTTACTTGAGCGTCGGAGTGTCTTTGCAGGTACCCCCACCTTTTCATCATCAATCAAAGCTTTCACTAGTAATCACAACACACATCAACATTAACCCCAGTTTCATCAACAGTTTCTGTGGAATTAAATCAATAGTTGGAGATCAATCATTCAACATCAGTCCCAGTTTCTCCAACAATTTCAGGTGGAATTAAATCAACAACGGTAATTCAATCTATTTGCACACATCTCAAAGAGTGGTGGGGTAAATATTTTTATACCAAAAGGGAATGATTTCGTTCACACAACATTTGGATCACAAGTTTGATTTATGATCACTAATTTTTCTTGGATCACGTGGAAGATTTGGACATTGTGCATAATTTTGGGTAAAAAAACTACTTAAATCAGATGTCAATGAAACTGAAATAAAAATAAGAAAGCATTGAATCCCTTTTGATTTGGGTCTCAGTTGTAGGATTTGGGGCATGGTGATGTTGTTTAGTCACGGACTCATGAGATAGATTTTACATTACGATAACCGATTTTGGTCAAGGGGAAGACTTTGCTATGTGTAAAATTTTATTTACCGGATTACGAAATAAACAATAAACTCAATGACATGATAATTTTTAGGTTAATGTGCAAATATCAAGTCATTAGAAAAATTTGGGTCACAAATTTTTTTTGGGTTAGAAGATATAAACCTTTGGATCACAGAGATTTTTTTTGCCAACGAGGTTTAGTTTACGTCATTAGACGAATTTTGATCGTCGATTTTGATTTATACAAGCATATTTTAAGTTTCATGATAGATTTTATCTGAAAACAGGTCACGGTTATTTTTGGTCTTGTTGTAGATTTTGGGTCACAGGACAATTCTTGGGGTGATGATGCCCATGTTTGGATTATGGAAAAAATTCTTTACCAATAAATGCATTTTTGGTTATTAAGAAAATCTACCTCAATCCTAAATACAGGTCCATATTTTTTTTTATAATAAAAAAATAAGGAACACCCTAATCAGGGAGTTACACTATCGTCCACTAGAGAGCCAAAACTGACGTCATCCAACAAGGCATTGTTAACCAAGTTTCCAGTTCCCATCTGATCTAATGAAAAACTTAGATTAAGACCTTTATAACAAACTTAATTAGATAGGGACTCTACACTTAGATTAATTCTAAGTATAGGGTCATATTGTTCAATTGAGCGTTTTTTAGAAACTTTGAGGACACATATATATTACTCCCTCCGTTTCAGGAAAAGAGTTACTTTTCATATTTGCACAATTGTTAAGGCAAGATGAGAGAGAATAACTTTTATAATTTATTTCCATATTTACCCTAACAAAAAGTTTAATACTACATATATCTTTATAATGAAAATAATAACATTTTTTAAAATAACAAGGGTAGTTTTGAAAGTTTGTTATGTTGAAAAATGAAAGTAACTCTTTTGTTGGAACAAAAATTTAAAGAGAAAGTAACTCTTTTCCTGAAACGGAGGGAGTATTAATTTTGGGCTAGTGGAAATTCTTGGTCGTGATGAAGAGTTAATTATTAGACTTAATCTAAGTATCAGTTGCTTCATTATTTTTCTAAACAATAGAATGGAGAGCATTTATAATTACAGGTGTCTCTGATCTCATCAGAAAAGTTCAATCCACAAATCTGAATGAAGGTGGGGAAATCAGGTGAATGATTAGGTATCCAAAAATCAATCTAGAAAAGAGTATCAGGAAATGGGAGGGGGGGGGAAGTCTAATTAATAAGGTTATAAGTGAGTATACAATTGGAAAATCTAAATACGAATATACTATGACTTGGGGGCATGATCACTTTCAAATCAAAAAGAAGGGAACAAACATTTTCACATTCAAGTTTGAAGATTGAAAGGAGTATAATTATATTTTGGTAGGTTATCCATGGAATCTGGATAGTGATGGAATTGTAAAGACTACATTTTATTGAATACCTATGGAATGTATTGGATGATTATTATCAGGTACAAGAGAGACATTATATAGTCTCTATTTCCAATCTTACAAAGCACACTTCCTCACTCATACTCTTCACACACTTACACTTATACACTCTATTATCCCCCCTCAAGTTCATGGTACATTGGAAATGAACCTTGAACTTGCAAATACAGACTCTATGAACATCACTGTGACACTTAAAAAACAGCAAACCAGAAGAGTAAGTATGTTGCAGCAGTGGTGGTTGTAGAGGACAGTGATCATGCATCAGAGATAGAAGACTGCTCTCCAAGATAGCCATTCACAGTAAAGAAAACCAGCAAGTTATTGATATACTCATCTTGCTCTTATTTGTATATGTAAAAACTATTTATCATGCACTGGTAGAGTTTGACTAATGAAATATCCACTAACTGCAAGCAATCCAAATAGTAGTAGAACCAGCAAACATTGTCACCATCAAAGTCGAAGTTGATCCCAAAGACTCATTTCACACAACACATACCAAGAAAAAATTATGAACCACGAATGAAGCAGAAAATCAGATTGAGATGCAATTGAAGTGAGCATTGAAGAGAGGATTGAAGAAAGAATTGAAAGAATTAGGAAACCGATTTGAGTGTAGATGAAATTTGGATTAAGAAGAGAAAACAAGAATGACTGACAGTTGAAATCTGAAACTGAATAGGCATGAAATTGAATCTTGAATTGATTAAAAAATCATGTGAGAACATTTTGAAACCACAACTTGAACTGACATAGCTGAAGCATGAAATTGAAAAATCGAATTGATTGAAAAATCAAATGAATCATTCTGCTGGTGTGTTTGAAACCAGTCTTACGGGTATTGAACAATGCTGGTGAACTTTGCACCAGTCTTATATGTATAATGAACATCAATGCTGATGAGTCAACATCAGACTTACATGGAACAATGAATCAAAGATGAAATAATTCAGTCTTATATGAATTTGATCTAACAGATCGGAAGTGGTTGAAGTTGAAAAATCAAACAGTAACCGAAAAACAAAACACATGAATAAGAAGAGGATTACCTTAATCCATTGTAGAAAAGAATCCAGAACCAGCAATTGTGCCACAACATGTATCATAAAAAAAAACATAGATCGCGAAATGAATCCCTGTGAAAAAGGCAGAACAAACATGCCAGAAGAAGTATTAGAGGAATCAGATAAACAAGTTCACAAACTGGACTCTCATACAACAACACTGTCAGAAAAGGTATAGGAAGAGCTAAAACAGCCTATCTGAATCATCTTCTGACAACACCACAGATTCTTGCTGTGATTAATATATCAGATTTCCAAGACTAAAATAGTTTTTCCTTCAAGAAGTAGAGTAGATCTAGAACGACCTTTCTTATTTTGAATGCCTATTTTGTCTGCCACAATGAACTAGTAAAGATGCTGCTACCAATGAATCTTGTTTTAAGATGTAAAATCTTAGGTAGCAACGATCAAAGAAAACTCACAACTATTCATTAAAGAAGCTTGAATACTTGAACCTGGTTTCTTGTTTTGATTAAAGAAATTTCTAAATCAGTAGAGAAAATTGGTGAGGAGTAGATCTGAGAATAATCTCTTGTTCTGCTGGATTTACTCGACTGTTGAGAGAAGAAAATTCATTGACTGCTATTCATTGATTGGTCCGTTAAAGAAGAAAGTGTAACAGCTGTATATCAATTAATGCTTTTCATTAATCAGTCGAGATAGAGTTGTTGATTTGCTGTTGAATCAGTCGAGAAATTGACGTAAAGACCACGCGTCTTCTGCTATCAATTAATGTTGCTGCTGATTCAAGAAATATTAAACAACACCACAAATCGACGAAGCAATTGATGTTTTCAAGCCGCTGATTTCAAGAAATAATCATTAATTGAGGAGACAGATTCATTGATGACCGTGAAATCAACAGACCTAGGTATTGAATGCGGAAGAAATTAGGGTATTGAATTAATGGAAAAATTTATGAGAGTAATTTTGGGGTTTTCCCAGGTATGGCTATGATACCATGATGGAATAGTAAAGACTACATTTTATTGAATACCTATGGAATGTATTGGATGATTATTATCAGGTACAAGAGAGACATTATATAGTCTCTATTCCCAATCTTACAAAGCACACTTCCTCACACATACTCTTCACACACTTACACTTCTACACTCTATTAGATAGGAACCTAATTGTCATAAGGGAATAGAACCCAATAATGGATCACAAAAATATGAATTTCGACATTCAACAATCTGGCTGGATATCAAGAAGCTTCCACTTGAATTTCTATTCCTCATCAAATTCTAAGTATTCTGGGAAGAGTTTTGAAAATAGAGCCAGAAGATGGGAATCCTATATATAGATACCCATCAAGTAAGTGTGCTCATTGAATTTAATGTTTCTAATCCAATGCTTAGAGAAATCTTGGCTAAAAATGGTGCAAAATATACTCAATGGATACCAATCTATTTCCAAAAGAAGGCAAGAAAATTTTGTCTAGCATGCCTTATTACTAAGTATAATGAAGCTGAATGTGACGATAAAGCCTCCCAAACTATAATTAGCTATATTTCTAAGTTTGGTGAAGATTATGGTGAAGTTATTGACCTTGAAGCAAATAATCCTATATTTGATGTTGGTGAAACAATAATAATATCTCCAAAAAGGAGTTACAAACGAAAGAATAGTTCAAAGAAAGCCTTTGTCATTCCATAAAATGATTATACAGTCTCTATTCTTTACTCCTACACAGAAGATGGTGCTTAAAGATCAACTGTAAGAAAGGGGAAGAGAAATATAAATGTGAACATTCTGACTAAGGAAGTTATTATAGTGATCATGGTGAAATGGAGAATCAACCACATGAGTAATCAACGAAAACTAAATAACAATCTATCCTTCCACCAAGGGTAAAACTAGATGCTTCTTGATCCCAAAGAATACTTTAACAATAGGTAATGCAAGACGTTTCACCTAATTAGATTACTCTTATCTCTTTAACAAGTTGCCTTTTCCACACTCTACAGAAGGTGTGTTCTGGGATAAGTTTATTAGAATACAAGACTCCTTTTTTATAGTGTTATGGCCAAGGCATTGATTGGAAATACTTGTTTACTGATTTCAAAAATTCTCAAGATATGTAATACTAATAATATATTTCTGAAATTAACAAATATAAGTAATATCCAACTCATAATTGATTTCTCTCACGGTCTGGAAACTAATGTTAGCTAGCACATAACATGTACTTTATTAATATAACTTTTTAGAGATATGCAAACCTCTGGGAATGGAAAACATATAATTCAATATCAAATATGGTATAGAAAATCGATATCTTATGATCTTGCCTTAAGTATCAAAGGTATATACTTGGACATTAAGAAATTAAAGTTTAGCATATGTTCAAATTATTATATCGTCGTTCTAATGAACTTTCCAATCTAACTCATATACTTCTCGATATCTGCAAAAACCCGTGAAGATTAACAGACCAATTAAAAAAGTAAAAAAAAAAGTTAGATTCACCCAGGATGGGTCCTCGGATCGATATTTACCACTAGGGATCGATCCTGGGATTGGTCCTGTTCCAAGGATCGATCTTGCTCAAGGGAACGATCCTGGGATCGGTCCTGAATCCCCATTTCGACTTTTAAACTATGTTTCTGAAATTCTTTTAAACATATTTATTAAGGTTTAGATTCATCCGGAAGTTCAACACACTAAATAATAACTAGTTACCAATTAGTGCAATGCCATAGACACCAAGTCTATAGATAAACTAATCTTCGTAACTCCATATACTTTAAGTTGTTGAACTAACTTATGTATATCATTCCTTTTGATACATTGATCACTGCATAGTAACAAGTCACTAATACTAAAGTCGTTGTAACAAACGTAACTTCGTATGTTATATTTTCATGAATAAATACTTGCATGAACAATAGATATAAGTGGATGTCTTTGTTTTTTATTCGATACATCTTCAAGTCTTCATGAGTAACTAAAGCAAGTCTCAACATATCTATGTTACTAGTCTAACCTAACAAAGTTAATTTTAGTAACAGAAACATAAAAATATCCACGCATACTTCTAGCTTTTTACCAAAATATGAAACGTTGTATCTCTACATATATTTTGCAAGAGAATTAAGAATACAGTCTCTACGAATAACTAAAGGCGTTCCATATTAATCATGTAGCCTCTCTAAATATATATAATATTTATATCATATCAAACTAGTCTCAAGTCACATAACTTTCATGTCTGAATTCTTTGAACTTGTTTCGAATGCGCATCAATATTCAAACACCATCAGTTTGATGTTATACGCAATAAAAAATATTTAAATAAGTCATATCCTGAAACTAGCTTAGCGTTTTGGTTCTTGATGACGCATCCTGGATGAATGACCGATCCTCAATGAAGTGTCAACATCCTCGAAAGCTAGGGACAACAGACTCAAAGGCTATCCCTAATGGTGGGTTATCATGATACTAGCAGTGCCACAACACCATCCTAATGTTGGCGATAATATTCACCACAGCGCCAGCCTATTGCTGGCGCCCCATGTCTTCACAACGCCAACGTTCACTAATAGGCTAGCGCTGACTGCATCAACATGCCAGCCTATTGCTGGTGCTATCCCCATCAAAATACCCCAGCCTATTGCTGGCGCTATCCCCATCAAACATCATCATCCTATTGCTGGCGCTACCTCTCCCACACTGGACTAATGCCAGCGCTTATTCTTGTTCTCGAGAACATCATGTTCGTCTCTTGTCCTGTCCTTGATAACTTTTGTGTAATCTTCGATTCAAACACTTCCGAAGATATGCCATGTTACTCTTAAGCTAGTACATGACTACCAAACTTACTATTTTTACTAGACTTGACACTGGTCAGTCTATTTAACCATTTAGTAAACTAAGCAACTTGCCTCACTAATTTAGTAGGTTATTGACCTAACCTAACCAAAATAGTAATAGTTCATGACTTTACTATTTTTCTACGAGACACCAAATACATCACATGGGGGGATTCTCATTGGGGTATTAGTCTGGCGGCCTAACAAAACATGCGATGTGGCAACACATCCACGACGAGAAGGTAATAAATAGTGGGATGGTCAGGAGAAGTTTAGAGGATTAGGAGTAGTGGTCATACAGTCTTCCTGACTTATCAAATATGGCTCCACTACAACCTCCACGATCATCACTTCTCTATGTCTTCGTAACTCCCACAACTTACGAGAAATCATTGTGTTTACGACAAAACTATAAAAATAGATGGCTTCATCAATTCTAAACAAGAAATTAAAAGCATAATCATAGATCTATCCCATAGATAATCCAGTTTTATGGTCATAAATTTTGTCTTTAATATCTCTTTTTCATTACACAGTGATTTCTCAACATTATTTGCTTCCCTCCCCTAAGATCAACCCATCATCTCCACCTTTGTGAACGAAGCAAGACGTGAACAACCATTTCTTGGTTGAGGCTCGTCTTGTTCGATTTTGATATCTCGAACCTCCAGAAAATACTATATTCAATATATTTGTTTTTCACTCTAAAACAGTTGGCGGCCACATCGGCAGATCAACCTCTCGGATACAAATCCGATATTTCAACTATTCAAATTGGTGGATCTTCGGTCTGGATCCGTTACTACTCCTAAATCAAATTCCAGTAATACTGGTAGTTGGGGATTTGAAGCTACTCCTGCTATTACCAACCTTTCTTCTACCAACACCACTGTTGGAGCCACCACTACACCTCCTATTGGTAACTTTACTGTCGAAGGTACCAGAGACACTCAAGCTCCGCTCAACATATTCGATCTGATGAAAATGCATAAGGTTCTGGCCAAGACGCAAGTTTATATGGCTACCACTCAAAAGGAGGTACTTACTTGTCTTAAGACTCTAACGGAGCAAATTTCCCCAGAACAACGTCATTGAAGGAGTAAGCCAGAAATGCTCTCACAAAGACTGAGAAGGGTACTTTAAGAGCTCAAGGGGACGACAAAGTTCATGCCCTTACTGGTTGTCCACCACTGAGGAACCAACAATCCAATTTTTATCACTCGTGAGGATCTGGAAAGACTCATGCGAAATTATGGTAAAGGAGACTCATCCTCATTCCATCAACACCAGCCTCTTTAACCACTCAAGAACCATAGTATCCCACTCTTGAGAGGATACTCCTTCCTTACTTTTTCACTGTACGACAGGACCGGGAATACCCGTGAACATATCTCTCGATTCTTGGAGTTGCTAGGAGAACATGAATACAATCACGTGCTACGTCTCAAGAAGAAAGTCGTGGAGATACTCGTAGAAGCCGACGACTGGTCAACAAATAATATACTATTCAACCGTCGATAAACGTCGTTAGCAATGAAGAAAAGCTTCGTCTCAGCAAGACTCACAAACCAAGTGCCTCCCCTTCAACTCCATCCACGACCTAGGCGTAAAATCAAAGGATAACCCCATCCCAAGGCACGGCTAAATCCCCACGACAACAAAAACAAAACAACTGCAAGAGCGAAATATGAAACCGAACCTAACCTTTCCAAATTTTCCTATCCCCATGGGAGAAGTCCTTGAATTACTGAAGGTCTGGATACAAGAATGAGTTATCAAGATTCTACTTGTACGACGCCTATCGACTGCTCAAGAAATGACAAATCCAAAATATTATCGTTTTCATCGGATCGTCAACCACCCCACCGTTGAACGCAATGGTATGAGATGCATCTTCAAGGAAAATATAGAGTAAGGGTAATTATAATTGGGGAATGAATGTATTCACAAAAATCCCCTACCAGTTAGAAGCTTCCAACTTTACAAAGAGCCAATCAACCGAAATGTTCAATCCCTGATAGAGCGCGTATGCGAACTTCTTCACTTCTCAAAGGAACATCGTAGGAATATTTTCACCGCTCTTAATTGTGTTGTGTCTTGCAAACGATTACCACTTCTTACCGAAGATACTCATGTTCAAGTCAAGCCTCATTTGTAAGACATGGTCGACAAAAGCAATGAGAGACACGACTGGGGACTTCTCACCACTGTGTGCCTTAAAAATATTGAATTTGGGAAAACATTAATCGTGATAATGATCATTCACTTACTCAAAAGGAAGAATTTGAGTTCATAAACACTAAAGTTATTGATGGTAAGACTTATGTTGTGTATGAGAGCGATGATGATTATGACTTCTTTGCGCATACCACTCTTAATTCTGAAATAATAGATACTTTGAATGAGAAGTAAACTTGTAAGGAATACCATAATAATTATGATAGATTACTAGAAACATATTTCGATTCTGATGACGAAGACTTGCAAGTTGTACAAGAAAATGATGAAGAATGGCTTGTAAAGAGTCTGAATGAGAATGATGATATTTTATGATGTAAGAACATCGATGAAATTTTCCAGAAGTACTGAGGATCCCTTAATACGTGAAATTATGCAAGGTTTGTCAAACCCTATACATGAATCTTTACCTATTGATGATCATCCCAAACTTGAAGTAGTTTCTCAAAGAGTTGTTTATCCATCTTTTAAGAAGTTACCTAATTTGGGGTTGGAATTGAATGCTTCTAAAATTATTTCCGAATTCCTTTCTTCTAAGTATCCACCATGTGTTTGAGTCTAACACCTTGTAGGTTTTCCAAGAGGAACACATAGAAGTTCCTTCCATTTATGTTTTATATACACTTACGAGTATAGAAAAGGCTAAGTGTAGGGGTAACTCTCTTGGGATGATAGTTTCACTTTTCCCATCATATTCTAATATTCTTATGAATCTATTGTTAGCTGTGCAAATTGTTTTTTGTGTGGATCCCTAGATTTTCAGATTGTTGATTTACGGGAAATTTATTTTGAATATTACTCGTATGCGTTAATCATGTGAACAATTCCAATTCTTACTTCCTTGTCTTTTCCAAGTATTCCTCTATTCTTTTTGCAATGGTTTGAAACATTGAGGAAAATGTTTGATTTAAATGTGGGGGTAGGGTTTCATAAGAAAAACAGTTGACATATGCAAACCTCCGATTTTTTTAAAACTTGTGAACAATTTTGGATGAATACTAACCTTTCTAGGTAGATGGAAACAAAACTTCTGGCTATAGGAATTGGCGTGCCCAAATATGGTCTATTCATATTTTAGAGCTTAACTCATGTGTTAGAAATAACATGGTAGTCATTGAACTAGTGAAAAGAACTTGTGCAAGCATATCTCGGAATCATCATAAACTATCACTTATGTTTTTAATTTTTGCATTTTTGTGTTTCTCTAAGTGATTTGGTGGGGACCTAGTATTGCCATAAATTCGTAGCTTGGATGCATTAGAATGACTGGAATTTAAAAATAAAGAAAAAATGAAAAAAAAAAAAAGAAGAAAGAAAAGAGTATTGACACTTGGAATGCAATATGTGTGTGTTTTCCCTGCCAATGACCTCTAAGGAAAGAGTCGAGAACAAGATCCATGAGAACTATCACATAGTGAGATGAAAAGGAACATGCTCTTAGATTCAAAATATCTAATCATGCAGTAGGTACAAATAAATAAAATAAAATAAAAACTTTCAAAAATAGATGATTCAATCAATTAAGAGCATCTTAGCCGGACTATTATACAAATATTTTGGGAAACATCGTTAACTTTAGTCAACATGTGCACACTTCATCACTTCCATATCTATCTTTTAAATCTTTCCATGTGATTAAATTTGTTAGGTTTTGAGCAATGTGAACTTTACAATTGACATCAAGTATATGGAGTTCAATGATTGTCTGAGTAGAGTTTTGAATTCCTATATGAATGTCATATACGAGTACTAGCTTGTGTGTGATTATTTGATTTAATACTGGTTAATGATTCTTATAGCCAAAGAACTTAAGTGTGCCAACTAAATAGCTTGTTTAGTGTCTATCCTTAATCGTTCACAAGTAGCTAGGAGTTGGAGTATAGGTTTTGTGGGTATATCTCTTGTAAACCCTCACGAGACTGTAACTCGTCCGCTAGGGACATCTAGGGGTTTAAAGGTTTGTTGCACATGCTAAGTGTAACCGTTTCCTCAACAAAAGGGAGTTGTTGTACCTTTTATTTTCACCTTAGGATTAGTTTAGTTTAGTTTGATCGAGGACTAGCAAAGATTAAGTGTGTGGGAATTTGATAGGTGGTTAATACACTTAATTAGAATATCAATTTCTTATACTTTTCTTAACTATTCCTCTTGTATTTTGTGGATATTATGCTTGTTTTATATTTTATAGGTATTTTGGAGTCATGTGAAGTGAAAGAAGACAAATACATGCTCAATTCATTGTTTGGAGTCATTAGGGCGCTGATGGTCCGAAGCTAGCAAGCACGTAAGCCTCAAATGTGTCAAAAGCAGGAATTACTGGATCACCCAGACGTTTCTATTCAGGACACCCACCTGCTAATAGTTGAATAAGGATGGGGGCAGAACGCAGTGGGTGCCTAAATCCAAATTCTTTACATCTAAACCTAGGTCTAGTTTCTCTCATTTGACCAGCAAGGTTCTCTGTTGAACCAAGTTCACGCCGGCAGTGAGTATTTGAGTTCGAGACAAAGGAAGAAGTCAGTAAGAAAAGAGAAGATAAATTTTACAGAAGTTTAGAAATAGGATAGTGAGGATTGATTTTAATACCATGGGCTAGTGGAGAATTTTAGAAGAACAGGTGTGTTGCTGATTGTTTGAAGACAAGTTGAAAAGAGAGGTGGGTTTTCAATTGATGTTGCAGAGGAGCCGAGAGAAAGTGGAACTGCAGAGAAGATAGGTTTATGGGTTGGATGGCCGGAAAAGAGAGGAAGAAGACTGTTGCCATGGACAGTTGCAGTCGAGGAACAGATAATAAGACCTAGTTCTACTGCCATGTTCTTGTCGATAAACTGAGTGCCTTTGCCTTGCTGTGGCTAACCATGAAGAATTAAGACATGAAATCGAAGTTAAGAAGGAAATGAAATCTGGGTATGAATCTAATTTAATTTTGAGTCAACATTTGAGTTGTTTTGTTGCCGGAAAATCAGTTTGCAAGAGTCCCTGTGGGTGAGATTAATGAATGTTTCTGTGTTTGAGTTGGTTTAGGAGAATGGGTTTGTGTTAGATATGAATTACATGCAGGGAAGGAGTTGTAAAAGAACACATAATAAACAGGACAGTGGTGAATCTCCATCACGAGGGAATTGCAGTTCGAGTGTTTGATAGAAAGTCGCAACCGAGAAATCAGTCTGAAAATTAGATAAACGCATATTTTAAAAATATCAATGTGAACATTAATTTGAATTAAGTATAAATATTATGTGAGTTTATATCGGTTTTGGTATCTTATTTGGTCCATACCTAATACGTGCGTTTTCTTGACCAATTGATAACTACTTAACCCGTAAAAATATGAGATTAACACGAAATTAGATAAACCTGCGAGTAATACTTATCTGAAAATCTTTCAATATCTTCACCTCTGTATATTCCTATAAATACACCCCTTAAACCCTACTCTAATATCAATTCCTTAAATCTACTTTCTACATATCTTTTTATATCGCTCTCTAGCTTTTATTTCAGATAAAAAAAAATGTCTTCATTAGCAGAGATTGTGTCTTTTGGTGAGATGTTGATTGATTTCGTCCCTGATGTTTCTGGTGTATCACTAGCTGAATCACCTGGTTTCATCAAGGCTCCCGGCGGTGCTCCTGCCAATGTTGCTTGCGCTGTTTCTAATCTGGGTGGTTCTTGTGCTTTCATCGGCAAGGTTTGCTTCCTCACCATATCTTTCTCTTTATCTCAGTGCAGTTCTTTGGATCCGTTTATCAATCGTTATATTGTTTCTTTTCTTCCATAGAAAACCATGCATATACCTTTTTTTCGTGCCGTCTTTGTCGTTTGGTATGTGGGTTTTGACTTTGACACGAACATCAAAGTTCAGATGTGTGCACTGCTGCTTCATGATCTAATAACTTTGAGTTCATGTTTATGTCTTTCATTAACTTTGGATTGATATACTCTTGGTGAATTACAGTTTGGAGAAGTTGAGTTTGGACATATGTTGGTTGGCATATTGAAGAAGAATGGAGTGAACACTGATGGTGTTTGTTTCGACAAGGATGCAAGAACTGCACTAGCTTTTGTATCATTGAAGCCAGATGGAGAAAGGGAGTTTATGTTTTACAGAAACCCCAGTGCTGACATGTTGCTTAAAGAAAGCGAGCTTAACATGGATTTGATCAAGCAGGCTAAGATATTTCACTATGGTTCTATTAGTTTAATCACTGAACCTTCTCGTTCCGCTCACATGGCTGCTATGAAAGCTGCCTAGGAATCTGGTGCACTACTTTCGTACGATCCTAATGTGAGGTTGCCCCTCTGGTCTTCTGCCGAAGCTGCTCGTGAAGGTATCAATAGCATCTGGACTTATGCCGATGTTATTAAGGTCAGTGACGATGAGGTAGAATTCCTAACCCAAGGGGATGCTGCAGACGAGAAGAATGTTTTGTCACTTTGGCATGATGGCTTGAAGTTGCTAATGGTAACTGATGGGGAGAAGGGGTGTAGATACTTCACCAAGGTAAATGGCAAACGAATTTGAAAGTCATTTAAATTTAGTTTTTTTTCGAAGTTTGTATTTATATTTGGTGTCTTTATATTTGAAACAGAACTTCAAAGGAGCTGTCAAGGGATTCGCTGTGAACACAGTGGATACTACAGGAGCTGGGGATGCTTTTGTTGGTTCATTCCTTTGTTCTGCTTCCAAAGATTCTTCAATTTTCGAGGATGAAAACAAACTGAGGGATGCACTTACAAAGGCCAATGCTTGTGGGCAATTTGCACAACTGTGAAAGGAGCCATTCCAGCACTCCCGGATAATGCTGCTGCACAGAAGCTCATCTCTGATTCTCACTAGACGAATACTGCTGCACATAAGTTCATCTCGGATTGTCACTGGACCAATTAACTAATGTTTTCTTTTAGTTGCCTCTTTCTTTTAGATCTCTGTCTATATTTTGCTTTTTTCTTGCGACTATTTATTTTTTATGAAATTCGGATTATCTATCTAGTTTATTTTGGTATTATTATTTTTTTAATCAGAATTTGGTGTTGAAGAGTTTCGAACTCATATCACGTGTATTATCACCCAATAACTTTACCCCTCATCGTCTTTTTCTTTCTTTCCGAAATTGATTTGGTGTACATACCATCAAAGGAAATCACTGAAGCATAAATAACAAATACAAAACCAGAGGAAGATTTGCCATACTATATGAAAAAAAAAGTTCAAATTACATTCAAATTAGGAACGTCTGACTTACACAATCAATTAAGTAAACTTGATTCCTCATCAGTAGGAACATGAGTGGTTCTAAAGATGAAAAAGTTCTCATAGAAATAACCGGCAAGAGGTCCTCCGATCAAAGGTCCAACCCAGTAGACCCAATGATCAGTCCAGTTCCCACTCACTAGAGCAGGGCCAAATGACCTTGCAGGGTTCATTGAGGCACCGGAAAACGGACCACCGGCTATGATGTTTGCACCCACAACAAACCCAGTTAGAATGGGACCTAGCCCATCTATAGCACCTTTCTTAGGGTCAACTAGTGTTGCATAAACTGTGAACAGCAAAGAGAATGTGAGAATTATTTCCCATACCACTCCTTGTAGAGAATCTACCCCAACTGCAAGTGTATGAGCTGGAGTCTCCTGCAAGACCAAATCAAAATCAAAATCAAAAGCTTTTTTAAGAGGATAAGAAACAGATTAATTAGCATTTTGAAACATCGTTGGAGATATGCGACTTACCAATCCACCTGTAAGATACTTGAGAAGCGCACAAGCTAACGCAGAGGCTAATAACTGATCGATAATATAAAGGATGGACCTAAAAATGGTGATATGTCCACCGGCTGCAAGACCAAGGGTGACAGCAGGGTTAAGATGTCCACCAGAGGTTTGTAGACCGGCGGAGATCATAACTCCGACTACTAATGCATGAGTCATAGCCACCACAAACAGGCCAACTAATGAATCCCCAATCAATTTACCTGAAAAAACAAATGAAGATCAACCAAAGTCCAAAGATACATATAAGTTTCTTGATACAAATACAAGAGAAACTCTAAGAAATGGCAAAGATGCAAATGGAAATAGAATTGTAAATTACCAGCAGTCATAGGCAGATCCAACACCAGCGAAGACGAAAAGGAATGTACATATAAACTCGGCAACCAAAGCTCGCAAGCAATCCGGCTGTGTCGCCTCTCGAGGACATCCCAAAGCTACCTTTCCCATTTTTTGATCACTCAATGTGGATCAAGAAATAAAGATAAAAAGATAAAAATTACTAATGGAAGTTGTTTTGTTAGAGTTGTGTATGTCAGGTATTTATAAACATCAAAAGATTCCTTCACAAAACCTATGCTTAGATAAAGCCTACAAGTTGCAACCAATAGCCTAACAATAACAATTAAATTAATTTCTTTGCATCTTAATTTTGCAACCACAATAATTTCAAAAAATAAATATATACTACTAGGAAATGAAATTTCAAAGTAAAAGGGCGATGCTGCAGTGGTCTGTTGGTTTGTGGAAATTCTTGTCTGCTATGTCTACCTCATCTTATTTTAATGGTTTATTGTCTCGTCAATGCACTACCAACACATTATTGTTCCCATTTGCCATGAGAGGAAGTACAAGGGTTGTGATTTGTGGATTGTACATTGTATAGTTGTGGCTGACATACATATGCTCAATCTTATATCATACGATTAAAGAATGTAAATTGGTGGTGTTAATGACAGTGAAGCCACATGAGAATACACATAGATAAATCTTTTATTTGCTCTTTTAGTCCGACTCTTCAACTTATGACTAATCATGTTCTTCTGATTTAAGAAATGAAAACTCAGTTTGACTCTCATATTTGATATTAGAGGTTAGCCTGTACGCATATTTGAGGTAAGCCTGTAGGCATAAGTTTGCATATAGTGACAGGTATTTGCATTTTCCTGTTTGCCTCAACAAATGAATCTAACCAGTCTCGTTCTGATTTACTAGGTCTAATAAACCTGAGACTGGTTATTTGGCTGAGTGTGACTGTCCCACAATAGAAGAAACATCCGACTTTGTTGTGCTAAACGGCTGTCCTGTCAAACTTGTTAGCTAAATCAGAGCCGAGGCAACTGACTTTACAAGCAGACACATTATCAAGCTGAAACCCGAGTTGAATCTGTCTGAAAGGAAAAAACAAAAAACAATGCAGTGTAGAACTGGTTAGGGATACAAACCAAATTGCATTATTGCACCGGCATTCGGGGAAAGTAAGCCTAGTTTGTTATGATTGTTCTTAGGTTTAAGGAGCGAGGGTCCAGAGACCTTGGGAATCTCATCATGTTGTCTTCGGTAAGGGGCCTGAGTCTCACTGCCAATCATATCAGCATGTTTTAGGGTGCTGTTGTCTTGTACACCCATCTCTGTAGGTGTTGTCTTAACTTTGGGCATTACAATAAAGAAAGGTGAAAGAGCGTAAGTATCGACAACAATAGATGCTACCAAACTGGCCAATCAACCAGGACAGTGGCTCAGAATCAGAATCTGCCACAAAAGATTCACTAATGAGTTCAAAGTTTTTCGCCCAATTCAACAATAACAGATGCTACCGAACTGAATTGGTATAACAGGACAATCTCTTGCAGTCCTGTTACTATTTTACCTTGTCATTTTCCCACTGCTCATCTAGAAGTCTCATTTACCAAAACAAAATTCATAACCTTGTGAGTAATTGTCAATTGACAAAACTAAAATCTAAATCCACCCAAGTTTATCTTTTAACCCAACTGTGAGCCTAACCGAAAAAGACAGCATACTGTGTACGACACTAGCATAATAGGATACTGAACCAAACCTGATAACACAACTATTAGTTGCCTACTTTGAGAAGCTGGTGATACCGTAATGCTAATGACTGTTCTGTATACATTGTTTCAAAATCCCGCTTGAATTAGGAGATTGTTATTTCTTCATCAGGCCTGGTTGGTGACTTACTACTAGACAACAATCTGTCAAAACACAATATTATTGGAGAAGAATAATTAGAACTGTTTTGAAGTTGACTTTCATGAAAAACATGACAGACTTGCATAAGAAAAAGATAAGCATTTTGTTTTCCTGATGCATGTATATAAGCATCAGTCCATCTCAATCATCCCCGCCCATCATTTTGAAAAGAGAAAAATTATTGGTTCTTATGCATGTATACCTCACATTAACTACTGTATAAGCTGATTTACAATAATACAGAACTTAAACGTAGTTGGGACTTGGATCATAACTCAACAGTCTTTAAAGCTAGAATCATGTATCTGAGTATCAAGTAAGTATAATACAAAGACTGAAAACTAGAAAACAAATACAAAATTGAAAAATCAAAACATCCTGAACTAGTTGTGTGTGTATAAAAACTTTGTGTTCTTTTGCTATGAGCAAAGCAAATTTTTTAGGACAACCCCAATGACATAGTCAACTTACTTGTTTTGAGGAAATGGAAATGACCCACACCGAATATAATATCCATCGTCGTCATAGCGACACCTCTCAGAAAGATGTGCTTCACGAATCAGATACTCTCCCAATTCCTCCGTGCCGTACTTTTTGATGACTTCCCGAGCATCAAATGTATCAACGCTCTTCGTCCTATACTTCCTGAACAATCAATTTGCATTTCCAGATTTCAGCACCACCAACAAGGGACTAGACAACAGTATAAGAAAAGAGTAAGATTGGTAAATCACCTTTTCCTGTGCCGAGCATTCATCACAGTGGCATGCAACTGAAATTCAGAAGAAAAAAATGAGATGTACCATCAAATTAAAAGCCTAAGATTTTGGCATCGGTAACCTTGGTCTACAGAAACAAGATTCGATGGGAGAAATGAGATTTACCTTTAATGTTTGTCGAGCATCCTTCTCAAGAACTAGACCAGCTTCAACATAAGCATCAATAATGATTTCTAGGAAAGTCAAGAAAAGATGGATACCAAGAAAAAGAAAGTTCATTTCGGCATTCAAAAAAGAGATAGAGCAGATACAGTATTCTTCATTCTTGTGAGGGGTTCTAATAAGTGAAATATAGGATGAGAAATAATTTTAAGAAATAATTTGGATATGACATGCACGTAACAGTCGACCCTCGCCACCAATCTCTTCTACTGGAATATATAGAACTCTTGCCTTTAACAGGGAACCTCTCATGCTCCCCTACACACATGATGTAATAATTAATTTGTATGGACTCATTGAACGGGGAAACAAACAGAATTGGTATGCAAAACACATTGCACGAGTAATGAGTAAAAATTAAAAAAACAAAAAACAATTTGGCTAGAGCTGAGAAAAATCTTACGAGCCCTTTCAGCCTTATGAAAAGAGGGCTGTTGTCCAAAGCATCAATTACTTTTGAGGAAACTCTCTGCACAGAGAAGATAAGTTGTGCATTGTCGAACAGTCCATTTTAAGTAAGTCCATTTTCTTCAGAAAAAGTTTACCTGCAACACCTCGGCAGCCACAGCAATTCGCTCCTTGTTCCACAACTTTAGCATGAGTATGGTCAAGTGAAATGTCTTTGGATTAATGAATATAGATTTTTCTATCCCCAATTCTGTATATTTAAGATAATGAGGTGTTGGTAAAAGATAACACATGAAAGAGACTAGAATTTATCTGAAAAAAGGAGTGATAAATATTTGTCACGATGAGACTAGAATTAACATTACCAGGAATCAACTCATATAATAAACAATTGATAAACAATGTCTTAAACTAATCATTGAATGTGTCAATTCCAAGTAATAGAAAACTTACCAGGTAAGCTAAACTGCTTAGATTTTTTGGGGGCATAATGGACCAATGGTACTATTTTAGTTACTTCTACTTTAACATGTTCAATCTTGTCTTCAACTTTAAGTTCAACTGCAACCTCCTTTCCTAAATTTAACCTGCTACCATCAGTTTCCCCGTCATCTGAAGTGTCTCCATCAGATTGACTAACCAAATTCACATCTTTGCTAGAATCACCGCTTTTGAGTATGGAGCTCTGAAAGTTGACAAGCTTCTCTACCAGCTCAGGGTGGATACCCAATGGAAGCGATATGAAATGAGAATAATCAAGAGTTGGGCTTTTAACTGCCTGCAGTTAAATGGAATAAGATAGTGCAATTAATAACAAATAATTAGTGAACAAACAAAGGGGCAGAATGCTAAAATACAAGCACAGCAAACAAAATTTTGCACAATGCGACTAGTTATGTGGTTATGCTTGTTGGGCATAAGAAGCAGCACAGGATCAAGCAGGAACCATTAAAAGCAAGTTGACTTAACAGGAGCTAAAGTAAATTGGTCGAGTCAATCATGTTTTTGTGCAGTGAGGTCTTGGAAAACAGAGTAGGACCTCGTTTTCTATTCAGAATTTTGAAAGTCTAATGGAGTTAATGAGTCATTAAGATAAACAGAGAAATTCACCTCCTCAAGTATTACTTGTATTTTCTCTGAAGCTTTAGTTACACATTCCATTGAGTCGCCTTCAATAACTGCAAAAAGAATGAGTCAGTCAGTCATTTGATCCTTCATGGTAAAGGACAAGATCAAGTGGTCCTATAGACGATTTCGTAGACCCCAATGCAGTAGAAAGATCCACACAATATATTCTAATATACACTCAACAACAGTGAACATGATCTGGAAAATCACAAACTTAGAACTTCCCACTGAAAATAAAATCCAACAACATATACTCTAACCTTTTTGCAATTAATTGCTAATCACCTATGCAACTTCTAGTCGTTGCCACACTGTGGCACTGAGGTTAAAGAAAACAAAGTAGACTTTGATCACAGGTTACAGAGCTAAAAAACAGTTGACTATAATCATTTTGGGCCCCAAAAACTTACCGATGGAATCCTCCTCCTTAGACGGAGGAAAAACGATTTTTACGCCAGTCTCTCCCTCGATTTCTTTCTGGATAGCCCCTCTGCAATCAAATTAAGTCTTAGAAAAGAATCACAAGTATAAAAATCTCTGCTGTTATAAGACAAGAATGTAATCGGTCAAATTCAAGGTGCACAAAAGAAATGAAGATAAAAGTAGTACCTTTTTCCTTTAACAAAACACCTCAGGGAAGCAGCTACCTGCATAAAAGATCCACAAAAATAGTCATACTCATTAATAACATAATATCATTCAGAACCAACAGTAAAAGCTTATCATAAAAATGTCGAACCACATTATATGGAATGTTAGATACACAACAAGTATCATTAACATATCATATCAATTAAAAATCCAACAGATACAAAATCCATATTAACATGAAATTACCTCCATCGACATTGAGCATTTTACGTCCTCGTTGACAAAATGAACACCTTCCCCTTCTACACTGTGGACACCACTTCTCCAATAGCTGATTCTTTGGAACTTAATAATCGGACCGACTCGGATACAGTTTTACCACTATCCTTACAATCTTGAACAGTAGAAACAGAAGTACTAGTTGCAACTACTCCAACATTATCCATGAGTTCATTTTCAGGTTGAGCACTACGATCCTTTGCCGAGCATCCTGTAAAGTATAATTCCAAAAGAAATGCACTTAGGGTAGCAATACAAAAGCCCCTAACATACAAAACCCTAGATAAACCCTAATTTCATACTCAACACATCAAATACACAATTTGAAAATTGAAACCAACCTTCAGTGGAAGTAATAGCTTGTGTAGAAACTGGTTTCCACACAGCTTTCTGCTTCTTATTCCAATCCAAACCAATTCTATCAAAACTTACACCATGATACCCATTGCAACCCTGAACCCACAATTATATCAAGTTAAAATCACACAAGAAAACATTTTGAAGAACCCATTAATCCAAAATCCAAAAAAAGAAAGAAAACTTTATCAAATGAAAAGAAGGCAAGAAGAGTTACAAAACCTTATTGAAGATGATGGACTTACATTGAACATAAGAATTTGCAAGTTTATAAACACGATCAACTCTGCAATAGGATCATAAGATGAGTTAACCCTATTAAGGCAGTAACAAAAAAGGGAAATGAAGTAATAAACAATCAGTGGATGTTGGGTTAAAACTTCAAAGGTATATTAGCCTCGTAACACGTGTTTTTTACACGCATAAATATGCAAAAGAAACTAACTTTTTTAATAAGGTGTTTGGAGGAAATGCTTCTGCTCTAGAGTAGCAGAAATTAATCCCACTAATCATAAGTAAAACGATTTTGCTTTATGAAAAAATTCATATTATTGTAGCTACTAACTTTTTTTTATAGGGGTTTATAAGATTATAAAATAGGGCTATTTTGTAACCAATACCAATGACCCTTATTCAAGTATGTTTCATAATATCTAGACTATTCTAGATTAGTTAGTGTTAATACTAAATTAATTAATGGTTAGTTAGTTGATTAGCTTAACGAATTAGTTAAAAGTTAATGAAAATCTAAAATCAAAACATTTTCATTATCTTTTGGAGGGAGAAGAAGAAGAAGAATTGGGAAAAAAGAAGAAGAAATTTTTCTTTTTAACCTAGAAATTTTGATTTCAACACCCAAATGAGTGATTGTAATAAGAGTTATGAGGTGGGTGAATCATCTTCTTCTAAATCAATCAAGATATTCATACAACAAATCAATGATCCATAAATGGTTGATTTTCTAGATAATCAAGAGTTTTTAACCCAAACTCAAGAATATGAACCTTAGTACCTTACTATGATTTTGAAGATCCAAGCCAAGAATATGAAGAAAATGAAGCTCAAACTAGTCAGGTATACACATAACTTAACTCCAATATTGTTTTTATTGCATGTAATTGCTTAAAGTACGTAGAAAGTTTGATTTTTACGCTGACAGAAAACCCCCAAATCCCAGACGTAGACTAATTACGGCTGGAGTTCATGGTTTCCTATCCGTATAAGCTATCTACGGTTGGGAAAATATGAACTCCCAGTCGTTAAATTTTGATATACGGATGGATTAATAAGAACCCCTAGCCGTAGAACATATATACGGCTAGGTCGTGCCCACGAGAACCCAACCTTAGTTGCATGGGCATATTAAATGCTATCCACTAAGGCTGGAAAAGATGGACGTAAATCAAACTCAAGATCGCTTACGGTCGGTAATTGTAATAAAGCTGGTCATAGGATATGTTTACGTCTGAAATAGCCAACTGTAACAGAAACTCAGGCTCGTATACGGCTAGGTTATGTACCAAATTTGGCCGTAAAAGGATTGTTACGGTTAGGTTATTAGTTGTTGACCCAGCCGTAACGAGGGTCTTGAGATGGTTTTTCTTGATTTTCTCATTTTTCTTAGACGAAGCCCATAATTGAACCAATGGAAGATCAACCCCCAGCTGTTAGCGAATTGAGTGCGAATACAAGTAATCACTACGCCAACAACTTGAATGGGTACATATGGACGATGCGAAGAAATGAGCTCGAGAACAAGGGTTGAAAAACATGTGCGTTATAGTTCAAAACAATCAAGTAAGACCCACCTCCTTTCAAATGGTTTGCGAGAGTAGTGGCAACCACAAGAGTCATCAAAGAAAGGATTTTGTGTATAAACCAAAGAGCACGAGGAATAGGGGAGTGCATCATACAAAAAAGTGTGGTTGCCCTTTTAAGCTTCAATTTAAGTACAACAAGGTCAAGAAAGTGTAGCTTATGAGTGAGGTGGTATCGGGATTTCATAACCATCCAATTCCAGAGATTTTGATCAACCATCCTTATGCGACAAGGCTTAACCCCCAATAGAGGGAGCTAGTAGATTTTTCGAGTCAACAACGCGCAAGACCTATTGATATCCTTTGTAGTGTGAAGACATTAAACAAGAATAACTCATCTACCTTGACTACCATCTACAATGCAAGAGAAAAATTGAGAAGTGAGCAATTAAAAAATAGAGAACCTATTGATAAGTGCTTAAATCAAGTGTTTTGAGTATCATTTTCTTAAGCTTATTTGCTAGATTTCATGTGAATTACCTTGTATTATTATTACTTTTGTATATTATGTCTTTTGTAGGTTATATCTCTAAAAGAAGTGAAATGGAATGCTTTAAAGGGAGAACGGTCAAATACCCAGTGGGACTCTGTCAAATCCAGGATTTCTTTCCACCATGTTGAAGAGAATCAGGAAAGAAAGCCAACGACGAAAGAACGAGGTCAAACGAGAATAAAGGGCAAAACGGTCTTTTCAATAGAAATTACTAAAGGCACCTGCTAAACTACTAAGGGGTTGTCCAATAATTTGAATTATTATAATGGCGCCCATTCTGTTGATAAGGGATGCCACCTTCATCTTCATTATCACGACCAGCAAGTTAGGATTCCAGCAGGTGTTTGTTGCAGCTACTGACTATGATTTAATGGGTTAAAGTATTGTTTGAGCTGTTGAGATCAAAGATAAGGGAGTAAAACACATACACAATGTTTGGTCGGAACACATGAAGAAGAGAAATGCTTTCGTGATTGATCATCATGATTAAGATGTTGCGTGAACCTGATTTTTGGTTTGAATGGTTCAGCGAATTCTTGGAGCTGTTAAGAAGCTTGGGTCATCGTCTGATTCTCGAATTTCAAATGGGATAACAGGATATCAACTATTGGTTAATGGAAGTGGTGTTATTTTGAGTCTGTCTGAGTGGTGAGGTAGAACTGTGTGAATCTGTGATGTTACATGGCAGCGATGGTTGATAGAGTTAATATGGTGACGCTCAAGTGATGGTTCAGGTTATTGCTCGAGTTTGCTATTGATAGTGAAGAGGGCAGAGATGTTGTTGCATTTCATAGCAATTGTTGGAGAAGCTTGATTCTGTGAGCCGGGCTTTGATTATGTTGTTCAATGGAGTTGAATAGTGGTTCGGTAGTTAATGGTAGTTGTTGTTGTGCCATGTCTGCCATTGATGCAATTTGAGTAGCAGTCTATAGTGATTATTCGATCATGACAGATGAAGGATGGAGTTGTAGCTGCTGCCATTATTGATGGATGGTAATGAAGCATTTGCTCGTGAACTGGTGGTTCATAGCTGTACTGATAACTCAAGAGAATGGAGGAGAGGAAGTTTGGTTCGGTGTCGAGATAGTTGTTTAGATTGTCGAGAGTTTGAGCAAAAACTGGAAGCTGAATGTGTGTTGGCTTGCGAGAAGATAGGAACTGAGTTTCCAAAACTCAGATAAAACTAAAACTCACGGCAACAATCTTCATCGAGAAACTGGAGAGGAAATAAAAAAAAGTCAGATCAAAATATTTTTCTCGATGGCTTAGCCGTCGAGAACCTGGGAGCAAGTGAGAAAAAAGTCAGGAAGAAATTTATTTCTCGATGGCCTGAGCCATTGAGAGAATCTGTATATAAAATCATCGAGGAGAAAATATGGTTTTTTGCCTGTCAGTTTCAGACCAATTCAAGTTTAAAAACAACATTTTGGGCTGGACCTTGCTCTGATTTCGTGACCCATTACAAAGGAGAGTAATTTGGACAACTTAGTTTGCGTCTTAGCTAGTATTTAGCGTGTTTTGGCAACCTATTTCGACTGGAATTCAAGTACGGGCACTTCTACTTTTGGGACATCTATATAAGAGACAATTCATTTCTTTTTGAGGGATCTTTTGTCTATCATATCATATCTTTTTTGAAGAGAAGACAAGGGGCTTTGGGGTTGGAGACTTTTCTACAACCTAGGGTTTGCTTTACTATTCTACTTATTATTTTTCCATGGATTTTAAGAAATCTACGAGTAGCTAAACTTTTCATATTGCTTAAGGATGTATTCGGATATCCTGAACATGTCACTAAATTAATATGTTAGTTTTATCATCTTAATCAAATCATTATTGTCTTGTTCTACTAATTATTATCACCATGCATGATTGTGTGAATGTTTGTTTAGGAGCGCTACTAAATAAGCATGAATGCATATATATTGCTAGACTAGGGTTTTGAGATACGAAATTGTTGATAGACCTTATCATAAGTAGCATATTGTGATTACCAATTGTATTCAAAACCTTTATGTGATTGCATGTAGAAGCTTAACCTATGTTAAATAGATTACTCGTAGTATATTTATTGCATTGATTAGTCTAATTCATAAAACTTAATGCTCTTGGAGAATTAAACCTAGTAGCACGTTGCATTAGGTTGTTCTGTGAGTAGTAATTGCATATTCATCGTTATGGTATATGATGACATAAGTAATTTACCAGAGTATGCTCTCGATGGGGTACTCTAGGACTCTTGATAATGAATGATTAAGTGATAACTCTAGTTATTAGTTAAAGTGCATGTATTGTGATTGAAGATGAACTCTTAACCAGTACTCTCAACCTATTTATTCTCTTTACTCAATCTTTGCTAGCATAATTAATATAAACACTTCAGTTTTAAAACGTAAAATCCCCCAAGTTTACTTAAGTTTTCAAATACGAATAATAACCCATGTCTCCATGTGGATCGAATCTGTTCTTATAACTATACTCTTATTTATAATTTTAAAGTGAACGAACTTAAAATAATTTTGTTTGGCTGACAACCGACCATTATGCAACAATTATTGTATTTATAGGAAAAGGCGAACTACACGGTAGTGTATGAAAAAGATGAGAATTTGAAAGTGATATATCTTTTGTTGGATCATCCGGAGTTTATAACATTAGCAAGATGCTTCCATCAATTCTTTTTATGGATTGCATGTATAAAACGAACAAGTATAAGATGCCGATATTGAATTTTGTCGGGCAAACATCGACGAAGTCGCCCTTTAGTGTTGGGTTTTGTTTTTTACAAGATGAGAGGGAAGAAAGTTACATGTGGGCATTACAAAAGGTAAAGTTATCCTACCAAGAGGGCTATACTCTCAAGGTGGTGATTACGGATAAGGAGCAAGCATTGATGAGTGCGATAGAGCGTGTTTTTCCCGATGCACATCATCTTCTATGCACGTTCCATATATGGAATAATGTCCAAACCAATTGCAAGCCCAAAATTGTACCGCCAAGGAAAACCGAGTTGACGAGGATTAACAAACTACCGGTAGAGAAACAACAAGTGGAGAAAGACAATTTTGAGGAAAAAAACAAAGTAGCCAAGGTTAAATGGGCTAGTTTTAGCTTAGAGTGAGATGATTTAACTTGGTCGATGACAGAAGAAACTTACTTTAAAAATGAGTATATGATAATGTCCATTGGGAAAGCTACCCGAATGTTCTAGAGTATTTGAAGAAACAATTGTTGGATCCCCACAAGGAGAAGTTCGTTAGCGTGTGGGTAAACAAATATAAACACTATGACAACCAAGCGACTAGCACGGTCGATTCATCTCACAATAGATTCAAGAGGAATCTAAATGTGTGCAATGGTGGATTTGTTGTTGTTTGATGCTATGGAAGACTACTTCAAGCGTGACCTCGAACGAATCAAAGGGCTCTTTGAATTTAGCCGATCTAGAAAGCATGTTGTCCATTTGGACAACCCTTGGCTACGAGGAATAACATACTATGTCTCTCATTGGGCAATTGAGAAGATAATGGGCGAAGTTGATGAGATAAAAAATCTCATTCCGAGTGAAGAATGTATATGTCCCAACATTTAGGACATATGTCTTCATCAAAACTAAAATTAGGTTGATCCATCTAGAAGTACAATAGAGTGGGAATGTAAGAGCTTTGGATGAATAATTTGGATGTAGAAGGTTTGATTTTGATTTGGTCAATTGAGTATATATATGTAAATTTTATTCCATTAAATATCCACCCAATTAGTGTTATAACAGCTCAAGTTTCAATCAATACCCACCTAATTAGTGTTATAACGGCTCTATTTATCAAAACACCCTAATAATAAGTGTTTTGGTCAAAAAACAGGGCAACTTAGGCTAGGAAATGGAGTATCGACCCAGCCGTATATCTTGTTTACGGTCAGGTTTTTAACTGGATCCACCCGTAAACAATCTATGCTTTACCATTTGTGGATTACTTACGGTTAACATTTGTGGACAATCCAGCTGTAAGTTTCCATGAATCTCTGTAATTTTTTTAATGTAATTGGAATTACACATATAAAAAACTAGTATTATTTCATAACAGCTTTCATCGAAGGAAAGGACATTACAATAAGGAAAAGTACATCATAACCTTACACTTAAAGAGTTAATCTATGTTGAAATACTCAATATTTTTTTTCAAGACTTCATAGCATTCACGATGGTTGAAATTCTCCCCACTGACATCCTTATATCATATAAGAGCCAATCTACTCTGAAAAAATAAAATCAGAAATAAGTTAGTATTATTGTAATCGGATTTGATAAAAAAACTTATTGAGATATACTTACTCGTCTCCCACTATCGACGTGAGGATAACTTTCCTTCATGTCATATAATGTCCTTCTAAAAATATCACATTTATCATACATCATTTTGAATATGGACTTGGTTCCATTCATTGTTCTTGAACCTCTATTCCCGTCTAACGTCACAAAAATATAAAATACACGGTTTCAAAAACTATCCGTGGTTTGAGAAATATTTCTGGTCCGACCTGAGTCATAATTTGTGACCGTCAACCATTCCCGAACTATATCAATATCTTCTCCGGTGCTGAAAGCATAAGGAATATTTGTTTTTTGTTTTTTTATTATGAATGAATGAGAAAAAAATTGAGAAGAAGAGTGAGGATAATCTTGAAGAGACTAAGAGAAGAATACTTCCTCTATATATAGATGAAACACCCAACGACTAGATTTTTTTTTAAATCAGGCCGTTAGGGAGAAAGAGTACTAGTCAACAAAAGCAATTATTACTTTTGTTGAATTTTTCTTTAACTTACGGCTAGGAAGTGGGTGTATCGACCCAGCCGCAGGCTAAACTTATGGTCAGATTCTTAAGTAAACCCAGCCGTATAAGTCAAACTAGCTGAGTTGGCTACGGTTGGCTTTTGTACTCGAGCCAAATGTAAGTCAAACTAGAAGCAGTTATTAAGCAGTTATTGTGAATTTTGAATTTAACTGACTCACCCAACGACTTTTTTCTTTGTATCCGTTGGGTAACTAAAGCCTATAAAACGAAACATGTCCCTTTCAAACTCATTCTCATTCTCACCTATCCCTTTCATTCTCTTTCTCACTTGTCCCTTTCCAACTCATTCTCATCCATCCTTTTCAAGCACTAAATATGGTTACTCCATACACTAACGATGAAGATGTTTCCATTGTTAGAGTGTGGGTTACGATCACAAAGTACGAATATGATAGAGCGTACATTACCCAAAGTAACCAAGACGTTAATCAAGACATTAACATGATAAGACATCTGATTCTTGGTGGAACCGTATGTTTATGATTTTATGGGATTAGACGGAAATCGTAACGATAGGACGTTCAAACGCATTAAGAAAAGGTTCGAGAAACTATTTCAACGATTGGAAGCTTTGAAAGAGGAAATAAAAGCTGTAAATGAAGCTCATCCCACCAAATCCAGTGTGATAATAGTAAGTATGTCAATCAACAAGTCGTTCATCAAACATAGTTTTCAAATATACAAATTACAATTGATTTGTTTTTTTTTTTCAGTGGGTGATGGCTCTCAATAGATATAAAACTATCCATGGAAAAAAGTTTAAGCATGAGGATTGCTATCGTATTTTGGAAGGAAGTACCTATGATTTCAACCTATATGATTAAATGTTTAAGTGTGATTTAATGATCTATTCTATTTCATTTCCTTTAGTTTTTCCTTTATTGTAACGCTTTGAAAGATGTATTCCTTTTCCTTTAATGTAACAATATGAAAGATCTATTATATTTCATTGATGTATGCCTTTAATGTAATAAATGAAATGATTTTACGAATTCCAAAACCAAACAACCACTCATGGGAAATTACGGTCAGGTTTATTCACAAACCTAGCCGTAGTAAAAAACTCAGGGTAACTTACGGCTAGGTCAGTGTTAAAACCTAGCCGTATTTTGAAAACTCGGGGTCACTTATGGCTAGATAAGTGTAAAAACCTAGTCGTAGAATACTCCTACGTTTTTACGGTTAGTTTTTGTAATATTCTCAACCGTAGAATTGACATAAATTGGCGGACACCTAGCCGTAAGTGACCTTGAGTTGAGTTTATCAGCTATTTATACCTCGAATCACTTAACAATAAAAAAGAAACTACAGTCCATTCATTCAAGCAATAATTAGAAATTTATATTCATAATAAAAAACTAATAAAAACAAAGGCAATATTCAAATCCATAATCAACCACACTACAACAAAGTAAGTCTTACATAACAAAAGATAAAACCAATAAGTTTCAACAACTCCATAAGTCATTCATCCACTACGACAACATTCTCTTGGACATCCTCGTCAGGTTGAGCTATCTCTTTAAGCCCTTATAGAATTGTCATTTGTTTTTCAACACTCAATGACTCCCCAGTTTCAATGAAACGGGTCAAGTGCTTGACCAACCATTTTGTTTGATTCCTAAAAATGTTACAAACAAGCAAAAGTTGTCAAAATATTAGTTTCACATTTGTATCTACGGCTAGGTCAAGCTACACGACCCAACCGTAAATGGCTTACGGTTGGGAATGTTACGATTTCCCAACTGTAAGAATGAAATAAATACCAAAGTTCACTGGTTGGATCCAGATCAACGTACGGCTAGGAAAAGAAAGCCGTATGGAACCATCTACGGTTGGGAGTTCATCTTTTCCCAATCGTAAAATAAATCTACGGTTGGGAGTTCATCTTTTTTCTAACCGTAATGAAATATTTACGATTGAGAAATTTTGTCGACCTAGCCGTATACAATATTTTTAAAAAAAAACCCTAACTTCATCAATCAAGCCAATTTTTTCAATAAAAACCTAATATAAACGATGGGTTTTTCGATTGTTACCTAATAACATATATTTCGATAGGATTCACTGTTGATTGAACTTCTTCATTCACCAAATCTTCATTCTGTGGATCAACAACGGAGGAGGTTCCAGATTCAGTTGACAATGAATTCAAACCAATTCGGCATTATCTTGTAACTTTTGACATGTTCATCTTGAAAATCAACGTGAATTTTTTTAGAAGATTCACTGATAATCGATTGAGATTTTGGATGGGTTTTGTTTCGGTTCGAGAAGAAGAAGAAAGAATGAGAAGAGTTTGATTTAGGTTTTAGTTTTGTTTTTTAGATTTATGTTAGATTTAGATTATTATGGAAGGGTAGTAAAGTAATAATACTAATCATAATACTAATCAAAGGGTAAATAAGACTTCTTAAACAAATTGGGTTATCCCATATCCCTATTTTGGACGTAATAATCCACTGTAGTTCCCATAAGGATAAGTCTGCATCCCTAATAATAGGGTTCCATAAAAGAAGGCTTTTTAATTTCTAGTAGTCACTTTGAAATTTGGGTTTTCTAAATTTTTTGGTTTTTAGAAATCGAAAAACAAATTCTCAAAATGTATCCAAACACTTAATTATATCGTTTTTACTTTTAGCTTTTTGACGCTCAACGTCTATCCAAACACCCTCTTTTAACATTTACATACTGGAAATAAAGTTCCTAGAAGTGAAGGCGTTATTATGAATGAGATCAAGAATGCCATCTATTCATGGGGTTCTTCGGAAAATTGACTGCATAGCAGGTCTTACTTGTACAATTTTTTATTTTTTTTGTATCAATACAACTTTAGCCTTTCTCTTAAAAATAAATAAAAATAAATAAATTACACACTCAGATCCCTTCGATGGTTCGATACCTTTCTGTTGTACTGTATCACGATACTTGAAATTGTAAGAGCAAAACACTATGGCAGTTAGTTCTCATCCCGCTCTCCCACAAGAAAGGAAAGAGGCAAATACTATGAGAGGTAAAAACCTTGGACAAGATTGATTTCGTTATTTGGTTCTAGCAAATAAACTGGAACCAAGTAGCGTACAAGAGACTAAGGTATAGGGAAGCGCCCATAGTGAAACTTTTTCCTCACCTCTCCTCTGGTCTCATGCGAGGTAGGAAAACAAAGATTTTCCTTTTTGTTTTGATTGAATGAGAAGATTTTATTATTAGAAAAGAAATACAAGTTCTACAAGAAGTAGATAAGAGGAAAACACCATTCAGAAATTTACATATCTCACACAAAGATAGTCTCCCTATAAGAAAACAAATATCATAACCTTGCAGCAGTTTTTGTAGTAGTAGACCTTGACGAGAGTGCAAATTTGACCAACTCCTTCCTCAAAATCTTCCCTGCAGCATTTCTAGGTATTGAATCAATGAATTCTACTTTCCTTATCTTCTTGTACGGCGCAACCTACATTCGACGCACAGAAGGCCATTAAACAAAATTGCATGGGCGGAGTTTCTTTCAATAACATATATGAAGAAAGAAGAAAAAAAAACAGCCACCATAATGTACAAAGTGTTGCTACAAAACCGCATGGCATTACCCTCTTCTAAGTTATGACAACCATTCAATTTATTAGAATCATCAAGTTTTGCCACATTTTGAATCCTAATTCATCATGTATTTATCATGAAACGTGATCTTTCGGCTCATCCAAATCCAAGTTTTGTCAAGGTAGCAACAAAGTTTCTTACTAAGCATTTGATTGGAAAGAAAAAAGGCTAGTTTACCTGTTTGGAAATGAAGTCTATAACTTGAGTTTTATCGATTGAACATTGAGATTTTCTCACAACAAATGCCATTGGCACTTCACCAGCTTCTTCGTCTGGATACCTACAGTCAAACACACATGTTAATGACATTCAAATTTCTCTCAATAGCTGTGTACGTGCAAAGGCATGAAAATCGCTTGTGGTAAAGTTGATTACTTAAGCTGAGATTGAAGACTGTGGGCGTATTAGGATAGTTAGGACAAGTATGCTTACGGGATCACCGCTGCATCAAGGATATCAGGATGTGAATGAAGCAATTCTTCTAATTCTTCTGGAGGAACCTGCGTATACATAATCTAATTTTAAGAAAAACTGAAACACAAAATACTTGCAGGATTGATCGAATTTGAGACTATAACAAATTTTCTAAACAGATCAATGGGTAAAATATAATTACTATCTTACCTGGTATGCTTTGTACTTGATCAATTCTTTTAGCCTATCAACAATATAAAGAAAGCCCTCATTATCGATATAGCACAGATCGCCCGTCTTCAACCATCCTTCTGAATCTAGAGTTGATGACATCCCTTCTGCATCCTCACCAACATAGCCTATATATTAGCAGGACCATCCATGCCACATTTAACATACAAATGTCAAATTGTTAATCAGCTTGGTGTATATCAATGGCATTCCTCGTTTTGAATCAGTTTAAACCTCATTAGTAAAAGTAGTATATACCTTTCACTATCGATGGCCCTTTTGCCCAAAGCTCCCCTTGCTTGCAAGGAGGTAAAGCAACACCAGTAACAGGATCCACAATTTTCACTTGGATATTTGCTATGAGCTTCCCTGTGGAACCAAGTCGACGACAGTCCCAAGCATCAGCTGCTCGAAAGACAGCACACGTCGCTTCAGTTATCCCATACCCCTAAATACAAGAACTTACAATGTGAGGCAAAATTTCATCCGAACTGAACTTGCATAAAGGACTATCTAAGAACTAAAATACTAAAAAAGATATTGTTGGTTTGCACTATTTTACTAACCTGTCTTAGGTATTGGGGAACCGTCTCCCAAATCTCACAATAACCTCTGTTGGCAACGAAGCTCCTCCGATTCCTTCCAACGAGCTCAAATCATAATCCACTAGTATTCCTACACTTCCAACTAATGACTCTCCTTTTGTCATAGCCAAGATTACTGGTGGTGCCACAGCCAAGACTGTCACCTTAAAATCCTCTACTGCCTTCATCATCATACAGAAATCAAACCTCTTTCTTGGAACCACTAGTGTATCAGTTGTTACCACCGTTTGAAGTATTGCAATGAACCCATAGACATGAAAAAATGGCATGCCAGAGTACATTATAGCTCTGGCATTTCCTTTCATTTTCTGTTTGAAGGCGTAAAACTCAGATACACACGCTATCAAGTTACGGTGAGTCAATATAACTCCCTTGAACCGGCCTGTTGTTCCTGACGAGTACAGAATTGCCGCTGTATCCGACTGACTAACCTTCTCATCCACTGAGTCCATATGTCTCTGCCTAAGTAATGAACGATTCATCATGGAGTGGAAATCGGGCGAGTCAAGAAGGATTGTATTGTATCGGAGACCAGATGGAAGTTTTTGGGCAGTTTCTGAAGTGCCAAATGCAATCGCTGGTTTGCATAACTTTAATTGGTGGGATATTTCAGTAGTAGTATTAGCAGGATTTGATGGTGAAACGATGGCTCCTATAGAGAGTAGAGATAGGTATAGGATTGGAATTTGACAAGTTGCAGGTAAGAGAATGAAAGCAGTGTCTCCCTTAGACAAACCAACAATCGATCTCAGAGAATGCGATAAAGATTCAATCTTGCTGAGGAACTCAGAGTATGAAACTCATTCCCCTGTTTCAGAGTCGATAAGTGCGGTGACTCTTTCAGGATAGAAGTCAGAAGTACTACTAGTGTAGTGTTGGTGTAAAAGAGATAAAATATATTCTGAAATTGAAAGAGATGAGGTTGATGGAAGAAGAGGAGCTGGGGGAAGTAAGCTATGGTAAATTTAGGTTTCTGAACAGAAACCACTCTTAGGATCAATCATCAGATTGCTCTTTGTCGCCATTACATTGAGGGAAATGGAGATAAAAACCAGCTAGTAAAAAAGGTTGTCTATAGCCTGTAGGTTTTGGGAACCAACTGTTGCAACATTTTTTATCATCGATGACTGACTAATGGCCTACACCATTACTGACTAAAACAACGAGAAGATTTTCTTTTTTTATTTTTATATTTATTTTCATCATTATAAGAACAATAGTGCACTTACCTTTGCTTTTAACAACCCCACACCAACCAGAGAGAGTGGTTTAGGATTTCTTTTCTTTTTTGTATGCCAGTGGGACAAGTTCCATGATTTAATCATGTTTGTTTATTTTTTCTGAATCTGACTAGTCTGGATTTGACTAAAATTACCTGACTCATTTGGATCTAACTTAATGTGTTTGTTTTTTGAGTCGGATCTGACTCAACTGATTCAAAAATATATGAGTCAATGGCAAAGGCATTTTGTTTCCCGACTCAAACGGGTCCGAGTCAGGGATTAGGTCTGAATCAGGTAGCGAGTCATCTCTGACTAAAACTAAAAAACAAACGGTTTGACAGTCAAGCAAAAAACAAACATGTTGTTAGTCTATCCACCTAATTCCTAGACTTATAGTATCGGTGTACAGAAGATGGTAATAACTTATCTAAGGTTTTTCATTGTTTATATCACAAACAACTATTGTTGTTTTGTGTAATCAGCAATCGATATTGTTTGTCCTTATGTTACTCCAGTTATCAACATAATCTCTCGTCTATGGAATCAATGTGTTACCGTTAAAAAGGAATACAATGTGTTTGAAATTGCTGCTGGTTACAATCCTGTTAGAGAAAACTATCAAAACGCTTCTGCAACAATTTTTTTCTTCCGTTGTATTACTATTTGACACCACATATGCAATTAGCTTTTATGTCTAGCCGTAAAATTGGTCGTTTTAGCGGTTCTAGTGGTCATGGCCCATGGCCGCAACCGTGCGTAAAACCGTATTTAAATCTTTGGTCTTTGACTCTCAAATTGATCAATACAAAATTAGATAATAGTGTTTGTAGTGTCCTAGTCAAGACTTTCAATCAGATAATCTTGAATCATCTACACATTTTTATACGAGCATAATTCTTATAAAGATACGAATACAACAATTTAAAAACGATGGAGTACTTAAGAGAAAGAAATATGGTCACTTGTTCATCTCAATCCAAACTAGAGTAGGAAAATGCAACCTCTATAGGTCACTTTATTGGTCATGCATATATGGATGTTTTCCCTGCGGATAATGGCCATTCAGCTTCCAGAAGATAGATAACCATGATCGTGTATTCAACTGCAGTAAGAACAATAGTAGGTCCTTTTTTGGCGATTGAGGTGAATGTAATTTTTAATTAATACATTGAATATCCAGTTTGAAGTGCTCAGTGATGTAGATGGCTATCTGACTACTAGTTGGCTTCGTTAACCAGTTCAGATTAATGTTGTTTTGACAGTTTGCAACCTCATTTCGTAGAGCTAAACCAACAATTAGTAATTCAAGTTCATTATCCTTTCTAACAAATTCAAATATATTATAACCAAAAGGCCAAAACAACAAAAAAGCAACTGATAAGAACCCTTTAGAGATGGGATTGCATATACGAATGAAAGCTTACCTCTTGAAGATTTTTTTTGCAGCAGCAGCCTTCAGGGTTCAGAGTGACGCTGTCTTTAGTGTTAATGAGCTCTTTAATCTCTGTCAGCCATTTTATCAAACAGTTATAGGATTAAGTCTTTAATGAATCTGTTTCAAACTTGATTAAAAGGAATAATTGTTGACTATGAAATCACCTCAAATAATCTCATTCCAACAGTCTATTTATCACAATCTTTAGTATATAAAACCCCACCATACACAGTCAGTCATGGCGATTTTGCTTACTGAAACTCTCCTTAGCTTAATTTTTTATCTGTAATGACCCTGTCAGTGATGGGTATATTGAAGCGATTCCAATTCTTCCATTGGGTTTTCTAAGGAGGGTCAGATGCGAGTAGTTGTGGTCTCTTTTTAAGGGCCAACACCAGGATTAGAACAGGTTACCTCAGAAAAGAAGAAGAAACTTAGAAATATACATTTCTTTCTTTCTTTTTTAAATGTCAGCACATGGAGTCGAATGGTGACCTCAAGAAATGGGGTAGTACTAGTATCTACTATCTATTACCATAGTGGCATGATTTAGGTCTGTTTTTGCTCTGGCTAATTCACCTTTGAGTAGAGACTACTCCCATAGGCTTTGTTTTTAGAGCAAGGACTATGAGCCCTATCAAATTGTACGAGAGTTTATCTGAAAGAGTGAACCACCTTGGAATTGGATTGAGTATAGAAGTCTATATGGTGATAGCTGTGAGAGATCAAATAAAATTCATACAACATACTTTTTAGCGTCCAAAAGTTTTGAAAGACAAACATATACTATTGTATGAATAAATCCACTCTTTCCAAAAAATTTCTAACCATTATTTTTGTTTCTTTTAAAGGTTTCCCTTCTTTATTTTCTTCCCTCATTTCTTTCATTAAAAAATTTCTAATCTTTATCTAATTTCTTAATAATGGTGAATGTTATCGAATCCTTCTCTAATTTCTAAATAACAAAGGTTTTTTTGATAATGGTGAGTCAAAGGGTTTTTCTAGGTCTATCTAATATAACAGAAATTCAAGGGTTGAACAAGAATTTTAATCATCAAGACCTTCATTTTGATTGATTTTGTGATGTTTTTATTTTCCTTGTTTGGTAAAAATTATGATTATCATTTATGATTATAGGTAATCATAAATTGAAAAATGTTATGCTATTAATTATTTTTTCAATAAATTTTGACAAACATATTTTTGAAATAATTGATTATCTTAGAAAAAATACTTTCGAAGAGGAGAGGAAATAATGATGATCTAAGAATAGTTTTTTAGTCCACTATTGTTTTTTTGTCTCTCTCTTGATAGTTTAGAGAAAATAAGAAAGAAAATTCTAATTCATTTTTGTTAAAAAAAAATAATTGATTATGATAATTTTTATAAACAACTTTTTTTTACTTCTGAAAATAATAAGTTTTTTCAATTATAATTAAAATAATTAGTTATTATAAATTTTAACAAACACGTATATAATGGATTATGTGATGGATAATTGATTATGGGCTCATAATCCATTATAATAATGGTTACCAAACAACTCCATTAATTTTTTCTCTTAAAATTTCGTCTGGGATTTTGTTTTCATATGTAAAATAGTTTTTATGGATTAGTCCTCTGTTTATGATGTAATTAGTAATACACCACTATGTTTGTGAGTTTGGTTGCTCCACTCTATACGGCTATTAAAAACATTTGAAAGATAAAACGACTATTTATTTGCAGTGAAGATCAAAATAAACACATGACAAAATAAAAGTCATATAATTATCACCCACGGCAAATTAAAAGCCATTTAAAAGAAAGAAAAAACAAACAGCAAAATACAAACCGTATAGTGAAGATTTTGACCCATTTAAATTTGCCCTCTCAGTATAATTTTATGTAGATATTTGACCAACATCTTAGACCTACGTAGCTAAAAACAAATATCGGGTTTAAAAGATGATAGAGTTGGTGATACTTGGTCCCTCATTTGTCTTCAATGGTGACTAATTTTCATTTTTGACTTTTTGTGCACACAAACGTAGACAGAGATATCTAGTCAAGAATTAAACACAAGATCGTGAGAGCGTAAACTGAAAGACGAACGACGGCACTACGCAATCTTTGGATTGTGATCATCAACTAGAAATGAAGATGGCAATAATAGATTCCATTATGAACAAAGAAAGCTGAAGAACTTTTCCCTCTTTTTTGCCTGTATCTTCTTTCTAACTAATTTCCAGCTCCATTCTCAGGTAAATGAGTAACTAATTTCAAGATCTGCATTGTGTTGTGCAGGTTGAATCTTTCAGGTAGCTAAGCTCCGTGCGTTTGTAAATGTATGAATCCCCCTTCGTTTGAAGAATTACCCACCGGATACAAAGAGAATTCATTCTCATGAAACCCAGTTCTGCAACAAGCTGTCAGAGCCTCTCCTCTAGCAACAGTCTCAATCACCTAGAGTTTGACTTTGCAATGCCTGTAAGTAAGTCCATGCATTACCCTGCAAACTACACACCCATAGATCTCTCCCTATGCCCTGCATCTGACCCAACATTTCACAAAATCAATCCAACCCATAACTCTCAACTTCAAACATTAAATCAACAAAAATCTCCCTGTTCATTCAAATTCAAATGGCCTCCTCCATATACATGCTCCTTCTTTATCCGATGGTCCCTCTTTCACACTAAAGACCACCCTTCTCACATAAACAGTACTAGAAAAGAAGAAGGTATTATTGTTTTCCATAACTGGTCAAGTGAGCAGCAACAATCTGTCAGGCCCATTCATATCTGAAGCTGAAATTCATAGCCATACTCATGTTTTTGCCAAAGTCTGGAAACTACTCCCAACAGCCAGAAAGCTTAAGAGGCCAAGAATCCCAGATTTCTATGCTAATCCCAGCCACTAGGAACCCAAGCAAGCTGAAAGCAATGAGAAGGAGAGATTCATACCGGCAAATGCAGGAGCGGCTACCTCACTGATTCAGCCGGGCAACAACACCCTGCAGGTAACCCCCTTACTCTCCCAAATTCACTATTTCATCTTCATTTACAAAAAAATTTGTTTCCTTAGAGCTTCACTCACTTATAGTTCTTTTATTAACATTCTCTCTAAACCAAATACTCATCATAACCTCACTAAATTCCCTAAGCAAATCAGTCCTAATATCTGTAATAGAAATTCAAATAAGCTCATCAATTGTCCGATCATCACTGGCAGTCTTCCTACTGGAATTAGCATTTACAAAATTAGAGTGAAATTTGTCAGCTGGGGGTAGGGGTGTGCAGCGGTCTGATCCGGTGGTTTTTTGGCTGCCCCAAGCCAACCCGACCATTATGCGGTTTCAAAATATCAACCCAAACCGGACCATTACTTTGTCCAAACCGATAAGCCCCAACCCGTTATTCATCGGTCCGGTTTGGGGCGGTTCAACGGTTTACAACAAAAAACTAAAGCAAGATAACATTCAAGCATTCAAGATCAAATATACTGGATTTCTCAGCATCTAAAATGCGAACTGCCAACTGGGCAGAACTCTATATTATCTTCAGCAACAATACATTACTTAAAAACTAAAATGAAACATCCAAAACAAGGTCTATTACAAAAATTAAAATGGAATTCATAGTTACTTAGTTAGAAATTAACATCACAAAACAAAAGAGTTGAGATCCACCGTTATCCGCTTTGTCTAACCATAGCTATCGCAAATCTGCCCATAAAAATCACTAGATTAGAATGAATTCTAGCAATGAGAAAATATAAAAGGAAGCAAAATAGCTTAATCACAAATGCATGGCCCATTTATGCATTTCAGTCTGATGTGATTCTATCACTGTTTAGTAATCTCTGTCCACTGCCACCAACATCACCACTGTTACATCTCTACCTTCTTACAGTAAAGGAACACAGATTTCCAACCACTGTTACTTGACAAGAGTG
>JAJJMC010015296.1:6610306-6628947 GCA_023531435.1 Papaver californicum | reverse complement strand
CCACTGTTACTTGACAAGAGTGCAGATTCTACAAGAAACAGTAAAGGTAATGCCATCAACCTTTGTAACTCATCTCAAAGTTATGCTATTGCTGCAACACTTCTGGCATACTAGGAAAAGTCAGACGCAGTGTGATCTTCCTATATCAATAGTTATCTCATCCTAATACTGTCGTTCACAGTCTACTTTCTTATTTTGCATTGCATGATCACTGGCAAAAGAAATCTTGTTGTACCCAGTAAAATGAAATGCATGCAGTGATGATGATTACCTTTGTTATCCCAAAAAGTATTCAACATAACAAACTAATCATCTGCAGTAAGTATTTCACCTGTGATGTTAACTTCTACAAGAAACAATATAAGAAACATAAGAAATAATAGCATATTCTATAAACAGTAATAAACTTAAGGAACTTTGGTATACCTTCATCAATTTCTTTTATCATATTCGCATAATCATCGACTATAACTGGTTTATCATTTCGTAACCAATTTTGTGCACAAATTAGAGCTTCAACTATTCCCGGAAGTAGAGAACTACGAAATGCATCAAGAATCCGACCACCGGTGCTAAAGGTAGATTCAGAAGCCACGGTAGAGACCGGTATAGCTAACAAGTCTCTTGCAATGTAACTCAATACCTTATACCTTGTAGAGTTAATTTTCCACCAACCTAAAATATCAAAGTTCTCACAAGAAGGTTCACGACATTCCATCAAATAGCGTTCAATTTCTGTCTTGCTTTCTTTACCATCTACCTCTTTAATGCGTTGAATTAATCCCAAACGAAATTTTACACGAAATGAGACTTCGGAAACAGCATCAACATTCCCTACTCGATCTTTTGTACTACTACTAGAAACATTGTTGTCCCCTATGTAAATTTCCCTATATTGGTCATATATTTCAACTAAAATAGATTTTACCTTTGCAACAAGATTATTAGCCTCATCTTCACCATGCATAACGGAGAGACAATAGTTCAAATAGAATTCTTTGTGCCTAGGATCAAGAAGAATGACAACAAACAGAAACTGATTAATCTTTTCGTTCGACCAATACTTATTGAACTTCATCCTCATGTTTTCAGCCACACGTCTTGAAAATACATCATTGCTTTCACTCCATTCACGCAATTCTCCATCAATCATAACCAGTTCATCTAAAAAATACTAGACGTAACATACAAAGTACCGGAAAACTTTAGAGTTGATTCATAGAATACCTTTAAAAACTTAATAAAAGCTCTACTATAATCCCAATCTTCTCGAGTAGGGGGAACGTTCTTTCCAACAGTAATATAATCTCGAATGAAGTTCCCATCTTTTTTTTCTAACCTCTCAAACACTTTCTGAAACTTTTCAGCTGATTCTAACATTAGATATGTTGAATTCCATCTGGTTGGAACATCTAAGCATAAAAGTTTCTTGCACTCAATCCTTTCACGTGATGCATGTTCTTTAAATTTGGCTAATCTTGCTGGAGAACTCTTAACATGCTTCACAATAGCTCGAATTCTGCTTATAGAGTCATTATAATCTTTCATCCCATCAGACACGATAAGATTGAGAATGTGAGCGCAGCACCGCATATGCATAAATCTTCCACCCAATATATGACCATTCGGTTCATTCCACTGTTCAAGTGTATTAGATAAATATTGGACAACAATATCATTTGAGATTGCATTATCCACCGTCACCGTAAAGACACTATCAATATTCCAATTCATCAAACAAGTCTCGATAGCCTTGCCTATAGTCTCGCCTTTATGACCTGCAATTTGAAAAAAGTTGATAATCTTCTTATGTAAGCACCAATTATCATCTATGTAATGTGCTGTGAGGCACATGTAATTCAACATCTGGTTGGAAGTCCAAGTATCCGTCGTAAGGCAAACTCTAAATTTTTGCTTCTTAAAAGTTTCAAACAACTTCGTTTTTTCTGCACGGTAGAGTTTCAAACAGCTTCGAGCAACTGTTGTACGTGATGGGATCTTAAATCTATCCTCCAAAAAATTACTATAATATCTGAATCCTTCACCCTCAACATGTCTAAATGGCAACTCATCGACGATAATCATGTAGGCTAAAGCTGATTTACATAATTCATCACTGTAACTCTTCGCAACCATCTTACCAGCCTCTTCTGAACCCTTTTTAGCCTCAAAGTCTATAGTTTTTTGATTATCATCTCGTCCAGGGTACCTCTTACATCGACTCAACAAATGAGTATTTAAAGTTGAAGTTCCAATCTTCTTCGAATCAGCTGAATAACTTATCTTGCAGTGTTTGCAAATAGCTCTTTGTTGATTGTTAACCGTAACTTTAGTGAAATGCTCCCATACCTATGAATCTGGCTTCTTTCTCTTGTTAACTAAGGTACCTTCAGTAGAATCAGAACTAGCAGGAACTGCTGATTGAGAATGTACTATTGGCATGTCTTGTGATTCTGATATAGGAGTTTCGCTTGTGGCACCCAATGAGGTTTGTTGTAAAATAAGAGAAGTCATCTACCAAAAAAAAAAGTTGTAAGTATTCATATTTATTAGGAAGATCATATTCACATATACTCATTTACAAATTTGAATTTTTAATGGGCTTACCGAACAAGATGCACTTGAAGAGTTAATACTCATCACTCCTTTATAATTGTAAGAGCCGATGATGTGGTCACAACTACAACTATGATTGATCAAAAATGCCAAAATGGCTAAACAAGCATGATATGTCACATATATGGCTGACTTCTAATAAGTCATCCCTCACCCTCAGGCAAATTAGTTAATATAAATACAAAATTTAACAAATTCTTTCTTTTGGTAAACTAAACAAACCTATTAGTTACCAAAAATGATATTACATTATTACCTCTTTAAAACTAACAACCTTAGTGCTAGTGGTTACAGTGGATGGCTCATCCTGCATGATTCATGAACAATTAAATACAAACAGAAAGAATGTTAGTAAACAGAAAGAATGTTAGTAAACAGAAAGAATGTTAGTATTACTTAGTAAACAGAAAAAATGTTAGTAAACAGAAAGAATGTTAGTAAATCAATGACTTCATCACGTAGACAATTAACCAAAAATGAGTTATCTAAGTGACATCAGGATGAGAAGTTGGATAATTCAGATTGAATGTTGTTAACTAGTAATGTTGTAGTTGTTTTTTTGACAAAAATATTGTAGTTCTTGCTGAATAGATTGAATTGAGACACTGAGACTCCATGTTACCAAATGATTGTTTCTTCCATAATTGAAGTTGTTGTCTAGTGTCTAGTATGTTTAAGATTGAATGTGAGACACTGAGACTCATTGTTACCAATGGACATTTACGAAGGCTCTGTCAAGTCGAGAAGTAGTGTAATCAGTGTCATACCTACGATTAGACCAAGTTGTTGATGAACTGAACCCACACCAACTAAACCTAATTGTTGATAATTTTTCTGATTTGACGAGAGTCTGATGATGAACATGATCATAAAAACCCTAATAAAAACCTTAATTGTTTCAGAATCGTTCATTGTAAATTTTAAATCCCTAATAAAAACCCAAGGAATATCAACAAAAAATCATAACATACCTCGGATACGAGAATGCTTTTGTTATTTTCTCTTTTACGCCTCTCTTCCTCAACCTTATCTAACTCTGTAGACTACATTAATATACTTTTAGGGTTTGTGTGGCGGCAAGAGAAAGAAGATGAAACTGAGAAACTGAGAAGATCAGAAAAATTAATACAAGAGAAACTGAGAAGATCAGGAGAATTAATACAAGAGAAACTGAGAAAGAGAAATAAGTGCTAACCTAGTTTTACTGATTTAGGTTTTTTTTTTGCTGTTTATTATACACCCTACGGTTTGTTGGGGCAGTCGGGTTTTGGATCCCTCAACCGCGCCCCAACCCTATGGGTTCGGGTTTTACGAATACCAACCCAAATCACCCCAATATATATCCGGTTTGGGGCGGTTTGGCAATCGGTCCGGTCCGGTTCGGTTTGGGGCGGGCGGGTTGGTCTACACGTGAACATCCCTAGCTGGGGGATCCTCAAACCAACAAAGTGGGAGCCTTCTCGAAATTTCAGATGGAAGAACAGCCACAAAATTGCCTCTCTGGGTCTGCTCCGGCACCATAAACACCGTAATAGGGATTCCGACCATCACCCCCTGGGAACTCAGAATACATACTTCTCCGGCTTCACTATTTATGGTTTCGTAGTGGCCCATAATCTCCAAGCAAACTCCAAGTATGTCCAACAGGGAAATTTCAATACCCAGAAGACCATAGCCCACCCCAACTGCACCTACCACAACAGCCCAGATCCTCATACAAGCCCAGCTATTATAACCCTGAACAACTTTACCGGTCTTTTTCTTAAAGAAACCAACCATAGGCCAACTATCCTAGACCAACCCCATTTTCAACCCTTCACTACCCGAACTCTCACCAACAGGCCTCGCATTCTAGTCTGGCAAAGCTATTGGGCCGATATAAAGCAATCAAATTTTTTTCTTAACAAAGTGCATGCATATACCTGTCTTCCTCACCACCATAGTTGGATCAAACCAAATTTTTGTAATAAAAAAAACATCCTTAATAATCATAAAAGACCTCTAAAAATCTGGGCCTCTAAAATCATCCACCAAAATAATAATCTCAGGCCTATATATCTTAATTACCATATCTATTTCCTAGTTAATATAAGGGGTTTCAAAAAATTAAAAACTCTGCATTCCATCCCTAAGAAAATTAGTAAAATGAAAATCCTCTCCTGGAACTGCCAAGGCCTAGGAGGAATTAAAACAAAACAACATCTAAAAAACCCAATCAGGCAGTTTAATCCGGATATTATCTTCCTTTCCGAAAAAAAGACTAATGAGGAGAAAACCCTAAATCATCTAAGACCCTACAGTTATCCCAATATGTGGGCTCAATCCTCTTGCGGCCTCTCGGGTGGTCTGGCCCTAATGTGGAAGATAATCTCGATATCTTGATAACTTATGAGGTCAGAAATTTGGTGAACCTTAAAATAAAAACTAGCCCAAATGATGAAGAAACCTACATAACATGACTGTACGGGGAAATCCTTTATGGTCCAAAAAAAACTCAGTGGGAGCATATTTTGGAAATGAGCAGAGACATTGAGTTTCCTTGGATTATCCTGGGAGACCTCAACATAACCCTCTCCTCGGAAGATGCCAGTAATCGCTCTGAAGAATCGGATTGCACTTATGACCTCATCCGGGCATTAATCCAAGCTGCTGGCTTCATAGAATTAAAACACTCTCACCCAAATTTTACCTGGTCAAACAAAAGGGAGAAAGAGAACTTGATTCTCAAAAGATTAGATAGAGGGCTCGTGAACCAGGAGTGGGAAGCTCAATTCCCAACATCTATCATTCAAAGCCTGCCATGCATCGGATTGGATCATAACCCGATTTTGCTTGAAACTGAGGTAACTCAAAAGAAACTAAAATCTTATTTTAATTTCTATGAGTGCTGGCAGAAAGAAGCTTCCTATAAGGCCAAAATAGCTGAGAGATGGAACTCCTTTTCTCAAGGCTCTGATCCTTATATTTTAACTCAAAAGCCTAAAAATACCAGAAATACCCTCCAGAAATGGAAAAAAACATCTTTCGGCACTTTAGAAGAAAAAATTGAAAATCTAGGGAAAAAACTTCTTCCCTTAAGGGACAGCACTAAAGATAGTGACAGAGAAATCCAAAAAAATCTGGAAAAGGAGCTTGAACACTGGTATGACATCCAGGAAAGCTTCTGGATCCAAAAGTCGAGAGATTACTTCATAAAAGATGCAGATAGGAACACCAAACTTTTTCATGCTATCACAAACCACAGGAGAAAAACAAACAACATTGTCAGTCTTAAAGATAAGAATAATCGGTGGACTAATACCAGGGAAGAGCTCGAAGGCCTCCTAAGCTCGTATTTTGAAGAAAGTAGCTCTACCAGTAAAAACATAATAGATCCCAACATTCTGCATCTTTTTAAGCCTATCATCTCCCATCAGGAAAATGAAATCCTTTTGGAAGTTCCTTCCTCTGAAGAAATCCAAAGTGTGGTCAGTAGTATGAAACCTTGGAAAGCTCCGGGTCCGGATGGTTTCCAAGCGGGTTTTATCAGCACAATTGGGAAATTGTAGGGAAGGATGTTATTAAAGCTATCAAAGCCTTTTTCACAACTGGCTACATTCTAAAAAGCTTAACAACACCTATATCGCTCTTATTCCCAAGACCAAAATTCCTCAAACCCCAGCTGACTTCAGACCCATTAGTCTTTGTAACACCATCTACAAAATCATCTCTAAGATTCTAGCGAACAGACTTAAACATATCCTTAGCAGAATCATATCGCCGGCCCAATCGGCCTTTATCCCTACTAGAAATATCCATGACAATGTCATCATTGCCCAAGAAGTGGTAGAGGCAATGAAAAGGAGAAAAGGAATTTCTGGCAGATTAGGAATAAAACTGGATATGAGCAAAGCTTTCGATATGATAAAATGGTCCTTTATCTTAGCTGGTCTGAAGAAAATGGGTTTCTCTGATAGATGGTGTAGCCTGATAAATCAATGCATTTCTACCTCCACCTACTCCATTATCTCAATGGAGAGCCGTGCAAGTTCTTCAAACCTTCCAGAGGAATAAGAAAGGGGACCCCCTCTCCCCATATCTTTTCATAATTTGCATGGAGGCACTGTCCAAGATGATTGACAGTGCCAATGACATGAGATTCCTGAGTGGAACTAAAATTTTTATATCGGGCCCTCCGGTTTCTCATCTCCTCTTCGCCGATGATTGCCTTATCTTCATCGAAGCTAATCAGATGGAAGTAAATAACCTGCTTTCTATCTTAGAGGAATTTAGCCAGTCTAGTGGCCAGTGCATCAACTTCAACAAATCGGGGATTTTTTGCAGTAAAAACATTGAAGAAGGGTTTCAAGAAACTATCGGTGCCTGGCTTGAAATGCCTAGAATGACGGAAGAAGAGAAATATCTAGGTTTCCTTCTTTTCCGCAAAAAAGCTAGAACCCTAACTTTTGAATCTATCCTGAAGAGCATGGAGGCCAAACTCCAAGGTTGGCAATCCAAAATGCTTTCCCAAGCCGGAAGAGCTACTTTGATCCAATCGGTCATAAATACCCTTCCCAATTTCCAGATGGGATGCCTTGAAATGCCAAAAAAATCCATAAATTCCATGGACAAAATCCAAAGGAATTTCTGGAACTCTGGGAAAAGCAATGTTAGAGGCCACTCTATGGAAGCCTGGGATTCTCTTTACCATCCAAAGAGTATGAGAGGCCTTGGATTTAAAAATTTGAACCTCTTCAATGAAGCAATGCTCACTAAACTTGAGTGGAGACTCATTCACAATGAGACCGATCTCTGGGAAAGGGTCTTGAAAGCCCGTTACTTTCCCAACTCCAGCCCCCTGACAGTTCAAAAAAATGCTAGGGATACCTGGATATGGAGAGGTATTCTAAAGGGAATAAGTATCATCCGGGACCATCACTTCTGGTCCATCGGAGATGGTACCAAAGTCAAGATTTGGGACTTTAACTGGTTAAAGAGCATGAAACTGGAAGATGTTACTGAAATCCAAAGAAACTCTGGGCTTAAATGGGTTAGTGAGATCATTAACCATGAAACCCATTCTTGGAATTCCTCTATCATTAGGAATTTGTTCTCCAGAATCCAAATTGATGAAATATCGACCATTCCGATCCTCCAGGGAGGAAGGGATGAATTGGGATGGACTCTCACCACCAATGGATCCTTTTCTGTAGCCTCAACTTATAAAAAATTAGTCCAAAACACCATTCCTCCTGCCAGAACCACTCAAGTGGACCCTGGGATTTGGAAAAAAATCTGGCTAATCAAAACCCCATACAGAATAAATCTCCTCATTTGGAAAATGGTAAAACAAACTATGAAAGTTAGAAGTAAAATCTTCAAACATAGGGATATTCAGGACCAACTTTGTCCAGTATGCAACAAGCATGTGGAAACAAGTACACACCTCTTTATGCATTGTGACCTAGCTAAGAAAATATGACTGACCCTCTGGCCCAACTTGTATACCAACATGTTGTCCTATAATTGCATTTTAGAATGGATAAAATCTTGGAACAAGCAAAACATCATGATTTCTTTCAAAGATAAAATTTCGATTGCTTATATAACCCATATCATATGGCGGATCTGGAAGCACAGGTGTGACATTATTTTTGAAAAGGTAAAACCTAACCCCACCACTATTCTTCATATCATAGCCAAAACTGCGGCCCCACCCCATACCCAACACATCAATATCAATCAAAAATCCCCCACCACCCCAATCCTTCATCTCAATCCGAACAACATCCATACCCACCCCGACTCCCAGCCACAAGGCACCCAAAGTCACCTCTCGTCAGGTAATGGCAATCGCCAAGTCTCTCTAACCCTCCACCAATACCCAACCGTTCTGTGCCCCCATGAACCACTAGACAATGTAACCGATCCGTCTAGGGAAACTATTCCAGTTTACCGAAGGCCCTCCCATCCCAATACCATTATCAATCAGTCCCCAGTTACAACCATACCCGCTCCTCCCTCCCAAAACCAGATCCAGAAGGCCATCACCTCAGAATATGGTTTGGTGTCAGCTTGGGCCTCTACAAATGTTGATTATGTTATCATAAATTTTGATGGATTTTATTCCATATCTGATTATGCAGCAGGTTATGGAGCAGTAGCTCGTACACCAAAGGGCTCATTCATAGTAGGATTTTTTGGGTGTGGCTAGAGTAGGGTCTAGTCATCAGGCGGAAGCTATGTCAATGAGAGAAACAATCTTGTGGGTTAAAGAGAAAGGCTGGAGTCACATTCTGCTTCGAGGGGATGCAAAGACGATCATTGATGACGTCAATGGCATAACGATTTCGAGCCCTAGGTCCTGTCATGCTCTAATAGTAGATTGCAAAAAACTTTTAAATTTAATTAGTTTCTGTAATTTAACTTTTATTGGAAGAGAGGAAAACAAGATAGCAAACTCCATAGCTAATTTCACTCGTTTAGATGGGGTGGGAAAGAGATGGACCGATCCTTCTCCCTTTCAGTCCCAAATAAATGTAGACCTATGTAGTCCTCTTTTCAATTAATAAAATTTTCGAATTTAGTCAAAAAAAAAAAGATTTTTACCCATTTTATCATTTGAACAAGATTCTGATTGAGTTTTCGATGAAAGAGGATTCCCCTCTATCCATAATAGGACCAAATTGGATCAAATTTAATTAGATCTTTCAATTTGAATGAGACTCTCGAGCCTCATATTCTTTGCTCTTATAAATGCCGGAAATCTTGATTAATTTTTCAACTTAAATATATGGACTGACAAAAAGTATCACAATGAATAGAGTATTATGTACCAATAAGTAAAAAAAAGAGGTACATGGATTTTGCTTTAGATTTTTAACGGTCTTCTCCAAATCCAATTCCAACTCTTTTTTTATAATCACTAAGAGCAACTGCAGTGGGGGACTATACCAAAGACTAAAGATTAAATTTACTCTTTGGTCGCCCAATATCAAGCGCAACAGACGAGTAAATTTGGTTTTTCCACGACTAAAGCTACAATACCAGAATATATTTACTCGCGACTAAAAGTATAGTCGCACGCTGTCATACAAAAGCGTTTACGCTAAACGCTACGCTAAGGAAGCGTTATTAAACACGGACGCTTAACCAAAAATGCGTTTGATGAGACGCTTTAGAAGGAAAGCGTAAGATGTAATGCTCCCGTATGACAACGTCTGTATGCCCAAACGCAACCCAAATGAGCGTCTCATAGGACGTCCATATGGAATTGCGTTAGTAAGAAAACGATTCTTTGGTTCACGTTTCACTTGGGCGCTCACCTGGAGATGAGCCAGGTTTCGGACGCTGCCTGCCTAGTAACTGGACGCTGGTTCCTGTGGACGTCCAGGTTGGGTTTGCATGATTACTTAATTGATTGGTTTTCGAATTGGGTTTGCATGCTTATCAAGTAAATCAATTTCATATTTTTAGTTTTTCGAATTGGGATATTTTTTGTGATCTTCTTTCTTCTCCTAATTCATATCTACATCTGTTGTTTGTTGGGTTTTCTTGGAGCAGTTAAAATTGGATAAATTTTGCCTTAATTTTTGCTAAACACTTTTCAATTTGCCTAGCTTGTTGCTGTAATTCTGGCAAAGTTAAACTTGTCACAGGCACATGAACTTGATCAATTTCTGAGATATGATTTACCATTTTCTTGTAAAGTGTATGTATGGACTGATTTATGTATGAATTCAAACTAATTTTGTGTGTTGTGTGATATTTATGGATTTCAACTTCGTCCTCCTGTATGTTTTGTAAAGTCTGTTTAATCTTTGTAGTTAAAAAAACTTCAATTAATCAATGGGAGATAATGAATACTAATTAGTGTTATGTAGACATAATTGGTTTTGGTTTTGATTGGTTTGAGCGGAGTGATATCTGTTGTTATGTGAATGTGGACTTATCTGCATAGAATTGATCTGATGCGAAATTGCGATTATGATGATGGATGAGCTAAAAACAGACGTTCAACCCACTTCACACGGACGCTCTCCATCTACTCCGGACGCTCAAGCCCAACCTCAGGACGCTCTCCATCTTACTCCGGACGCTCAAGCCCAACCTCACTCTACACAACAGACGCTCAAGCCCTGGTGAGCGTATCTGGTGCACACGCTCTCCTTCGTTCACACGCTCTCTCTGGTGCAACGTTTAGTATGCGCTCTCCAATGTGGGCGTCCGTTAAACGCTTATGTGGGTGGACGTTTTGTGGCTAGACGGTTATGTGAGTAGACGTTTTCTGGGTAGACGTTGAGTAGGAAGAGCGTTTAGTGATAAACGTCCACACATTACAACGCTTAATTTGTAGACGCTCACCCAATACAACGCTTGTTTAACAGACGCTTATTGGTGTAAATGTTCAATATACGTCCACCCACAGAAGCGTACCAAAATTCAAACGCTCTTGTATAGTTGCGTCTGATTCCAGAATATGAAACGCTCCCGTAAAGGGCCGTCCAACATGGTACGTCTTCCTATAGGAACGTCCGTGTCCAGTAATGTGCTCCTACAACAGCGTTTTGTAACATACGCTTTTCCTACTCAACGTGCGATCAAATTTAATCTATAACACGTTGTGGAAAACATGAAAAAAAATCAATTTTTTTTAGTCTTTACTCTTTGGTATACTCGCTTTATTGCAGTTGCCCTAATATTGCTCTGTTTCTTCATTTCTCAAACTCCCTGTTTCCTAATTTTAGACACCCATCTCTTCTTCTACAAGCACTTAATATCAAATCGCAGACCAATGCATTCACTAGAATAATTACCGTACTTGATAGTAGCTCACCCTTGCAAAACTCTGGAGTCTCTAAAGTGGACTTCCCCTCCTGACTCTACTATAAAAATTAATATTGCGGTCGCTGTTCATATTCGAGAAACATAAGTTGGAATTTATGTTTTTCAAAAGTATTCAAGGAAATGAAACTTACCTTTCATCAGTCTTTTCCCTGATGTAGAATCATCAGGGATTATCTGTTGGACTTGGGGGTCTTCTCTTGCGAATCAAATTTAGTGATTGAAGGTGGTATCTGACCAGGTTGTTGTGGTGAAGCAAGAAATATTCTTTTCAACGTCTCTCTATTTTTATTAGTTGTTTATTTATATTCACTCAAATGAGACACGTAACCTGGTTCTATACTGGCCAGTGCCCAGTAGGGTTGCAAAGTGGAAATTTCTGATTTCTGACATCATTATGCAATTGGGTCTGGTGGTTCCAGAGAAAAATTAACAAGTTGAAGATCCTCTAGAACGGTAGTCGCTTACAAACAAAACCAGTAAGATTTTCACCAATTAACAGTGACTGCATATGTCGACGCCAAAGAATGAATCAACCTTAATACAGTCAGACTATAAATTCCTCCAAGTCAGACTCAATGAAGTCTGGTCAATGAAGGAATGTTGACATCAATTTCAAAATCTGTGACCTGACTTAAGATCTGCTCCATGACCAAAAATAAGATAACGAAGAAGAAAACCCAAAATGTACTATTTTGAACTAGTAGTTTCATAGCCCGACTGCTTAAGTCGTTTCTTCAAAGATGTCCACATGATTCCTATCTCGACTATAATTCAACAAAGATGTCACAGCAGGCCTATAAATAGTAAGCTATATGTAAGTCATTCAGCATATTTATCGATCAATTTTGTTTTTATATAACCAATAGAGAAAATTCAGGTCTCTACAATAAAGTTGACATGCATATGTCGATGCAATTCACATGAAAAGTTTTTTTCACCCCTTACCCTCATTTGCTAGTATTCCACAACATTTTCTTGTTCATAATTGCATATGGCTTTTCAACTACTCCAAATTGTTATTTTAGGCAGTGCAATTAGTGTCCTTATCCTAGTGCATACACCGCAAATAAAAGATGAAAGTTTAACTGTTGAAGCTTTCTTCAAAACAGAAAAAGAAGAAAAACCAGCAGCAGCAGCAGCAGCAGCAGTGTAAGCAATTATATCAAACAGTTGAAGATCTAAGTTTAAAGGTGTCTACTTTGAGTTCAAAAAAGATCTAGTCTTCTTCAAAGTACTAGTAATTCTGTTGCTCAGAAAATACTATGTACTTCTTAAGACTGTTGCGGCACAACAATGATGTGCAACCCCACCCAAACTGAACCTAATTCAACATGGCTTTTCAACAACCCAAACATGAAATGGACGAAAATGTCAAGATAAAGAAAAAGAGCTAATTTTCAAGTCAAGTCTGAATGAAAATTTTGATTCAGTTTTTTTGTCTGGAATCACTTTGTTTTGTGTGGGCATAAGAGCCTAGGTTATCTGTAGCAAAGTGAATTACTATTTGTTTTAGTACATAATCATTTGAACAAGCTACTGTACAATTACAAAAGCAAAATTATATACTGTAGGCTTTAATTATGGTTCAGATGCTAGCTAGTAGCTAGCCAAACTTGTAGTGAAGGAACATATATATCTAGGACCAACTTCAAACTTGCAAATGAACCTTCAGGAATCCCTATAACGTGTTCTAAAAGACTAAACCTAGGTTGAACCAATGTAGTATGTGTACAGGCCGGTAAGGCCGAAATTTCGTCGGTTTTACTAGTATCGGACACATACCGAAACGAAACACTTAAAACCGACGATACGGTATTCGTCCGAAAATATCGGCCGGTATGGTCCAATACCGGTATAACCCGATATTTCTGAAAAAAAATTTGACAGTTAGATTAGACTCTAATCTAATCCAACGATCCATATTTGCTACAGAAGATTAAAACTATTGATCTGTTTTTAGTTTTCTTCATTTTTCTGCGCCTCCATCTCTTCAATCTCTCTGGTTTCAACTTTCAATCTCTTCATTTCTCTCTTTTTCAGTTTTCAGTTATATCATTGCTTCTGGACTGAAGTTTTCTTCTCACTTCTACTCATACGAACCATAGTTCTCAGATAGAGAAGAAAAATTAGCCCCAAATTCAGAAATAACCCTAAATTTAGCTGGCAAACAGAACATGGTTTAGATGAATATATCACTGTATAATCAAATCAGTTGAAAGGTATGTTTAAAACCCCTTGCTTACAGCCTTTGTAGTTTGTTTAATGGTTGAAGTTTAATTAGGTTTTATTAGAAGCTCTTGGAGAAACATGTATGATTGTTCTTCAATTACCGTTAATGTTTAGGGCATACAAATTGTGGGTTTTATGAAATTGAAATTGGGGGTTGTTGTATAATTATGTGATTTGATGCTTTGGAATGGAGAAGAAAGGTTCTATAGGTTTATCTCTTTGTTTTTAGACTTAGCTTCTGTAGCTTTATCTCTCTATAGCTTTGTTAAATGGTTGTGTTGTTGTTTTCTGAAGTAAGAAATTAAATAATCTCTTCCTGTCATTTTAGTATATTTATACTCTCTACTATGCCTTGTCACTTGGAAGTAGATAATGCAGGCATTGAATTCATGTTCAGCTCTTGTATATAGACTTCAATTAGGCAATGACGAAGAGTTTAAGATCATTTTGATTGGGTACAGATTTTCATAGCTCAACTTTCCAGGCTTAGGAAATGACCACAATGTCTACATGTTGTAACTCTAAAGTTTCTTATTCAGATTCAAACATTGACTATGTAAATGTAATACTTGGACTGGAAATATGAACTGAATTTTGTTTATCATGTTAGGACTAACTGAAAATTGTGATGATGTTGCCAAGAAAAGATTTGAACTGCCCTTCACAACTTGAGGGTTCTAATTATTTTTTATGTAATTAAGCATAAACTCTGATGAGGACTGTGAGTGTGAGTATGAGCAGCTTCTCTCCCAGAATAGCTCTCTTAAGGTGATACTTACCTGATACTAACTTTTAGAGAAGGGCTAAACTTTACAGCTTGAGATATCGAACCTACTCTCCAAATTGTATTGAAAGTACTTTGTCGAGAGTCCACAAAGCAGTTCGAGAAATAAGCACCTATGGGCTGGATGCTAGTAGACTGTTTTAATTGTACATATACTGAATCACCTTTATATGCTCTCAGACTTGTTTAATTGAGTGAGATAGTACATAATTTGTTCCTGTATGGAATTGGAATGAAGAAGAATGGTTGTTTTTGAACTCTCTACTATGCTCTATATTTACTGTATGAAATTGGAATGGAGAAAATAGGTTATGTAGGTTTATCTCTCTGTACTCTATAATCTGTTCTGTGAGTATGGCTAGGTGCTGATTTTCACTTTTGATTTCTTAACTTCTTAGTGAGCTGACCTGGATTTGCATCTTTTGGCCACAGGTTTGTACAACTTCAAGCAGTTGATCTTCAAAGTACTGAACCAACAACTTCAAGCAGGTGATTATGGATTCTTCTAATACATCCAATTCATGCACTACACCTTATACATGTGGCTCATTGTTGCCTTCATCTTCTACACAAACCAAAGACACACCAACGAAAGACCCATCCAAAGATATAGAATGGCAATGTGGAAGGTGATTATGTAACTTTGGATGGAGTTAATACATACGATGATATCTATAACGAATGTAATGATCTTGATTAGAATTGTAATATCTTTGTTTAATTAGCACTTTAGCCGGTGAACTCTGAAGTTGTTCTTGTTTCTCTTGTGTTTCCAGTTTGAACTATGTATGAAATCTATGGATCTATATATTTTGGATGAGTACTAGTTTTTCTTTCTAAACTTTGTGAAAAAACGTTTGTTATAACGTGTTAAAATATATTTATAGTTATAAAATGTGAGCTAGTATTTTCTTATAAAATTATAGATATAAAATATATGGACCGATATTTGATCGATATTTGAAACCGAAATTTGCCCGGTACAACGGCGTACCAATGTATCGCTCTCGACAGGTACGAATCAAAATCCGGTATGGACTGCGTTGGGTTGAACACATAAATTACATGTAATACTCATTGCCTGACTGCATAAGTGAAATCTTCACAGGTGTCCGCTTGATTCTTATCTTGAATATCATTCTACAAACGTTCAAATCACAAGTCTCCAATACTCTTCTGTGAATAGATGTAATGCTATGGAATGTCCTTGTGTTGAAACCTATAGGCAAAGAAAAAAGAGCTCAGGTTTAAAATTTCCAGTCAAGATCACACTAGTAATAGTCAATGAAGAAAACTTCAAATCAATTATTTCAATTTTATTACAGTTGTAATGCGATGAAAAAATGCTTAAGTTAAATCTATAAATAGTAAGCTAAATTAAGCTAGGATGCATATTCATTTATCAAACAAAAGTTTCATGTAATCAATAGAGCCGATTTTTTTTAGTTAGCCATGAGTTCATCAAATGTGACAACTCAAAAATTTCTTATCTTCATCTCTTGTTCTTTTAGCTGATCAGCATCATTCTGTGCCCATTAGCCGCCTCTAATGGATGCCATGAAGATGAGAGAAGGGCTCTTCTAAACTTTAAATCTTTCCTGGAAGACCCATCAAGTCGCTTGTCTTCATGGCAAGAAAGTGTCCAACACCAAAACTGCTGCGATTGGCATGGAATTCAATGTTCCAAGGGCTCTTTTCATGTCATATCCATCGACCTTAGAAACAATGCCCTTGATATTTACAATAATGATTATATTTATCTGCATTAAGAGGTAAACTATCTCCTTCTCTTTCAAACATTACTCATTTGGAGTATCTTGATATTGGCTTCAATGACTTCCAAGAATCGAAACTCACACTTCAGTTTTCTTATCTAACAAAACTAGCTCATTTTGATCTCTCCCATTCAAACTTCCCTGGGTCGATTTCGACACAATTCACCAACTCATCATCTTTACGTTACCTTGATTTATCTTGTGGATCACAAAGCGATCCGTATTCCACCTCTTGCTTAGAATCAACATCTACAGGATGGATAAGAGGTTTAATAAATCTCCGGGTACTAAGACTGAGTGGTATTAAGCTACCTTATACTGAACCTCTTTTGAGTACTCTTTATGATTTAACTTCACTTTCTATTCTTGACTTGTCTTCTTGTGCACTACATGGTTCAATTCCTTATCTTCCTCAACTTAAAAAGCTTGATGTGTGTGAGTATCGAAATCTACTTCAACACGTGGCACCAGGACGCAACAACTTATTGATCGAGAAACCATCCCTATACTCATTGGATCTTAGCATGATACATTTATGGGTGTGCGTACCTAGCATGATTTACTTATGGGTGCACAGACAATTGATGAATTGGAGGTTCTGTTGGTGTACGATATTTTGAGCTGTTGAACCATTAGGCTTAACAAGCAGGTGCATAGAGCTTGTGACTTTACAAGGATCATTCCGCACAACCATGCCCACAATACTAAAGCTTAGGCCCGCGACAGTATTACCCAACAAGTGTTCAAGTTCAGCTCAATTCACACTATTCCTGCACTGCTAAAGCCAATCATTGCCCGCAACAGTAATTCAAATCAATTATGCTGTTAAAGCTTACTCTTGTCCGCAGCAAAGATTCACTCTTGTCCGCAGCAAAGATTCACTCTTGTCCGCAGCAAAGATTCACTCTTGTGAGTACCATTGTTAGGTCCGCAGCACAAGCCCAATTGTGAGTACCATTGTTAGATCCACAGCACAAGCCCGCACACTTTGTCACTTCCGTTATTTGCACACTGCAGCCCATCATTTCTTCCCGTACACCACCTATCTTCCGTACCATTCACCCATTTTGACCGCAAGTCATTTCAACACACAACCGCAATTCCAATCGTTGCCCCATTGAAACAATCATTGCCCGGAACACTTAACCACTCATGTCTGCAATACTTAAGCAAATTTGACCCGCACCCACTTCATACCTCATTTTACCCGTACCATCCTTTGTCCGCATCAAAATTAAACTAGAGTCATTTAAGGATCATATCAATATTAACATGTGGCGGACTTCATCGACACGTGACGGACTTCATCAACACATGGTAAAGGGGCATGTTTGGTAAATGTCATTCTATCATCCCTTTATATACAATTTAAATGTGTTAGAGAAGGGGACTTTTGGTTGGATTTTCCTTCCCAAAAGAGGAGCTCTTCAATTCATCTGTAACCTAACAATGAATAAGAACATCAACTTTCATTACCCGTAAATGTAGATAAATCTCTGCCGAACTACATTAAATCTGTGTGGGTTGGTTTTATTTTTTATTCTTCGTATCATCTGGATTTCATTTGGTGGTTGTGGGAACCATGAAAATGGTAACCACAATGTGAGTGATAATAAAGAACTTCGTCCTGATCTAACTGGTATGTGTGAACATAGTTGGCCCAAACTGCAAAAACTTCAGATATCATCAACTAATTCAACTGGATCAATTCCAAGCTCAATTTCAAATTTATCGCAGTTGGTCAGCCTTTCTGCCTCATGGTGTTCAATCTACAATCTACAATCTGTCTAGGTTGCAGCATCTAGACCTTTCTGGCAACAACATAACAAGTTTTATCCATTCTTCAATTTCCAATTTGAAAGACTGTATGCCTTGAATCATTTGTTTGCCGGAATACAACGGGGAGTCCGAGGGGAGTCCGCCTAAACGGTATCCGTAATGTATTATGACTGGGATTGTTTTCCGCTTCCTAGTCGAATTAGGGTTTATATTCTTTGCCCTATATATAGGCATACGTTGTACCTAGAGAAAGTATCTTTGGTATTCTGCTCAGTAATAAAACTCTGGTTTCTCTGCCGTGGAGGTAGCTAACGTAATAGTTAGTGAACCACGTTAAATCCCTGTGTTCTTTATTTGTTTATCGTTCTCGTTTGATCTCTCGTTATAACAAATTGGTATCAGAGCGAGGTTCGATTTCCGCCGAGAACGATGTCCGGATCCATGATGAAGATCGACAGGTTTACCGGGAGAAATAGTTTTAGTCTGTGGCAAATCAAGATGCGGGCTTTGTTGAAGCAACAAGGTCTTTGGTTGCCGTTAGCTTCAGATAAGAAGGGCGCAGATACATCCACCGCTGAGTATGCAACTATGGAAGAGAAGGCTCACTCTACGATTATGTTGTGTCTTGCGGA
>JAJJMC010015296.1:6494547-6609906 GCA_023531435.1 Papaver californicum | reverse complement strand
CAAAAATCTCGGTTTCTTAGACTTGTCTAACAACAAACTGGTTGGTCGTCTGCCACTTCCACCTCAAGGTGTTCAGATTTTTGATATATCAAATAATAAGCTTAATGGGAAATCTCATTGGAAACTGGAGAAAGACTATCTAATGTTAGCTACATTAATCTTAGTGGCAATGAACTTTCAGGTTCAATTCCCTCTTCAGTATGTTCTAAAGAACTAGGAAAATATAATGATCCAGGACTCATTATTCTCTCAAACAACAAACTATCCGGGACTATACCTACTAGTATAGGGTACTGCAGAGATCTTACTATTCTAAATCTCAGCAACAACAATCTCACTGGAAACGTTCTAAATATGAGCTTTAAAATGCAGAAGGTTTGGAATATCTTTATTTAAGTGACAACAATCTCAATGGTACTTTTCCTGAGTCCCTCCTAAAACTTTTGGGTTTGGAAGTTCTCGATTTAGGAAATAACAATTTTGAAGATAATGTACCCACTGGCCTTGGCTCATTGAGTGGCCTTATGGTTTTGTCATTAAGGTCAAACAAATTCAGCGGGTCCATTCCTGAAGAGATTTTTCATCTGTATGAACTTCAAATACTCGACTTATCTATAAACAACCTCTCGGGTCCAATTTCTGAAAAAATAGGAAACTTGATGAGGATAACAGGCAGCCCTAGTTCCGTAATGTACAATATGATGGGTATGGGTTTTCAGTTGGTTATAAAAGGCACCATGACACGATTTGATCATTTGTACAACTATAGTTCAGGAATCAATCTATCATGTAACTCTCTCGATGGAGATACTCCAACAGAGATAGGTTTATTAATTGGACTCGTTATGCTGAACCTGTCGCATAATCTTTTCTTGAATAATATCCCATCGAGTGTCGGAAACATGTCCAGGTTAGAGTCTCTGGATTTAAGTTCCAATAGACTGTCTGGACATATCCCACAATCTTTGACATCAATAGACTCCCTTGGATTTTTAAACTTATTTCATAATAAGTTGAGCGGAATCATTCCAAGAGGAAATCACTTTGATACATTGAGTTTGGATGGTTCTTTTTTCGTTGGAAATGATTTATTGTGTGGATTCCCCACGATGAAAGTTTGTGGTGATCATGATGTTAGTACTGGCAGCACAAATCCTTTTAAAGTTGACAAAGGAGATCAAGAGGATGTAAATGGGGAGTTCTTGTTGTATCCTATACTTGCACTGGGGTTTGGAGTTGGATTTTTGGGTCTTTTCTTAGTTTTGAGTCTAAGGAAACAGAAGTGGTGTTTTCAGTATTGGAGATTTGTTGACTCTGTTATAGTTAGATTAGTTAAGAATGTCCATTCCTCCACCTAAGAGAACAAAGATAGGACCTAAAATTGTTGACTGTGTCTTCATAGGGTATCCTGAACATACTACTGCATATAGATTTATGGTTGTAAGTTCTGAAATATCTGAAATTGGTGTGAATACTATTATGGAATCTAGGGATGTTGTGTTCTTTGAAAATGTTTTTCCTTTGAAATCTGAATCTCGCATGATATGTGTTGATCCCCTAGATGTCCCATCTAATAGTCAGACATTACCTGTAGAGGAAGATGAATTTGAGCCTAGAAGAGGTAAAATACTTAGAACTGAAAAATCTTTTGGGCCAGACTTCATAACATGCTTAGCTGAGACTGATCCACAAACTTATAGAGAAGACATGACTTCTTCTGAAGCTCCATGGTGGAAAGAAGCTACCATTAGTGAAATGGATTCCATCATACAGAATGATACTTGGGAGATTGTAGATTTACCTCTAGGGTGTAAACCCATAGGTTGTAAATGGATCTTCAAAAGGAAACGTAAGGTAGATGGATCTGTGGAAAAATACAAAGCTAGGTTAGTAGCTAAAGGCTATAAGCAGATAGAAGGTGTAGATTTCTTTAATACTTATTCACCTGTTACGAGAATTACTTCCATTAGGATGTTAATTGCTATTGCTGCCATTCGTAACTTAGAAATACATCAAATGGATGTAAAAATAACTTTTCTAAATGGTGAATTAGATGAAGAAATTTATATAGACCAACCTGAGGAATTTGTAGTGAAAGGTTGTGAAAACAAAGTTTGTAAACTGAAAAAATCTTTGTATGGTTTGAAACAAGCACCTAAACAGTGGCATAAAAAATTTGATCAAGTAATGATCTCTAGTGGTTTTAAAATAAATGAATCTGACAAGTGTGTTTATACTAAACTTGTGAATGATGCCTATGTGATTGTATGCTTGTATGTTGATGATTGCTTATACTTGGTACAAACATGGATGTAATTAATTCCACTAAGAACATGCTAAATGAGAACTTTGACATGAAAGACTTAGGCCCCGCTGATGTAATCTTAGGGATGAAGATAGAAGAGATTCTAATGGATATAGTCTTAGTCAATCTCATTATGTTGAATCTGTGGTTAGAAAATATAACCAGTTTAATTGTAAACCTGCTTGTACTCCTTATGATCCTTGTTGTAGACTCAAAAAGAATAAGGGTAATGGAGTTTCACAACTTGAATATTCACGTGTTATAGGAAGTCTGATGTATTTAATGAACTGTACGAGGCCAGACATTGCTTATGATGTGAGTAGGTTGAGTAGGTATACCTGTAATCCATGGCAGGAGCACTGGGATGCACTTATTAGAGTTTTAAGGTACTTGAAGTACACGTTGAACTTTTGTTTAAGTTATGAGAGATACCCTACGGTCCTTGAAGGATTTTGTGACGTAAACTGGATATCAGACTCAGAGGATTCTAAGTCTACGAGTGGATATGTTTTCACTCTAGCATTTGTATCTTGGAAGAGTTCCAAACAAACATGTATAGCTCGATCCACTATGGAATAGGAGTTTATTGCGTTAGATAAAGCAAGAGAGGAAGCCGCTTGGCTAAGATGCTTTTTAGAAGACATTCCTCTTTGGCATAGGCATGTGCCAGCTATATCTATACATTGTGATAGTCAAGATGCAATAGCTAATGCTAAAGACAACAACTATAATGGGAAGTCTATACAACATTCGTAGAAGACACAATTCCTAAAACAACTAATCTCAACTGGCGTTATTTCTGTTGACTTTGTGAGGTCTACGGAGAATATCGCGGACCCTTTGACGAAAGGTTTGTCCAAGGAGATAGTTAGTAATGCATCAAGGGGGATGGGGCTTAAGCTCATCAATAAAACTTGCCATGAAGGATACTCAACCTTGCTGACTGGAGATCCCAAGATCAAGGTTTCGAATGAGACAACTAATTTGTGGTGGGTTAAAGGAAACACTATCAGAGAATTTCATTCTCTGTCCCTTCCCTATGGTGTAGACGTGATAGTGTGACTGCATGTGAGGATGACTTTTTATTAAGTCTTAATGAGTTTTATAGTTTCAATTTAAGACTGAAGTGGGGTGTAGCAGTAAACACTCTTGATAGAACTCACCTATCTGAATGAGGAACTGGGCCGCTTCCTATGAGAGTTGAGCTAATTCTCTAGAGCATTCTGAGAAACGGGATACGTCCAGGGCCAAAATGGACACAACGACACGAACTTAACAGCACCTAGACAGTGGTATCACGCGTGGAAGTTATTGATGAACTACATCAAACGATGGCAGTTCAAGACATCGCGTTCACTGTCCATCAAGTAGTTTCGATAATTTCTCACTAAGAAAAGGTTCAAGACCTTATGGACACCTATTTCCTATGTGGTATTTCTCGCTTTCTGATTTTCATCGGCTTTTCATTCATGTGGGGGATTGTTGGAGAAAATGAACTTATAAATGTTTGTTTTTAGTCTTGGTGGGAATGGACCTTAGGACCAAGTAGTCACTAAGGGACACTAGCTCATTTTCACTTTTATGAATGAACCTTTAGTTCCACATTGGAGAAACTAAAGATGATTCCTCTTTTTATTACCACAAAAATTGCATCTAAGGGAGGGCCGTTAGGGTTTAGAAGCTTTTGTGGTTGGGGGAGGACTAAGGAAATGGGCTAGTTGAAGTAAACATACTTTTCACACATGTGCGGTGCTTCGCACCGAAGCACGCACGCTTTCGGTTGCGGCTTGCGTGCTTGCGAGCTTGTGTGCTTGCGGCTGTGGCTGTGGATGTGGCTGCGGGTGTGACTGTGGCTACTGCTGCGGGAATGAGTATGCTTGCGGGTGCGGCCGTAGCTGAGGCTGCAGGCCAACCAAGACTTACTTTTTTTTGAACAAAATATTTTCATTAAAGAATTTAAAATCAAAATAATTTTTGCTTGAAGTGTGTGTGTGTGGCGGGGGGGGGGGCCCGCCCGTTTGACCCGACGAGAATCAAGCTGATTTAAAAGAGAGAATAAATTAATCGTTTTAATTCCGTTTTAAACTTAATGAACGTGCTTCATGCACATAATTGATTGACATTAAATTTCCTTTCTCTTCTTTTGTCTATAAAATAAAAACGAGTTTATCATTTCAACTTACTCAAGAGCAGGCTACTATCCCTAGCTCTTTTCCCCTCTTCTTGCTTTGTTTTGCGCACATTGCTTGTTTATTTCCCTCCCTATCAATTGCTGTTGAGTTCGTTTGAGGGTGACTAGTATTGTGCTTATACTAGTCATAACGGGCAGTTCTATCCTGGACACATCTCCTCTGTTGGGATATAGCATCTCTCATTCTTGAGGAGTAACCGAGGACTATTGTGTTAAGGACAATTTGCTGAATAGGTGGCTCTGTCCATTGTGTGTATCAATCAAAGAGTTTTTAACCTTAACAAATTTTTTTCTATTTAGTGTTTTCCATTGTTATATCCAACATTATTAAGACTAATACAAAGGCTACAGGCTAATTCTCTTGTACTGCAGTTGCGACAAGTGATCAGGGTGTATTGGTTAGAGCCGGGCTGGAGCCTGGGGTCTTATCTTGCTTGTCAAACTACATACTTGGTCAGTTGGTCCCAATGGCAAATGGTTTTGCAGTTGGTAGTCCAGTTATCTTCTGGTGATAGTGAAAACTGAGGAAGCGGTCAAAGTTTAGTGAAGTCAATGGGTGTTTGTACTAAAAAAACTCAACGCCATGGTTCATCGAGCTAGAGCTAAGCCAAGTTTTAGATTACTCCTACTATACCCTATAAAACTATAGGGTTTGAATTGAAAACTAATTTTAATTCGTAAAATGGTGAATGCAAAATAGGTAGATTCAATAATTTTTTTCTTTTTAAATGGACGGGGATGATTGAGTTGGACTGACGCTTCTATACATGCATGACAGCCGTTTAGCATAACAAAGTCGGGTTTCAGCTTGATAATGTGTCTGCTTGGAGAGTCAGCTGACTCAGCTCTGATTTAGCTAACAAGATGGACATGACAGCCGTTTAGCATAACAAAGTCAAATGTATTCTGCTTTTGTGGAACAGTTGGACTCGGCCAAAAAACTAATCCCAGGTTAATTAGACCCAGCAAACCAGAACGAGACTGGTTAGATTCATTTGATGAGGCACACTAGGTGCAAAAACTATGCCTACAGGCGTTGAGTTTCCATTTCTTAAATCAGAAGAACATGATTAGTCATAAGTTGAAGAGTCGGACTAAAAGAGCAAATAAAAGATTTATCTATGTGTATTCTCATGTGGCTTCACTGTCATTAACACCACCAATTTACATTCTTTAATCGTATGATATAAGATTGAGCATATGTATGTCAGCCACAACTATACAATGTACAATCCACAAATCACAACCCTTGTACTTCCTCTCATGGCAAATGGGAACAATAATGTGTTGGTAGTGCATTGACGAGACAATAAACCATTAAAATAAGATGAGGTAGACATAGCAGACAAGAATTTCCACAAACCAACAGACCACTGCAGCATCGCCCTTTTACTTTGAAATTTCATTTCCTAGTAGTATATATTTATTTTTTGAAATTATTGTGGTTGTAAAATTAAGATGCAAAGAAATTAATTTAATTGTTATTGTTAGGCTATTGGTTGCAACTTGTAGGCTTTATCTAAGCATAGGTTTTGTGAAGGAATCTTTTGATGTTTATAAATACCTGACATACACAACTCTAACAAAACAACTTCCATTAGTAATTTTTATCTTTTTATCTTTATTTCTTGATCCACATTGAGTGATCAAAAAATGGGAAAGGTAGCTTTGGGATGTCCTCGAGAGGCGACACAGCCGGATTGCTTGCGAGCTTTGGTTGCCGAGTTTATATGTACATTCCTTTTCGTCTTCGCTGGTGTTGGATCTGCCTATGACTGCTGGTAATTTACAATTCTATTTCCATTTGCATCTTTGCCATTTCTTAGAGTTTCTCTTGTATTTGTATCAAGAAACTTATATTTATCTTTGGACTTTGGTTGATCTTCATTTTTGTTTTTTCAGGTAAATTGATTGGGGATTCATTAGTTGGCCTGTTTGTGGTGGCTATGACTCATGCATTAGTAGTCGGAGTTATGATCTCTGTCGGTCTACAAACCTCTGGTGGACATCTTAACCCTGCTGTCACCCTTGGTCTTGCAGCCGGTGGACATATCACCAATTTTAGGTCCATCCTTTATATTATCGATCAGTTATTAGCCTCTGCGTTAGCTTGTGCTTAATAAGAAAGATTGATTTCAGAAAATGTTCTTGATCTTGCACAAAGAAGATTGAGTTTTTCATTAATTTTACAAATGATTCTTTACAGTTCGTTTATACAAAACCGAGTACATCACACATGTGTATTGCCTAACTACTTTACTTGACACTTCACACGTGTGCCATGCTGACAGCCTGGGAGGAACAGGTGCTGATGTAACAACACAGCTGGGCTATCTGACAGCCTGTATGACAACCTGTCTATCATCCCCCCTCAAGCGCAAGGGAGGAACTACCTTAAGCTTGCCTCTCAGTACACAGAATCTTGGACCATGGAGGCCCTTTGTAAAAATGTCCTCCAATTGATCATTACTGTGCATATAAAAGATATCTAAAGCCTTGGCATGTACCATTTCTCGCACAAAATGATAGTCGAGTTGCACATGTTTCATCTTGGAGTGTTGCACAGGATTAGAAGCAAGACTGATGGAGCTTATGTTATCACATCCAATACGAGGTAAGCCTGTTGGGCAGAAGTGCAAGTCTTTGAGTATATAACAGAGCCAAACTATTTCAGCAACTGTATGGGCTAGAGTACGATACTCGGCCTCAGTACTGGACCTTGCTACGGTAGTCTGTTTCTTAGAGGACCAGGAGACCAAGTTGGATCCTAGAAAGACTCCATACCCTCCTGTTGAACGACGATCATCCACACAACCGGCCCAGTCTGCATCAGAATAGCCCAGAAGAGTAGTGGTTCCTTTTGTAAACATTAATCCATGATTGAGCGTTCACTTTATATACCTGAGGATGTGTTTGGATGCCTCCAAATGAGTAGTCCTAGGTTGTTGCATGAATTGGCATACCAAATTCACAGCATATGAGATGTTCCGACGCGTCCATGTTAGATATTGTAGAGCCCCAACTAATGATCTATAGTCTGTTGGATTTTCTAACAAAATTCCTGAATCCTTACTTAGAGAAGTAGAGGTTGCTATTGGAGTCTTGCTGGGCTTACATCCTTCCATATGATGTTTCAGCAATAAGTCCAATGCATATCTGGCTTGACAAAGAAAAAGAGAGTCAGTTGATCTTTGTACCTCCAAGCCCAGAAAATAGTGTAGAGGCCCCAAATCCTTTAGTGGAAATGAATTTTGCAACTTGGTTAGAACAAATTGTAGATGATCCGGTGAGCTCCCTGTTAAGAGAATGTTATCTACATAGACAAGGGCAATCGTAATGTGAGCATCCTTGCGATAAACAAAGAGTGAATTATCTGCTTGTGATTGAACAAATTGAAGGTTAGATAGGCTTGAGCTTAGCCTCTTATACCAGGCCCGGGGTGCTTGCTTGAGCCCATATATGGCTTTGTGTAATAGACAAACAGCTGTTGGCCTGGTAACATCAACGAAGCCTGGTGGATGGGCCATGTAGACTTCTTCCTTTAGATCCCCATGAAGAAATGCATTGGAGACATCTAGCTGGTGAATACTCCAATCAAACTGTACTGCAAGAGACAAAACCACTCGAATGGTGGCTGGTTTGGCTACTGGGATGCATGTTTCCTCATAGTCCAAGCCTTGCTGTTGATGGTAACCCTTGGATACTAGTCGGGCTTTATGCCTAGCCACCGTTCCATCTGGGTTATATTTTACCCGGAACACCCATTTATAGCCCACTATATTATTGATGTTGGCTGAGTCCACTAAGGACCATGTACCTGCTTCTAACAGAGCCTGGTACTCATTTGTGGTAGCGACTCTCCAGACTGGTACCTTGTTGGAAGAAGTGATGCAAGTGGGTACCATTTCAGTAGTACTTAGTAGAGCAACAGCAATGGGGTACCTGGTAGATAGATAAGACTTTGGCTTGTGAATACCAGTTTTACCCCTAGTCAACATCTGATGAGTGTTGTGAACAGAGTCAGAATGAGCTTGTGAGGATGCATCATTGTCAGGTTGCACAGTGTCAGGTTGATCTTGTGAGGATGCATCATTGTCAGGTTACACAGTGTCAGGTAGCAGTTGGTGAGTAAGCACAGAATCTGTGGCACCCGGGAGTATTGCAACTGTAGCTGGATGCAGACTGTCTTAGATAGAAGACACAACATGAATTGTAGGTAGAGAAGCTGGGATGTCAGTAGAAGTGGATGAAAACAACAACTTGTATGGGAAGCTTGTTTCATCAAAAGACACATGTCTAGAGATGTAAACAGTTCCTGTAGTTGGATCTAGACACCTATAGCCCTTGTGTTGCAAGCTATATCCAATAAACACACAGCACTTACTCTTTTGTTGTAGCTTATTCTTGGTGTAAGGTCTCAACCATGGGAATGCAGCATAGCCAAAAAATTTCAAGAAATCATAATCTGGAGACCTGCCAAATAGATTCTGATATGGAGACAAAAAAGTTATGGATCTTGTAGGTAATCTATTAATAAGATAATTGGTTGAATGTATTGCATCCACCCAAAAAGAGGTTGGCAAACCAGATTGAGACAGAACTGTCCTAGTCACCTCTAACAGATGTTTATGCTTTACCTCAGCAACTCCATTTTGTTCTGGAGTGTGTGGGCATGAAAGCTCATGTGAAATGCCTTTTGTTGCACAGAAATCTTGAAGAAAGTGATTCACAAATTCCCCACCATTATCAGTTCTAATGGTAACAACTTTAGTAGAAAGCAAGTTTTCTATTCTAGTCACAAAGGAAACAAAACAAGCTTGAACTCAGATTTTGTGGACAATGGAAGAATCCAACAGTATTTTGTATATTCATCAACCACATTTGCATAATACAATTTGCCAGAGTCAGATGCTACATGACAAGGACCCCAAATGTCAATATGCAACAATTGTAGTGGATGTGTAGCTAATGTACTAGACATCTGAAAAGAAAGCTTATGAATCCTACAGAGTTTACAATCAATATATGAAAAAGGTTTATTGAGTTGCTTTGGCAGATGAAGTGATGAACAATTCTTTGCATAGTTTGAAAAGAGGGATGACCAAACCTCCTATGCAGAATGAGAGTGTCATTTATTGTTGATACTAGAGCCTGTGGTGCATGATGAGCATGACCAAAAGAAATTGGGTATAGTCCATGCCTATGTGGACCTTGGAAAAGAACTTTCCCAAAGATTTGATCCTTCACATAGAAGCCAGTTGAATCAAGTGTTAAGGAACAGTGATTATCAGTGGTGAATTTATGAATTGACAAAAGGTTATGAGAAGCTTTAGGTATAATTAGAACATCATTAAGATGAAAAGAATGTGTGTTAGCAATTTTACTAGAAGTTCCCTTATGAGTGATCATCATACCTTATCCACTTGTTGTATGAATAGTTTCTGTCCCATCATATGCTTGAGATTCTTGTAAAATCTTATTGTCTGATGCAATGTGGTGAGTTGCTCCACTATCTGCTATCCATTCTTCTTCATCAAAAATATCACCTGCAGCAAGCATAGCACTTAGGTTTGTTGGTGGTGTCCTGCCTTGGTAGGTGAAGTTAAGCCTTTGACTATATGTTGTTGCTATATGACCTTGTGTGTAGCAGATTTGGCAGATTGGTCTTTCACTTTGAGAAGTACCCCTTCCAGCATTTGGCCTATGAAATATGGCAGGATTAGGAAATCTTTGCCCATAATATGAACCTCTAGTTTCTTGGATATCCTCTAGAGCTGGAATAAGAAATTCTTGCAAAACCTCTTCCATAGTTAGCAAGAAAAGCTTTTGCACTTTGATCCTCCTTTTGCTGTTTGGCTCTTTCTTGAATCCCAGTTTCTTCACTTTGCAAGTTATTGTGTAGTTCAATACATGAAATTGGAGGGTTCATGTTCCTCATAGAGGTAGCAAAAGGGATGCACTCATCATTTAGAGCTTTAAGAGTGATTACAACAAGTTCTTTATCTGATACTATTTCTCCAGCAGCATCTAACTGGTCAGAAAGATTTTTGATTTCATTGATGAGAGAAGAGATAGTTTTTATACCTTGAGTAATTGAAAGAAGTTTGGTTCTTAATTGAATAAAGTGGGTTGAGGAAGCTCTACCAAATCTTTCCTCTATACTTTTCCATAAAGAAGCAGTATAACTAGAATTGGAGAAGTAAGCTATGACTGATTCTGAAATTGTGGAGTTAATCCACATTGTAATGATGGAATCTTCATCCACCCAATCAGTGTAATGTGGATTTTCTATCCCATTCAGTTGGTTTCTCTGATTTGTATACTGTGGGGGACATGCAAATTATCCATTCAAGTATATCTTCAATTTGTATTTTTGGATTATTGAATTCAGGAGATTCTTCCATGTGAGGTAATTTTCCTCTTTCAATTTTAAATTCACAAAATTTGTTAGTTGATTCAGAGGGACTTTAGAAATCATATTTGAGGTTGGATTTTCCATGGAAGAAGATGCAGGAAAGGTTTTTATCATGAAGATTGAAGAAGATCTATAGCTGGAAGCTTAATGTTGAGATTTGTTTTACATGATCAAGAAAAGATTGATCAAGATCAGAAAAGATTAAGATCTTGATTCCTTGGGCTCTGATACCATAATAAGAAAGATTGATTTCAGAAAATGTTCTTGATCTTGCACAAAGAAGATTGAGTTTTTTATTAATTTTGCAAATGATTCTTTACAGTTCTTTTATACAAAACCGAGTACATCACACACGTGTATTTCCTAACTACTTTACCTGACACTTCACGTGTGTGCCATACTGACAGCCTGGGAGGAACAGCTGCTGATGTAACAACACAGCTGGGCTATCTGGCAGCATGTATGACAGCCTGTCTATTAGTGCTCTTCTCAAGTATCTTACAGGTGGATTGGTAAGTCACATATCTCCAGCGACGTTTCAAAATGCTAATTAATCTGTTTCTTATCTCTTAAAAAAGTTTTTGATTTTGATTTTGATTTTGATTTGGTCTTGCAGGAGACTCCAGCTCATACACTTGCAGTTGGGGTAGATTCTCTGCAAGGAGTGGTATGGGAAATAATTCTCACATTCTCTTTGCAGTTCACAGTTTATGCAACACTAGTTGACCCTAAGAAAGGTGCTATAGATGGGCTACGTCCCATTCTAATTGGGTTTGTTGTGGGTGCAAACATCATAGCCGGTGGTCCGTTTTCCGGTGCTTCAATGAACCCTGCAAGGTCATTTGGCCCTGCTCTAGTGAGTGGGAACTGGACTGATCATTGGGTCTACTGGGTTGGACCTTTGATCGGAGGACCTCTTGCCGGTTATTTCTATGAGAACTTTTTCATCTTTAGAACCACTCATGTTCCTACTGATGAGGAATCAAGTTAACTTAATTGATTGTGTAAGTCAGACGTTCCTAATTTGACATGTAATTTGAACTTTTTTTTGCATATAGTACGGCAAGTCTTCTTTTGGTTTGTATTTGTTATTTATGCTTCACTGAATGCCGGTATGTACAACAAATCAATTCCGGAAGAAAAAAAGAAGGATGAATAGCAAAATAAAGCCGACGTCCCTGTAGTAAAGTGATAAAATCACTGGGTGATAATAATATGAGTTTGAAACTCGTTAGCATCAAATTTTTTACCGATAGAAAAATATTATATCAAAATAAACTAGATAGATTATCCAAATTTCATAAAAAAAAATAAATAGTCGCAAGAAAAAAGCAAGTATAAACAAAGAGATCTAAAAGAAAGAGGCAACTAAAAGAAAACATTTGTTAATTGGTCCGGTGGGGTGACAATCCGAGATAAGCTTATGTGCAGCAGCATTCGTCTAGTGAGAATCAGAGATGAGCATCTGTCAAGCAGCATTATCCGGGAGTGCTGGAATGGCTTCTTTCACAGTTGTGCAAATTGCCCCACAAGCATTGGCATGTGTAAGTGCATCCCTCAGTTTGTTTTCGTCCTCCAAAACCGAAGAATCTTTGGCAGCAGAATAAAGGAATGAACCAACAAAAGCATCCCCCAGCTCCTGTGGTATCCACTGTGTTCACCGCGAATCCCTTGACAGCTCCTTTGAAGTTTTGTTTCAAACATAAAGACACCAAATATAAATACAAACAAACAACTTCGAAAAAACTAAATTTAAATGATTTCCAAATTCGTTTGCCATTTACCTTGGTGAAGTATCTACAACCCTTCTCCCCATCAGTTACCATTAGCAACTTCAAACCAGCATGCTGAAGTGACAAAACGTTCTTCTCGTCTGTTGCATCTCCTTGGGTTAGAAATTCTACCTCATCATCATTAACCTTAATAACATCGGCGTAAGTCCAGATGCTATTGATACCTTCACGAGCAGCTTCGGCAGAAGACCAGAGAAGCAACCTCATATTAGGATCGTACAAAAGTAGTACACCAGATTCTTTGGCAGCTTTCATTGCAGCCATGTGAGAGGAACGACAAGGTTCACTGATCAAACTAATAGAACCATAGTGAAATATCTTAGTTTGTTTGGTCAAATCCATGTTAAGCTCCGATTCTTTAAACAACATGTCAGCACTGGGGTTTCAGTAAAACATAAACTCCCTTTCTCCATCTGCTTTCAATGTTACAAAAGCTAGTGAAGTTCTTGCATCCTTGTAGAAACAAATACCGTCAGTGTTCACTCCATTCTTCTTCAATATGTTAACCAACATATTTCCAAATTCATCTTCTCCAAACTGTAATTCACCAAGAGTATATTAATCCAAAACATGAACTCAAAGTAATTAGATCATAAAGTAGCAGTGCACACAGATGAATCACTATCCAGTACCCCTCAAGCGTTTTAATATTGATGAAATTAAGGCTGAATGCCAACCGTTACCCCATTCATCTCTTCAAACCCTAGCCCTCATTTGTAGTCTTTCGTTAGGCTTCCGCTCAGTTTCTTTCTCCCTCCTCATTGTTGATATCTTTTTCCGTTCCTTTCGATTCGATTATTCCTGATTAATAGAGTCGATAATTCCTCTGTAAATCGACAACGCTTCTACAGGCTACATAGGTTTGCTTCCTTTTTATGTTTTTTCAGGTGTTTAAAATGCTCAGCTCTATTTTTGGTGATTGTTTTTATTGGTTATCTACTGTTATTATGATGATCGGAAATGGATTATACTTTTTCATGGAGCTGAAATTCAAAAAAAAATTGCTTGGAAGGTCTACTTATCTAGGGTTAAATCTAGATTTAGGATAATCTATTGGATTTGTGGTTGTCATCGGTTTTTCGATTTGGTTTCTGAATTAAAAATCGAATACACCGTCACCTAATTCGATTTTGCTTGATAGATTTCATAATTTTGTTTAAAACTCTTCCATGATTTCTGCAGTATGAGTTCCGTCGTTAATTCACTATTATTGTGTTCAAGATTTCAAAGATTTGAGTTTTAGGATTTTTACGATTTGAATTTTTTTGTGCAGGTTAATTCATTTGACGGTTCTGCTCTTTTAGCTTCTCAAGTTTATCTCTCTTTACTACTCTTACCTAATCCACCAGTTTTCACTCTCTTTACTTCGCTCTTCGCTCCCTCCGCCGTTCTTTCGAAACTGTCAAGAGGTAAACAATCTTGATTCTCTTTCAGAAACCATAGATCTCACTCTTTCAATTTCTAATTATTGTAGGGTTTTGATTGTTGAAAATGTTTGAATTTTGCAGATCGTACTTGCTTGAGAGATTAATGGGGTTTCTAGGTAATTAATCCTAGATATGTTTGTGCAAACTACTGATTAGTGGGAATTCTAGCCAAGCAAAACCCCCATACCCAATTCCACGATTCTCAATTTCCTTCGAATAATTTCGGTATTTTCTATATTCTATTTACTGATTTAATTTATTTGATTTCGATTTTTAAGGTTTTCACTAAAAACCCCCATACCAAAAGAGTCTTTAGCCTGATACATGATTATTCAAGAAGATTAAAGGGCTATATGCATAATACAATTTATGATTTGAGGATTCTGAACTTTTTAGAGTTTCTCATATAAAAGTTCGAATGGTTGTTCATGTGGAGTGCTTTTGGCGTCATCCGAATAGAGATGAGCTATTGATTTGATGTGACGGAGCAGCTAGAGGTAATCCGGGCATCGCAGGTGCGGCAGTTGTGGCTAGAAACTGATTGCAAGGTGATTGGTGGAATGTGCATAGGCCTTGGTATAACAACAAACTTCTTGGATGAGCATGTATATTGATTAGGTCCCTCAGTTTGATTTGTATTTTATTCCGCGTATTTAGTTTGATTAGTGTTTTCATTTGATTGTGTCTTCCAAGACCACGGGCAGCAGTACTTGGGAAACTCCCAAGAGCAAAAGTTTACAGGAATATCGAGCAATATCCCGAAGCTTATAAAGTTCCAGGCGTCCTGATCGTGAGGGTGGATTCGACAATTTATACTTCCAACTCCAACTATATTAAGGACAGGTACTGATTTCATTTTTAGCTAATAAATAAACCCCATATTAGAGCTTCGGTGACCTTTTGCATTGCAGACTAATATGGGCCACTACATATGAACTCACTCAGACTCTAAATGTTTACTTTTGGGTCACTTGGAAAATCTGAACTCAAAAAAAAAATTGTTATCAGGATCTGGAGATGGTTGACTGACAAGGACGAACAACTAAATGCCCAATGTCTACCACAAATCCAACACGTGATTGTTGAGATGTCGCGTATGTAACCTAAAAGCTTGATACTAATATTCTCTACCTCAGTGTCTATTTCTATATATGCACATTCATGTATAATCTTAGGTATAATTTCTAATTGCTTTAATTTTTTGTGTTCATTATAGATGTCACCGTTCTGTAGGTTATCTGTAATTATTTAGCCAGGAGGAATTATGCACTGGGTTAAGCATAGTAAAGATGTAGAGAATGTCGATTGTGTTGTAATTGTGGGTGCAGATCAGATTATAAGAGGTCCAAACCGTTGCAAATTACGAGTTGGACAAAAAGCTCCTTCAACTACACATATGAAAATTCAAGACGGACAGGGAAGTAATGAGATGATAAAGCGGTATTGGATGGCTTTAACGGTGTGAAAGGATGCTGATGGGGTCAATTTCATTTTGCTTGATGAACTTGGTGCAGATTGAACTATGGAAATGCGACAGATGTGGGCAGCTTCCTTGATATCTTTGATTTTGTATGAAATGCCAAATTTGAAAGAATGGTCTGAGCCACTCTGCCATGCATGCTCCTCTTCTTCCGCATCATCATTACTATCAATGGGTTTATCACAAAACAATCTTTGCACAAGAGATGGACATAGCCTGTTGTAGTACACAGCTTTTGGTTTCTCTTCAGATAAAAACATTTTGTTTCTGCAGGTGATTCCCTGTGCTATTCTTTCTATATCCATCCATCCAAGTACTCATCATAATGCCATTAATAGAATGTTTTGGGCATTAAGCGTGTTCTTGGAATCTGTTTCTGTTCTGCCTCAGCTTCGTCCGGTGAAAAACGCGAAGGTATAAATTTTATGCTATTTTTTTTGTTGCACCATTAGCTTTGCTGGAAATTATTCTTTTGGAGTGTCGTGTTTGTACATTTTGCTTTCTTAATACGGAGAAACAAATATAAATCTTGATTGCTTAACTGTGCTTTTCAGATGGTTGAGCCATTTACTGCACATTACGTGTTTGCTTTGGGTATTGTAAGGTTTTTGGGTTGTGCTCATTGGATCATCCAGATGAGATATATATACTTGGATTGTAATTGAAAATCTGTTGGTTTACCAGATAATACCAGATAATACATTAGCTCTGTAGCTATTTTAATTGGGAATTCGAGGAAAGGCTTCAGTTTCCTTTCCTATTCTTGCCACCTAAGTATTAATATAGTCAATAGAAGAAATGCATGGAAGAGCCCCTGAAATTCTTTTCTCATATCCATCTCCTAACCTAAAATAAAACTTCTCTCTTTTCTCTGAAGCCTAGCACTCACTCATCTCTTCCGTCTAAATTTTATTCTCTCGCTCATCTCGCCTTAACAAAGGTTTTCTGCAATAGATGTTCTTGATTGGTATTCTGAGTATGGAATTGCAATAATAAGATTTTGTCAGATGAATACATCTTTTTTTTTCCTATCCTCTGTCTGAATTTAGGGATCAAACACGCAAATGCTTCTTAATTTCTGGGTTTTTAGCAACATGTACTTTGCATTGTAGTCTATTATGAACATAAAGTTAAAATATTACCTAAACTTTAGTCTGATTGACTTGGGTAACTGACAAAGTTGGATGAGGAACCCTCCATAATTTCTGATTCTTGAATTCTTTTGATGTGTATATAAATTGGTTTGAAACTCATTTTGACGACACATTACCGGTCTTAATGTTGTAGCTGAGTGAATATTGATTTTTGTCAATTGACAATTTGATATTGAAATAAAAGTTTTGTTGCAACCCTTAAATGAGTGCAGAAATTCCAAAGTTAGGTCAGTGACAACCACTAATAATGTGAAAGTGTAGTTTTATTTCCCTCTTAAGAATGAAAGTAGTGGCTAGTTGCTTAAGATACCACCGAGTGGCCTCAATTGAATTTGAAGTTTTGTCAAACAGGTTTTGTTCCGACTGTTAGTTTCTCCTTTTTGGTTTGTTCTGGTGAATCTGATCTAATATAACGTTGTCATTAAACTTGGTCCATTTTAAGGTTAATTCTTTCTTTCTTCGAGTATGGTTGTGTATAAATTTCATTGTTGGGAAACTGAAAGAAGCGGGTCTTATTACAACACTGCATTTTGGGGCTTCTGGTGTCATGTTATACATGTTAATACAAACTCATAAACATGTGATATGAATCTCTTCTTACTTCTGTTGTTTTGGTAGGTTTTGGAGGATAACCCAAACTAGGGGTGTAAATTGGGCCAGGCCGGGTTGCCTGGCCTGTTTTTTATCTCAGGTCAGGCTGGACGGGTTTAAAATTAAGCTACCCAGAAAGCCTGCCAGGCCGGGCAGCAACACTAATTTTGAAGTCCAAAGCCTGCTCAAAGCCCAAATGTTAAACAGGTCAGGCCAAGCAGGCCGGACAGGCTTACATTTTTCCAGTTTGACATTTGATTACTGAGATTCATATACATGTTTGAAAAACAATATAACAATATAACTAAACAAGTTCACGTCAAAAAATGTAATGAAACTAATACTCAATAATCTTAGAGGATACAAATAAAAAAAAAAAAAACAAACATAAAATCTTATCAAAAGTATAATTAAAACTCTACGAAAGTTGTTTGTTCTTAATTAGAAAAGACTACCTATGAGCTCACTGGCTTACTCCTTTACTTACGTAGATTAAAAAAAGAGCAAGATTAGGGAGTTATACGGTGAAATCATATTACAAGAAAAGAAAAATATGCTTTGGTTGCCTACTCACTGGTCACTACTGTTATATTTTTTTATCAAATGATCAACTAAACTAATGTTATATACTAGATGGGTACTAGGACGGGCTGCATGGGTGGGTACCAGGCCGGGCAGTAAAAAAACAGTGAAAGTAAAAAAAAAATGAAAATCTGAACCCGCCCAATTCAACTAAATAGGCCATGCCATGCCAGACGGTCCGTGACGGGCTATAACAGGCTTTGGGCTTAAACGGGTACAGGTAGGCTTGGGCGGGTATCGGCAGACCGAGTATTTTTGGGTAAAATTTACACCCCTAACCCAAACAGATCTAAATGATGGACTAGAAAGGTCAATTCCGGTGAACAAACAAGACTTACTCATGTAGGGTATTTCCCGAAGTCTCCAACTGTTGGGAAGCCTCAACTTTGGGTTATATTAGAGGGAATACAACTAATAATGTCATCAACGTACTTCTCTACGTGTCTCTGTTCTTATGGCTTGGGTCCTATGTGTCGAAGTAAGGAACTTAGTTTTGATACTTCTAAATGCGTAGATCAGAGCTTGCACTTCCGTTAATTAGGTTAAAGCTAACCATTTTTTTTAGGTATTACGATTATAGCGGCTTTAAAATTGTTTTGAGAATCTGTTAAAATATACTGATACAGCTGCGAGGAATAGCTGTACTGCAAATTATTGAATAAAGAGGCCAGAGAAGGAACATCGAGAAAAAAACAACAGTTGTACTCGAGCATCATTTTAGCAAACCAGGTTACATTTTTTCCATGTACTTTCTCATATTCATCTACTGTGATTATAATTGCTATTCGAGATGCCAGTGCTGCTCTTGAGGTAAATTAAATAACCAGGATTAGGGGAGACTTTCTCAAAGATGTCTGAGCATCTACATTTCCATATGAACCACAAGATATTTGCGTTTTTATTTTCCATAAGAAAGTAAGTTGTAGAAGAATTCCAATTATTAACCCAGTCACTGATGGGATCAGAAAGAGATGTGATATTCAGTTCCCATGTCTCTTTTCTTTAAAGAGAATACGGCGATCAGAGATTATTTATTTTGTTTCTATTGTTGTAATTAAAATCCATCTTTGGTGTATGTTTATTTTGAAGTATGATAGATAGCCCGTGATTTTGATATCACATAGAACTAACTTTTTTATGTCGTATAATAGATGGATAGTGATAACGAGAGTGAATCTTACTATGTAAAATGTATTGGAGGTGGAAATGTTGCCATTCACCGTAGACCCCGCCGGGTAGTTTACTAATAAGACTAGGCGAGGATGTATGCGAAGGAGACCAAAGAGTATTCAACCCAAATTCATATTTCACTATTTCACGGAGATGTCCTATGACACATCATCAGGTTATTAACCTAGACAGTGACAGCGATTCCTAGAACTTAATTCAACAACTTGAAGACATTCTCGCACCGACTGCGGTTCAAGAAGCACCTATTTCAACTCGAATAAAATTACAAGTAGAGCCGGTAGCCCGGAAAACCAGATCGGGGATATTAGGAAATAAAAGGAGGACGACACGTGTAAGATGATTAAGGAAAGAAGCAGTGGTTCTAAGAAGAACGAGAAGCACACAATCAAAGCCGTATGAAAGGATCGAGTAAATGACAGATCTGAAAGACTGAATAAATCCCTGCATGATTGACACATAAGATCGGGAAAGTAGTATCACACTGATCGAAACAGATAGCATTAAATGCTTATTGTACGGGAAAGTAAGAGTAATAAATGAACATGGAACGGGAAAGTAAAGGCAATAATTAATTTTATTTACTTTAACCACATGATTGACACCTATGATCGGGACAAAGATGATTCACAAAGAACAAAGAGTACGTGTTAATCATACAAGGTAACGGACCAAAAAAGTGAAGAGCATGACCTATCAACCATACAATCATCCCGATCTAAAGATAATAAGGAGAACGAAAGAAGGTATCGGGACAAGAGGGACCCATTAGATAATCTATAAATAGAAGAGATCATTCAACAGAGAGGGGGTCGGAAAATTGAAAGAAGAATAGGCTAAGGAAGAGTAATCAGAGAAGAAAGAAAAGATCATTAGGTATGTATTTATTGTGTAAGATACTATTTAAAAGTTTTACTATCATGATTCATCTTCTATACTGATAAAGATTATGAATTATATATTGAATTAGAGACTGTAATTTGATCAAATGTTTGATAAGTAAATAAACGGTTAATTGAATCATTTCTAATTAATTGATTTTAAAGAGGATTATGTGCATCAAAATGTTAGTTAAAATCTTTCTATTTACTGTATTTTATCAATTTATTGGTTGTTCATGTCAATGGGAATTTTGGCATAAACAATTTGGCGCTAGAAACAGGGACTGTGTCAAAGGATTTATCCTACCTGTTCAAGAAAAATAGATTTTTCTGATGTATTTCAAAAAGTAAAGAAATTTAATATAAAGAATTTGATAGTTCTATGCAACATTCTGGCTTAATTTAATCTTTGCCAACAAGTGATTTCTATTGCATAATAACCTATATGTGATATGCAAAAGGGAAATTATATGTTAATGAAAAGAAAAAGTTTTAAGTTTGAATGGATCTGTTTAAATGTTTGATTTCCTTTTATATGAATTTTAAAAGATTCATGGTAGATGATACAAATTATTTTACTAAAAGTATAGATAGATTTTTAGAAGGTCAGTAAATTAGTGTCTGACTCTTTCTTTATTAAATAATCTGTTAAGAAATTATGTGACTAACTTTTGAAAGATCATTAGAATTCAAGAGAGAAAAGAAACAATCAAAAAATAAAGAATCCAGAAGAAATATGTCTCAAGAAGCAGGCTCCGGAAATCAAGACAGTAACGACAGACAAAATTACAGACAAAGGGAAGAAGAGAGTGAACCAGAACAAACAACAGAGTGATTTAGGAAATCATATACCTATTCAGGAATTAACACCAAATACCATTATTCAAAATAAATCGTCACATCATGAGAATTCACGAAATGAAGTAAATCATCTTCAAAATCTGTTGGAAGAAATGAATGAAATAAGAAGAGAACAAATAGCCAGTAATGATCAAATTGCATTATTAACCAAAGAAAATCAAGCTTTGAAAAATGCGATTCAACGTGAGGAAAGACTAGCAGCAACAGGGTCACGAAGTCAAGAAGCAATTTCTGGAAGGCATGCACCCAGAAATGAAAGGGAAAATCAAGATCAGAGAATGGTATTAGCAGGATCATCATCCCGGGCTAGGAGGCAACGGGAAATCAAAAAATTCAACGTGCAGAATGGCAAAAATGTATTGAAGCTATGGAGCAAATGAAAGAAGAAATAAAAGGGTTAAAAAATAAAGAAGGAGGAAGAATTGAAGAGGTGCTGAAGGAAGCCAAACGAACACCGCTGGCTCAACAGTTGACATGTGTTCCATTGCCAAGAGAATACAGTATCCCTGTATTTGAATATTATGATGGTACGAAGGAACCGACCTCACACTTAAAATATTATATTCGAGTGATGTCACGATGGGACGGACACGAAGCAATAATGTGCCGATACTTCCCATCAAATTTGAAAGGTTCAGCATTATTATGGTATGACAGATTGCCAGAAAATTCCATTCAATGTTATTCACAATTAGTGAGGAAATTTCTCGAGGCATACATGTACAACAAGCCCGTTGATTCTGGAGTGGACAGACTATATCCCTTACATCATGGACAGAAAAGACGATTCGGTCATATACGGCCCGATGGCATACAATTTGCCAAGCAATTGGAGATGTAGATTCAAGTACAACGATCAATCATTATAAGTGGGGAATCGCTGATCGGAGATGTCAACTTTTTATTGAAATTCATCGTAGCAACCCCAAAACTGAGAGACAACTCAGGGAAATAATAGAAACATGTGCAAGATTGCAAGATGTGCAAGAATAAGGTCCGAGAAGTAATTCACGAAATCAAAGAAACATAAAAAGGACAAATTCAATCGAAGTATCACCAGAACAAAAAAAGGAATTCCCTCATAAATCTGAACCAAGAGAATCAAAACGCCCACGGCAAGGGGATTACAAAAATTTTGTTCAGCGATTTCAAGAAAGAGTGTTCACAAAACTCAATATATCATATTCTGAATTATTTGAAATCATAAAAAATAAATCAGATTTTCAGTGGCCACCATCAAGAGGCAATCAGCCTGAGTTCACACAACATTCAAAAGATTATTATGAGTACCACAGTTATAAAGGAAACATAATAGATAATTGCAGGAATTTTATTATACTGGTACAAAGAATGATTGATGCAGGAGAGTTGAAAGAATTCATTCAAAGGCCCGAACCAATAGCAAGACCAGACAAAGGCAAGGCAGTGCATATCCCGTATTACGAACAAACCATTAATATGATATCATTTTCAGAAGAAAGAGATACAGATATGAACGCTGCAATCAATAAAAAGTTATGCAAGAGGATTCGGGACCATGAAATTTTTAAAGTATCAGGAAGAATAACGGAAGCTTGAGAAGACTGGATGGCATCCCCTTTAACTTTCTCGTCACATGAAGTAAATCAAGAAATTGAGATGCATAATGATCCTTTGGTTCTTACATTGCTAATGTCAGGGTGGAACGTTAGAAAAATTCTTTTGGATGGGGGCAGTTCTTTAAATGTGTTGTTTCATGACACATTTTGCAAAATTGACTAAAAAAAGATCAGTTAATCCCGTCCCGATATGTTATTTATGGGTTCAATGGAATGCTTCAAGACCCGAAGGAGATATTGATTTGCAAGTATCTGCTGGACCAATTAACATCTTGACAAGATTCAGCGTAGTAGATGCTCCATCCCCGTACAATGCAATAATCGGGAGACGATGGGTACACCAGCTGAAAGGTGTAATTTCAACTCATCATCAATATTTGCGGTTTCCAACACCGCAAGGAGAAATGGAGATCAAGGGAGATCAAGATGATGCAAAGTTTTGTATAATGGAATAAGTAAGAATGAATGAAGAACGGGAACAACAACAGCGGGAAAGGAAGAAAGACCGCAAAATCAAAGCAAAGGAAGAGGAGATAAATCAATACTTGAAAAGAAACATCGAACAAAAAGCAACAAATGAATTAGGAGAAAGCAGTAAGAATCAAGAAAATTCAACAAATCGGCAATTTGAAGGATCCTCATAGCAATTAAAGGGAACTCCAACTTCGATCGGGAATCCTAAACCAATTTTCACTTTTGTAGAAGAAACTAAAATTATAAATATTGGAACTACAGAATTGCCTAAACAAGTGCGAATTGGAACATTGATGAAAGAAGATATGGAGCAAAGTTTGATCAAGCTACTTCGTGATTTTGTAGATATATTTACATAGAACATGGAAGACATGCCCGGGATAGATCCAAATATTGTACAACATAAATTACAAATACGTCCCGATGTTATACCATTTCGAGAACGGATACGTAAAGTTGCACCGGAGTATCACGATCCAGTAGAAAAAGAGTTAGCAAAGCTTTTAAATGAAGGATTCATTCGTGAAGTACAATATCCAACGTGGATTTCTAATATGGTGATCGTCCCAAAAAAGAAAGGTGGAGTAAGAATCTGTATAGACTTCACCAATTTAAATAAGGCATGTCCGAAAGATAGTTATCCACTTCGCAACATTGATCAGTTGGTAGATGCTGTAGAAGGCCATGAGGCATTATCTTTTATGGATGGTCAGTCGGGATATAACCAGATTGCACTTGCAGAAGCTGATCAAGAACATACGGCATTCTTCACTCCACGGGGGTTGTATTGCTATACCAGGATGCCATTTGGATTACGAAACGCGGGAGCAACATATCAACGACTGGTTGATGCAGTATTCAAACCTTGGATCGGGCAAACTTTAGAAGTTTATGTGGATGATATGTTGGTAAAAAGTAAATTATCTATCAATCATCTACAAGACCTCACTGAAATTTTTGGTGCATTACGAAAATACAAGATGAAAGTTAATCCGGAGAAGTGTATTTTTGGTGTTACTTCGGGATGTTTTTTGGGTTATTTGGTTACAAAAAATGGAATTGAAGTTGATCCAGCAAAGATTCAAGCAATAAAAGATATGCCATCACCCAACAACATTAAAAGTGTACATAAATTAAATGGATGTTTGGCCGCTTTAAGCAGATTTATTGCTAGATCATCAGAACGGTGCAAACCCTTTTTTGATATACTTAAGAAGAAAAATAAATTTGATTGAACGATCGATGTGAACAAGCATTCCAAAACATAAAAATGCATCTGGCTACATTACCAGCATTACAGAAACCGGAACCTGAAGAAATATTAACTTTGTCCATAGAGGCAACGGAATATGCAATCAGCACAGTGATGGTACGTACTAATGAGAAAATAGAAAAACCAATATATTACATCAGCAAAACCCTTAATTCAGCAGAAAGAAATTACACTAAAATCGAACAACTCATTTTATCATTGGTCTTTTCCACTCAGAAGTTATGTACCTATTTTCTCACACATTATGTTCGTGTCCTGAGCAAGGCACCGTTACAATCAGTATTAAAGAATACAGGAAAAGTAGGGAGGATCGCAAAATGGAACGCCCACCTAGAACAATTCAACATCATTTACGAGTTGCAAACCGCACAAAAATCTCAAGTTTTAGCTGACTTCCTTGCGGATTTCCCGATTGAAGAAGAATATGAAATTCAAGGTCCGATAGGTGGAAAAAAAGAAATTAACTTATTTAAAACTTTTTCACTAAAATTTTCATCACTTTAATAATTCATTTTTTATTTGTATATCTATGTTAAAGGATTACCAGGATGCGAGGAAGAGGACCCACAAGATATTCTGAACTCAACAAATTCTCAAAGGTGGGAAGTCTTTGTTGATGGGTCCCGAAATAAGGAAGGAGCGGGAATTGGCATTGTGATTACTACACCAATGGGAGGACGAATGACACATTCATTTCGTCTTGAGTTTGAAGAACATACAAATAACATAGTAGAATATGAAGATGTGGTTCATACTCTAAAACTCATCATCGAGCTAGGAATCAACAATGTTCGACTCACAAGTGATTCACAATTGGTAATTCGACAAGTCGAATTAAAATATCAAACACTTGATGAAGATTTAGTACAATATAAAAACCTTGTTCAAACCTTAGCAAATCGAATCCCAAATATTATTTTTCGGCATCTGTCCCGAGACAAAAATCGACATGCTGATGCACTGGCATTCATTTCCTCCATGGTAAACGATCCTAATATCACAGGTATAAGAGTCGGAAGAATATATGAACCATCTATACAGATAAAAGCACTTAATAACATAGAAGAAGATGTGATAGAAGAAATTAATGATCCCGCAATACAAAATGCCGCACCTATGCCTCAACAAGTAGATGATCAACCAAATGAACCATATTGGGGGATTCCGTTCATCAATATCTACAAGATAAAATATTTCCTTCAAATTCTAAAGAAGCGAGAAAAATTCAACTCAAATCGGATAATTACCAGTTCGGGATGGTATTTTGTATCGTAAATCATTCCTCGGGCCATTATTCCGATGCTTATCACAAAAGGAAGGATTACGGATACTCAAAGAAATACATTATGGAGATGCGGGAAACCACATTGGAAGACGTTCACTCGCATTAAAAGCTAAAACCCAAGGTTATTATTGGATATCCATGCTTAAGGACTCAGAAAACATGGTACGAAGGTGTGAAGAATGTCAACGATTCGCAAAGAAAATCAGAGCACCTGCCACATAGCTTAATTCTATACTCAGTCCATGGCCATTTGCGAAATGGGGGGTAGATATTGTTGGTCCGTTAGTTGAAGGGACCAAAAATAGAAAATATTTAATTGTGGCCACTGATTATTTTACCAAGTGAGTAGAAGCTAAAGCATTAGATCGAATCAGAGACATCGATGTGTTCACATTTTTATTTGAAGATATCATCTGCAGATTTGGGATTCCAGCATCCATAGTTTCTGATAATGGAAAGCAATTTCAAGGAAAGAACATTGATATGCCATTTGAAGCATTTAACATTCAGAAACACAAATCCACACCATTATATCCCCAGAGTAATGGACAAGTTGAATCCACAAATAAAACAATCGCAACAAATTTGAAGAAAACATTGGATGGACATTACAAACAATGGTGTGAACAATTGCATAACACATTATGGGCGTATCGTACCACAAGAAAAGAATCCATTGGAGAGTCACCATTCCTTCTTACCTACGGGACAGAAGCAGTTATACCAACAGAAGTCATTCTACCTACAACTAGAACAGAAGTATGGGAGAAAAATCTAAATTCATATTTAATGTTACAAAAGTTAGATGATTTAGAAGAAAAAAGAGAAGTGGCACTCCAGAAAATGGAAAATTATCAAAGAAAGTTGGCACGGAATTACCACAAAAAGGTCAAGTCACGAAACTTTGTCCAAGGACAATATGTTTTACGACAAATCACAGAATACTATCGGGACAAAAATGCAGGAAAGTTCGCACCAACTTGGGATGGTCCATACATAATACAAGCATCAGCGGGACAAGGATCATACTATCTTCGGAATATGCAAGGAGAAATCTTACAACATCCATGGAACGCACAATACTTAAAACTTTATTATCCATGATTAACAGTACAGCTATGGTGGCCAATACAGGTATACAAATTTTTATTCAATACTTTATCTGATGATAAGATTTTTTATGAAGTTATACTTAAAATAACAGTCAATTCCAGGAACACCTCATTCTGGAAAATGCTACGATTGGCGACATAATCAAAATTCAATTACTCCAGGAACACCTTATTCTGGAAAACGCTACGATTGGCGACATAATCAAAATTCAATTCCAGGAACACCATATTTTGGAAAACGCTTCGATTGGCGACACAATTATGATCCAATTACTCCAGGAACATCATATTCTGGAAAGCGCTTACGATTAGCGATACAATCGTAATATCAAAAAAAAGGTAAATGTCCTTATAGAATTTTAATAATTCTGAGATTCTAATAAAGAAGGAATGCCTAATTTATGGTTATCATTTTCAGAGTACGTTCGGGACCAACCCTGTATCTTACCCCTGGCCCGGGTTTGTTTCGTATGTGTGGGATCTCGAACATGTTTTGAGGTATATATACTTTGATCCATTGTACTCATGAAACAATATGATTAACCTAAATATTTCGAAAATGTCATCTCTTATGAAGGAAAAATATTAAAAGCATATCCAAGCACAATAGAAGAAAGTCACAAAATGAAGTTTCCAACTAAAGTATGTCAAAACTCAAGATACAAAAGGATCGGGACATAAGAAAAGAATATCAAAATATGCAGCTATGAACATTAGAACAAAGAACAAGTACAACTAGGCTTCGGAATTGGTGCATCGGGATGGTTGAGAAGGAACCTTCGGGACAGGAGCGCGACCATTCAATACAGAAGGATCGGCTTGAGCACGATCCAAGGCAGCATTAAATGACATTGCAATTTTTGCCTTGGCATCTTGTCTCACCCAACTTGTATAAGCACGCCCGTAATCAATTTCTGATTGAAGATCTTTAATTTTTTGCTGATATTTTTCTACTTGTTTACCCAAGCAGGATCTTTGATCTTTTTCAGCATTTAATTCCTTTAATAACTTCTCAGATTTTGATTGTTCTTTTACAATTTCTTGTTCACGAGCTTCGAGCTTAAAAGTCTCAGCATTCAAACGAGTTTGCAAATCCCGAAGCTTTAGTACGCTAAGAGCTACGTTCTTTTCTAAAGTCTTCAACTCTTCAGTAATATTTGTTATTGTATTCGCAACATTGAGTTCAGCCTCTGCTATCGTTGCTCGTGCATTAGCTTCATTGACCTTCTTTTCTAACCCTGAAAACCAGAATAAGTATCAGATAAACCATATAATACCCTAACCAAAACAAGCATATAACTCAAGCATATACCTCTAGCTATAGACTTAAACTCTGTTTCTTTAAGAGTTAAAGTTTTCAGAGCTTCCTGATATTTCGATTCAGCTCTATTGCGTCTCCAAGTATTCAACTCAATACTATCGGACAACTGTGCTAATTTCCCTTTAACCAATTCCATTTCCATATTTACTTATTTTGCATGATTGTTCAACTGAATCATCCTACGCTCGAACCTAAATAGGGATTCCAAGTCTCCCACTGATCCCGTAAATGAATTTCAAATCTTTAAAAAAAAAAAAATGGTACGAACCTATAGAGGTACGAACCCAAAATAGGTACGAAATAAGGGGCAAGGAACGAACCTTGATTCTGACTTTGAAGCCTTTGATTTTGATCCTCAAAATTTTGAAGTTGTTGTTGTTGTTGTTGTTGTTGTTGTTGTTGTTGTTGAAGTTGTTGTTGAAGATAGTTGTTTTGCTGCTTGAGATTTTCATTTTCTTGCTGCAAATCATCATTTCCACGCTTCACCCTCTCTGTTTCGTTCTTGAACAATAGCTCCATCATTGTGGCCCGAGCTTTATAAAACTTATACGAAGCGAATAGGAAATCGGTGCCATATTTAAGCTGAGCAAGAGCTTGTTGCGGGAAAGAATATGATGGACCCTCTGCAATAGCCAGAACTTCATTTAAAGAAGAAGGAGGATTTAGTGGGAACGATTGATCATAACATTCGCTTTCAAACCAGGCGTCCCGAGCATCCTCCAGTGGAACAGCACCAAGTGAATTCCGCATCCTAGACATCGAAGAACTATCAGATTTCAATGATTCGGGACATGCGGAAGTATTCAGAAGTCCTTTAGAAAGAAAACACTTGAAAGCTTCGTCCTCATCACCAGCAAGGTTGATTCCTTCATTCATTCTCATATTTAGATCCACTTCAGAGAAGGACATTTGAGCAGAAGGTTCAGCATTAGGCATGTCAACATCGGCCCTATCAGCATTAGTGGAAGAATGAAACAATGTCCCGATGGGTGCATTTGATTCATGAATGACTCCAGAAGCATTTTTATCTACAAGGAGGTTCGGGACATTAGGGACATCTGTAACTGAAGTACTAGGAGCTATGTTTTCAACATCCGCTTCTTCAGTAACTTCATTTGTCTTTTCTTTTACAATAACATTAACAACAACATTTTCCTCTTCAATATTTTCTTCAACAATAACATCATCATTCACTTCTTCAATATTTTCCTCTTCAACAGCAATATCATCTGCTTCTTCTTGAGGTAACCCAGTAAAAACTGTCATTGTACCACTATTTGAAGCGATTGGCTCTATGTCGAAGTTATAAGGAAGGAAAGGAATCATAGAAGCCGGTAGGAGAAGCAGTAGTAGGAACAGCTTCAGAAATAGATTGAGCTATTGGAGGCTGGTCCGAAGAAATAATTGGCTCCCCCACGCTAAACTTCTGCTTGGACCGAACCTTCAACGTTCTGTCCCGCAGCTAAGATAAGAGCGGAAGTGCTATTCCCTTCAACAAAGCAATCTATAATCTCCCCTTCTTCTACTTCAGAAAGGTACAACGGTCTTTTTGGTTTCTTTTTCTTCTTCTCAGGGAGAACCAATTTTCGTTTCCCCTTACCTTCAATAACTTCTTCCTCAACTCTTTGCCTACCTTCAACGATCTGAATACCGAGGCTTGGGCGAGGAGGAGGAACTTCAGTTTGAAGTTCGGAATCGGGTTCAACCTGAAGCACAAACATTTGTCCAGTAAGAAAAAATTCAATGGTAGTTCGGGACAGTACTAAAAAAAAGAAGAGTACGAACCTTATATTCAAACTTGTAGTCATCAAAATTTAACCGCCAAGGACAATAGCTTGGGAAACGTTTACGAACCCTTTGAATTTCATCTTTGGAGATGTTACCAAAAACCAAAGGACCTTCAATTATAATTGGAGTACGATACCACTTATAGTCATGATCTTGACGAATTCTTTCTTTTGTGGGAAAATCAATTTTGGCAAATGGAATAAACTTGATTTTTGGATCGTCAACCTCATATAATAAGGGAAATCCCGTAAGACACTTACGAACAGGGCTAACACTCCACTTCACAAAATTCCTGATACTGACACCATCTCCGTATGTAGAATGAAAATTTTCAACTGTATAATTGTCACGTTCTACAAAATTTGGAACGTAACAAGTAAGATTAGTTCGCCCTTCACTTCGGAGGCTACACTCATCAAGGATACGCCACCAATTTCCATTATATTGTGTAATGGATCGAGCTTGACCATGAGGAGAATCACCGCGAGATGTAAGAACTTCAAATTGGAAAGTATTTTCTTCTTCATATAGTGGGAGACGAAGTCCGGCCTCTAAAGCACCAGCTGAAATTAATAAACTATGGAAAGAATAGTTAAAGCTCTGGATTGCTCCTACAGTCAGTACATCACTATTTTTGTCATAGAGTGAGACTTTAAATCCCTCAAGAGCATGTCTTCTCTTAAAATCCTCAATATTCATCGACTGATAACTATAAGTGGCATGAGCCCGCTTATTTCTGGGGGCAGGACTGGTAGTTATAGAAGCATCAGGAGCTGGGTTACGAAAAGACCGAGACACAACATATCTAGAAGAAGTAATTCTTGAAGGTCTTCCGGTTTCTTGGTGATCACCAGCAGCATTGGGATTTCTGGAAGACATAATGTTTTTATCTGAAAAAAAAATTTCAAAGGATCAATGTATGAAGGAATCATCATAGATCATAAAGAAACAATCATAAAAATCAAAAGCAATTATCAGTTCAATCATATCTGTTACAAACTAATCATGGTTAAAAATATAAAATAAAATACTAGAGGTTAAAATCCTCAATATACATGGAGAAAGAAGATAAACAATTACTTGATCAAAAGTAGAATAAATGTGGTTGATGCTAAAAGCTCCTGAACAGTTGGGAGAACGAAAGTATTTGAAAAAAAATTTCAAGGTAGATAAAGAGCAGCAACTTTAAGAGGTAAAGACAGAAATGGAAAAGACTGCATCATATTTAAAGAAAAGAATAGAAACCGCCACAATTTGAAAAGGTGTTAATCCAGGCAAAGATTTGATTTCCTCGAAAAAAGGTAACTGACACAAACGTGATAATAGAAGTTACTGCCTGCGAAAAACTCGCATAACGTGCGAAAAGAAGTAATGGTAAAACGGAAGGTAATAATTATTCTTCTACTTTTTCCAAAACCTTGGATCGACCGTTGAAAGTTTTTGAAAAGAGAAGAAGAAGGGGGCAAGTTGTTAGGAAATAAAAGGAGGACGACACGTGTAAGATGATCACGGAAAGAAGCAGTGGTTCTAAGAAGAACGAGAAGCACACAATCAAAGCCGTATGAAAGGATCGAGTAAATAACAGATGTGAAAGACTGAATAAATCCCTGCATGATTGACACATAAGATCGGGAAAGTAGTATCACACTGATCGAAACAGATAGCATTAAATGCTTATTGAACGGGAAAGTAAGAGTAATAAATGAACATGGAACGGGAAAGTAAAGGAAATAATTACTTTTATTTACTTTAACAAAATGATTGACACCTATGATCAGGACAAAGATGATTCTCAAAGAACGAAGGGTACGTGTTAATCATACAAGGTAACAAACAAAAAAAGTGAAGAGCATGACCTGTCAACCATACAATCATCCCGCTCTGAAGATAATAAGGAGAACGAAAGAAGGTATTGGGACAAGAGGGACCCATTAGATAATCTATAAATAGAAGAGATCATTCAACATAGAGGGGGTCGGAAAATTGAAAGAAGAATAGGCTAAGGAAGAGTAATCAGAGAAGAAAGAAAAGATCATTAGGTATGTATTTATTGTGTAAGATACTATTAAAAGTTTCACTATCATGATTCATCTTCTATACTGATAAAGATTATGAATTGATATTGAATTAGAGACTGTAATTTGATCAAATGTTTGATAAGTAAATAAACGGTTAATTGAATCCTTTCTAATTAATTGATTTTAAAGAGGATTCTGTGCATCAAAATATTAGTTAAAATCTTTCTATTTACTGTATTTTATCAATTTATTAGTTGTTCATGTCAATAGGAATTTTGGCATAAACAGGAGATTCAACAGAAATAAACTCATATAAAGAGAAAGTAACATTAGAACGCTATCAAAGATTCAAAATCATATAAAAATTTCAGACATAGGAATTACGATTTGTGAAGTTTATAACAGTGTTCGAATCCGTAACGAAGGGTGTGTGTCCGAGATTCCTATATCTGTTTTTCCATTTTGTTTTTTTAAAGCTTTAATGTAGTGAAACACTGTTTGCATTTGAAGATACATTTCAGAACAAGTGTTGGTTATTTAAAGAAATCTAATGACCCCTATATATAGATTGTGCAAAAAGTACAATAACATAAAAACGTGGCCATCCTAATGTTCTCTCGTTGAATCTTACTAAAAAAAAACATTCTCATTTTACATGTTATTTATAAAAATACAAAAAACAAATTTAAAAACATTCTCATTTTACATGTTATTTATAAAAATAAAAAAACAAATTTAAAAACATTCTTATTTTACATATTATTTATAAAAATATAAAAATACAAATTTGAATGATTGTCTTTCTATCTCGAATTTATTATATTAAACATGATTTTAGTATAGTTTGAATAACTTTCATATTTATGGTCATATAAAAAAAACATTAAATACATTACAACTACGTTGGTGAATAATAAAAACATATTTGGTGGGAATTTTATTGGTTACAGGTCTACGCATATCTACCGTGCGGATTTGTATTTCTCGGTGTTTTATATCTTAGAAAAATTATAATTTGTGCGAATGTTTATGTTAAACATACTGATCCGCTAAAGGTTTTATAATCTCTCATATGTTTTTTTTTAAAAAGAAAAAACTGAAACATCTTTTTTTTTTTTCAACCAATATCTATGGTCCGAAATGGTTGAAAAAATTGATGGGTTGATTCAGATTCACAAGCAATTGTTTAGATTCAGATGAAATTGGAACTGAGCAACATGGCGTTTGTATCTATCGATTCAAAAGAATGTAAGGATGTATTAGCTACACCTAAAACTACCGAATTATTTTATAAGGCGTTGTAAATTTGTAATTGGAATGCAAACCAGGATGAGGTAATTGGGCCTAAATTTTAAGAAAATACATTTGTACGAATAGATATGAACTCATAACCATACGATATTTCACCAATCTTTACAAAGTATCCTATTAAACTAAAAATGCGGCAAATATAAACTCACAGTTACTAATCAGATTTAATATATCTTTTTAGGCAAATAGAAACTCACTGTTAGTAATCAGATTTGACGGCGTTAATGCTAATACTATCATCTACACTAATGAACTACAATTGGTTAATGTACCATATCTATCAATAATATTATATCAAATAATTATATTATTTCAAAGAACCTGCCATGAGATATAACCCGTGACGTTGAATTTTTTTTGTACCGAGTTACTAGCCCTGTTTTAATAGGTGTAACACTGTTCTCGGTATATGCATAAAATTGAACACCGGCCGGATAAGCCTAACTAGCTCTTGCCGCCCCACAGTCCTCTCCTTGGCTGAAAGCGAGTACCTCATTCCACCTCATAAGAAAAATAAAAAAATTAGGTTTCCATGCAAGTTTTGCCGTCATTTATGTTATTTGACAATATGTTGAAGTATATACAAATGATAACGGGAAAATTAGATGACCCACTGCGTTCTATCAAATTTTGGACCGATTCAGATTAGATGACCATAGTAAATCTAGAATATACTAAATGTTCCAACATGCAAGTAATAAGGTAAACTCCATCCTCTAATTATTCCAATTTAAAATGTATGTTTGTTGATGCTATTTTAGATTCTTCTGAGTCATATTCATAATGATTTTATCACTACATGCTCTAGGGTATGGCCCGAGTTAAACATAGAGATTCCCCAAGTTAATTTTTAGTGAACATGTAGGTTCCAGTTTTACCAAGTCTGTATGTTGAACGATTCCACTTTATAAATATTAATAACATTCCTGTGAAATAAACCCTGCAATATAGCCAGTGTCAGCTCTTCATTCTCTTCACAATTAAATGTATATTTGTTGATGCTAATTTAGATTCGTTTGAATCATATTTATGATGATTTTTCAACTGCTAGCATACGGTAAACCAAGGGTATTCATTATTGACAAGTTACAAATATATTTATTAAGTTTTTATATACTAGTTATTACCCACCACCACACAAACCCATTCGCCCCTGTAGTTAAAAAATTAATTTAATTATACCCTGAATAAAACTGAAATTTATTTATTATTTTAAAATAGTAGGCTATTAATTCCATTGATTTATCATTAATAACATGAATGAAAACACCACTATATATTTGATACATTACGCTAGCATCGTCCAGCATCCTAGTCTCATTTCATAACATTTGTTCTCCATCCAGTTTGTGGGTAAAAACGATTGAAGGGTAAAAGGGGAAAAATAATGGAGAAGATTAATACTTTTAAGATCAAATCACTTAAACACCAAACATTTGTACTATTAAAGTACTTTTAAGAGAGTTCAATTTGTATAAAATTGGCCTAAATCAAGAAATGATTGTTCTGATTTCCCTTCAGTCACGAAGGAAGGAGAAGGGTTGATCTGTAGGGAGGAAAGCGGAGAAAGTAGTGATATCAATGGAATTGAATGTCAGTGGTAGTAAGATGTGTTGAACTTTCTATGATGACAAAAGTGAGTTTTATGAGGATATCTAAGATGATGGTTCTGTGATCATTCAAGCGCGTATAATATGAAACTCTTATCAAGGAAAAACTCATGTTTTTGTTGATAGGTTGAAGAACCTATTTATAGAAGTGGAAGTTAACACATTGATCTCGTAAGTGGTGGCAGTTGCAGAGGATTGGGAGAGTAGAGAAGTGGATATCATGGTGAAAACCGACTCCATTAGGTTAGTGGGACTTGACAGTTGTACGACCACTTTTCCAATCACTCCTTCAACCGCCGACACGACTTTTATTCCTTCTCGTCCTGGGTGTATTGTTACACCACACTTGCTGTAGGACGTCAGACCAAAATCCTAGTGAATATCCCCCATGTGACTGTTGATGTCTCGAACATGATTTGAGTCTATTTTATAGACGTGTATTATTTGGCCAATTGTTGACCTAGCTAGACTATTAATCTTAGCATATTGATGAGTCTAGCTTGTTACTGAGACTAGCATACTGTTAAAACTACCATATTGATGAGTCTAACATGTTGTTGAGACTATCAATGATGCTTAATACATTATTGTGTTTGAGAGTCTAATTTTGAAATTTATAGTTGAAGCGTATCATTGTGCCAGCTGGGACAACAATGTACTTGTATGACCTTTGAAGCTGCGCAAGTGACAATGTTTCGTGATCACTAGTCTCGTGCAAAACTTGTGCGAGTGTGAACTTGTGTGAGCACTAAGTTTATGTTAGCGCTAGATTTATATAAGCACTAGGGTTGTGTGAACGCTAGGTTCGTGTGAATATTAGTGTTAGTAATCGAAATAATTTTAATTTCGTCTTGTTGTGATTAACAAAGTAAAGAAATTCAGAATATTGTTGGTAGCAGGACCAAAGAGTGATTGAGGGACCGACCAAGGTGGAAGAGAGAGACTGACCTAGGTGGTATGGAGGGACCGACCAAGGTAGTAACAGAGACCGACCAAGGTGGTAGCACGGTTTAGTGAGAGAACGGACTCATCAGTCGCGACTCTATGCTTTGTCTATCATAGACGCTTGCAGTATTTTGACATATTTTAATAATAATATTAATGCAAGGACTAATTAAAGAGAAAATCAAGATTTAGGAATATTAAGATAATGGTGTTTTAATATATTTATTAGGTGGTTGCAAGATCTTACTGTGTGCATCTCTTAGAAGATCAAAGGAGTTTTAAGAGATTAGAAAACCCTAAAATAAAAAGTAAAAATAATAAAACTTAAGAGAAGAGGGAACGGGGACCGTCCAAGGGTGGCCAACCGGCCGTCCAGTTGGAATCGGTCCCATAACCCTCTTTTTTATTTGTTACTATTTGTCCTCCTCTTATTTTCTCTTCGCGGCAACATGTTAGCTTTTCACGTCCAAAATATTCAGATGTGACGTTTTTCAGTAAAAACGCAGTAGATTTCTCATACAATGTCCGTTTTTGATGATCAACCCCAATTCAAAATCCTGAAGTCGCTAGCTACATCCTTTTGTGAAAAGAATTAGGTTTTGAGCTTGTTTTGATTGTTTAACAGAGCAAACAGAAACCCTTCAGATGAAATTCTGATAATTTTCAACTTATAGTTCATCTAGAGTTTAAATCATATCTCTTAGATCGTTATTCAAACTGTGATACCCTTTTAGTATGTCGTAGTATACATGTAAGGGAAAATATTTTGTTTGGAACATTTTGCGCCATTCTATACACATTGTCACGTTTTTATAAGGTGATTATGATGATATATCAAAAACTGGGTATTAACTAAAATTAGGGTTTTGTTATTGTTCGACCAATGTTGGGATTTTTAATGCGACTAACATTTGGAATGTGTTACTCAAGCTCGACTAATCATTATCAGATATTTTGTTTTGCATTTGGCGCGACGACGACTTAATGATTACACAAGGATGTGACATTTCGACTTAGTGCATCAGTGCGCAACTTGTTATGTGTTATGATAAATCAATATCATTCAATTTGAATTTGAATATTGATGTAAAGTCACTCTAAATATTCAACCGGGAAACCTGAGGAGGAATTGAGTTGCTCTATACTAGTGTACAGTACATCTAGGAGCATTGACACCCATTCGGGAGCGAAGGGAATGTTCTGGATGTTATCAGATGGGGACAAACTACTATCCACACCAGTGAAATGTCGCTCTGTACTAGTGTGCGATACATCTAGGATCTGTCTGTAATAAGCATTCGATTTTAATTTTCTTGGAATGTAAAATATGCTCATTCGATATTTCAATTCTCTTGCGGAATGTAAAATATGAATTTTATGTTTTTGATACCGGGTCAGTATCATATACAAAATTTTATTATTTCTTTGATTCTACTGCTGGGTAGAGATAATTTGACTATTTTATCCTTTGTTAAAAATCCACCATCTACATCAAGTCTCCTGCTTAGTGAGGTACAGTAATGTTCTACAGTAAGCATTGGATGATGATTTTTACTGACATAAGCAAAATAAATTAACAAGTTTAGTCGTCAGATATTACCACAGATCATAATTTGATGACGCTCCAATAATGTCGAATTAATCATTGAAGGAGTAGTAGTCGATGCAATAATACTTGCAGGATGATAGATCATCGTATGGAGAGCATAAAATGATGAAGCACGTCTGATTTGCATGATGCAGGGTCTAAATTTGACCCGTGTGTAGCACAAACGTGTTACTCCAAAGAGGAAATCCTAGTTTAACCAAGATTTGGAAACCAATTGCTATAAAAGGGGTAAAGAACTATTTTTTTTTTCTTCTTCCTCCATTGACCGGAAAAAACCCTCTCTCCTCCTTCTCTATCACCGACACTATCATAAAAAAAACGTTTTTTTCTTCACGCCGAAGAAACCACTGGCTAGCTTATCGTCGGCGTACTTCTGGCTAAATTCCGATCGATTTCCGGCATCAACAGGTAATTTTTTTTTTTTAATATGTGAGTATTATCCAGGTCGAAATCATTTGTTTTTTGATTTATCTACATTTTGTCTTCACTGATGCTTCAATCGTTCTTCATGTAGCGACGATAAGGTTGTTGAAGCGTTAACTTGTGATGTATCACCAATTGCTAGTGACACTTCTGGAACAGGTAAAAGTTAGGTTTTACCACCTCTTTCTTTGTATGTATTGTTTTAATAGGTGTATGTAGATTCATGAGCATTAAAATGATTAGAAGTATTGTTTTCTGAAAAAATTTGTGTCTCTACTTTTTTTCTTCTAGGTAAAATTTAGAGATTTTGTTGAATTTTCTCAGCTGTATTGTGAAAATATCAGATGATAGCGAGGATTGTGCTTCTATTTATAATGAAGATGAGACTTTAGTGATTAAGAATACACCTAATATGGATGATGAGTTCTTCTTGATAACATATAAGCATGTTAGGAGCCCGTCTGATTACCAATTTCGTTTGTTCATAAACCCTCAAGATATTAGCGAAAGTGGTTTCTCCCCAGATGATAATTTGGTTTTTCTTGCAAGGAGGACATTATACCGCTTCTCCTATAGACTTTAAAATTGCTCGGAGACCTCTGGCAGACTTTTCGGGATGGACAAGACGTATGCTTGGTCATGAATACGTTCAAACTATAATGGATAGAGCACAGATTATTGAAGCTGTGAGAGCATCTGGAAAACTCTTCATTTATCATGACATACAAAGTTTTGGGACTTTAATTTCTCGATGGTGTGTGCCTACCCATACGTTTATTTGTAGATGGGGGGAGTATACTATCACTTTAGAGGACGTAGCGGCTTTGTTGCATCTTCCAGTTACAGGTAATTTTGCTATCGATATTTCAGCAGAGGAACAACAGATGTGTTCAACTTTAGTAGACAAGATGCGCGAATTTAATGACGCATCGATTAGTCCGGCTGAATGTTATTCTCAATGGATGAAATTATGGTGGTTGGTAAAGAAAGGCCCGAATAGACCTGATGATGGTACTTTAACTATCACTGATTTTTTATCATTTTGGTTGTCTAGAGATATATTTGAAGATGGTTCTCGCTTGAAGCCGTTCGTAGCTCCTATTGTTGTAAAGATGGCTCAGGGTCATAAACTTCCCATATGTAGCTTGTTTCTAGGCTCTTTATATTTTCACTTGGATTCTTTAGTTGTTGACACTAGTGATTCTAATGGTTATATTAAAGTTGACTCTTTTGTTAATACATTGTTCCTTTAAGCATGGTTGTGGGAACACTTCAGCAACTATGCACCTTCTCCTCGTACAACTTCTCCAGGAAAGGGAGTTAACCCTCGTAACACATTTCCAGAGGGATGTACTAGTAATTCAAGGATATTGCGTTGGTTTAATAAGATTCCATAGTCTAACATTCATCTTGAAGTATTTCTGGACAATGAGTGTGAGTTTGATTTCCGTCCATGGGCGCCAATTCCTTCACACGTTGCTCAGATGATCACTTTTGCTGCTAATCATGTCAGTGAGTTAGAGTCTGGTACAAACCTCAGTGATGGTGAGATTACTTTTATGTTGAGTAGTACACCTTGCCACATAGTATATATGATGCACAAAAAATATCTAGTCGATGAGTATAATATTGATAGGGCATCTCATCAAATGGGTTTCGATCAAGGGACCCCTTCTCACCGAGTTGAGAAACCATCTGTGGTAGAACTTATGTCTCGTATGGATCAGACTCATGTGGAAGGAAGTAGGTATTTATTCCCAATTTTTGATCAAATGACATTCGTGACTTCTGGTTATTTGTCTTTTTGGAATAAGCAACACGAGCGTCTTCAAGAATTCATACATGTGACTCAACCACCATCACGTGGTCCTCCTTCTTCAGAAGTAATATCTAATCGCCCAAGGTTGAAGCCGCTCCCTGGTGATAAGCGTAAATTATTCATAACCTCTTTGCAGGTAAATATTTGTCTATTTCCCCTTTTGTTAAGATATAATAACTGTGCTCCGATTAAACCATTGATCTTTATTGTAGGATGACCGTTTCGTGAGGCCTCGCAATACTGTGGAGTTTATTGATATTGAAGAAAGTCCCCACTCAGAGAAATAAGAAGTAAAAATCGGGCAGACAAAATGCTCTCAAATACTGTGAATCCTTCTTTCACTCCTTCAGTTAATTGTAAATATTTGAATCTTGTAGAACCTTCTTCTTTTTGTATTTAAGAATGTAAAACTAAATCTTGGTCACCTTAATTCTAGAGCTTTTCTCGTTTGAGTCTTTATGGTTTTCGATTTACTCCTCAAGAAGAACCAATCGTCGTTGACGACGAGATTCCTGACGTAAGTATCTTGTTTGTATGATTATTCGTCGTGATATTTAGAAGAAATATAAATTCCCATTATTATTTCTTCTTTTAGGAGGAAACTTCTTCTAATAATCAAGACGATGAAGGTTCTCAAGCCTCTTTAGGAGATGGCGAAGGAAACCAACATGGCTGCGAAATGGGAGAAGAAAACGATGGATCAAATCGTGATAATGGCAATTCTAGTTCCCAAAATGGTTTGAAAGACCCTCAAGTAAGTGCTATTCTTGTTTTATATTCATAATAATATGAAATTATCCCTTGATATTATAACGAATGAAAACTTATGTAGACGAATGAAAAATTTCGTTATAGTTCGTCGTCAGGAAAATTCAGATTTAGGTCTTGTTGCCGTAATGGCTGTAGAATCTTCGTCCGAAGTCGTAATGAGGTAGTTGACCCATAATTCTTTATATAAGAGGTAGATATAAATTTTTTAATTATTTTTTAAAAATTTGGAGTCCTTTTGCTAGGTCAAAAAGACCTCACACTGAGCGTCCAGAACTTTTTCCATGTAGAATTCTGCAGGTTTTCAGCTGTCATGTAGTCGACCGTTTTGTCTTCCCTTATTAGATCGCTCTTCCGATTGGTGTGAAATTTTGATATGTTGTAGAGGACATTTATAGAAAGGGTTTGGTATATAAATCACCCATTAATTCATCACCAATTTCTCCCATCTTGGAACTTTGTACAGGGTAGCGCAAAATTGCGTCTAATGGCCTTGATGCAAAAAAAAAACACCTTTTATGTGTTTTGGGATATTTGCTTGTGTATTGAATGCTTGATAATGAACTTTTATGTCATTAATACCTTTGTTATCTGAAATTTCTAATTGATGCTTGGATTTTATATTTGGAACACTCTAACTCATGTTTTATCATACTAGATCAAAAATAGTGAAGAACAAGAAAACGACATTGCTTATGGTGACATGAATATCCCTACGAATCAAGGTGGTGATAAGACCGATCAAAAATTTCGGAGTCATGAAAGTGGTGCTCGTGAGATCATTGTTGATGCTGAAATCCAAGTCATCAACGCCCAAAGAGGTGTTATAGTGGTTGAAAGAGATACTGAGATAATTGAATACCCCGGTGCTAGTCTTCCCTTCAATCCTTCATTCTGCGAGCCTCTCCCATTTCATGTTGTAGTTGGTGGTTTTAGTGTTCCCCATGAATATACTAAGTTGTATACCCAAGTGTGGTAAAATACGGTCATATTGCTTCTGCCAAGAAGAGCAAATTACATTCTTTTCTGGCAAGGCGTGTAGAAGCAGTATTGCGTGTTGTTTATGAGATGCGTACTGCAGCGAGGAACACCATCTCGGATGGGATCTTGGTTGACTGGGAGATTTATTTAGTGACTTCTGAGAGTTATGACTTCAACGTCAAATGGCTTCATCGAGATATTGATGCTATTATAGAGTCCCGAGCTTCAGCAGTTGCGACTCCTTCCAGTGATTCTATTATGCAAGCAGAAGCAAAAGTCGCGAGATTGACTCAAGAGTTGGAGTTGGAGAAGAATGTTCTTGATGATATGAAGAAATACTTCAATGAGTTGGAGTTGGAGAAGAATTTTCTTAGCTAATTTTTGTTAGTTATTTTTTTTATTTTCAGAATCTTATACGCTTTTGAGAGACAAAGGATTTTATTTAGTTTGAATTTGCTTTTGTTTAAGCTTGAATAAGTAGGTTTGCAAAGATTTTCTTTCAGGAATTATAGGGATTTTCGGATTAATGAAATTGATAATTTGATAATTTGATTACTGAAAGGGAATTTGACTACTTAATGCAAAATGTATTGCATACAATTTGGAGGAATTTAAATTACAAATAAAAGTGAAAAATACCTAAATGCTCTAGACATTGAATGCCTCGAGTAAGGCGTCAAAAGCCTTAAACACCAAATGCTTCAAGCGCTAACTGCGTTACGGTCAAATGCCTTGAGCCACTTCTCTTGTATTACCGCCTCTACCATTTTCCCTTCTTCATCAATTAACTTGTAGTATCCACCAATAGTATCTCTAGCAATCATGAATGTACCTTCCCAGTCAGAGCTTGTCTTATAGCGACGATTGCGTCTTGCTGCCTTCATAAGCCAGTCTCCTACTTGAAAAGCATTAACTCTCACTGGCTTAGCTCGAATATGTGTTGTTGGTAAGGATTTTCTTTCATCTTTGTGATAGCACCTGCATTCCATACGTTTGGACGTGTAGGGATTTTCTTAGAGTGATTCTAGGGCATATGTGGACATTCCTGTAAAGTCACAGGGAAATATCCATGATGCTTCTTGCCATGATTAGACATCAGGTGAGTGATGAATGACTCAATATGATGTTGGACTTGAAGAGGAGTCTTCTTCATCCACTTATCAAAATACTAAAGAGGTGAGGCTATCCATTCATAACGCCTGACTAACACAGAGTTGGGTTTTCCAGCAAAATCAAGTCCCCAGTCATAAGAGGTGTGAGGGACATTGAGTGGTAAAGAGATGAGTTAAATAAGCTTTACTTGAGTATGATACCTCTCCATATATGATGTTATAATTTCTCTTGGCTCCTATTTCATGGCTGCCAAGTCTTGGTATTCCTCTAGGTACAAAAGAGGGTTATCTGTCATAAACTTCTGCTGAGGTGCAGAGTTGTCTGGTTGAGGTGGGTATGGTAATAAAGGTGTCTTAGTGACTGCAGTCTTGTTGTTATGTGATAGATGAATTATTTGCACTATTTGGATACTCTAATTCATTGATTTCTTGTTAGTTTTCATATCATTATGCTTTGATTTTGTTTTCTTATGAGTTCTTAGTAGTTCTGAACTGTATTCAACCAAAGAAGAGATTAAAGGATGGAAACACAACTTTGGAGGCGAATTCCAGGAAGATTTACGGTTGGGTCTACTCTCAAACCCAACCATAAAATTAATTGAAGAAACATGAAATTTTTTTCATTTCCATATTATATAGAATTGAAAGACGAAGGCAACCCAAAAAGAATGAGGTCAATCGGACATTGGATGAGGGAGTAATGATCAAAATAGTGAAGTACAAAAAAGTATCCAGGAGGAATTACGGTTGGGTTTATTGGCTCGAACCCAACCGTAAACCTGGGGAATTTTAGGGAAAATTTTTGTGTCAGAGTTACGGTTGGGTTGATTTTCTCTAACCAAACCGTAAATCTGGGGGCTTTTGGGTGATATTTTTGTGCCAGGGTTACGGTTGGGTTTATTGGCTCGAACCCAACCGTAAATGGGGAGTTTTGGCACGTGTGTGGGCTTCTAAAACATGGAAAACATGGTCCCGGAAGGATTAAAAACCTAGATTTCGTGGATACTATATAAGGAGACATCCAAGACATTAATAAGGACCTTGACACTTGAAAACACGAGGAGAACAAGAATCTAGGGCTTGCTTTACTTGCTTTCTTGATTATTTTCCATGGATTTTGAGAAATTCATGATGAACTAAACTTTTCTTATTGGTTAGATATGTAGTCCTAAGTTGGTAAACATGTTTATTAATTTAAGTATTTATTCTCAAATGTTCACAATCTCTTCAATATCGCTTATGTTCTACCGTTTATAACGCCTTGTATGATGGATTGCTTGTTTGTTTAAGTTGCAAATTAGATGAGCATGGAATTGTCGAAAGACCCTTATTACAAGTAGTATAACATAACGACTGGATGTTGCCATGCAATTATGTGTAGAAGCGTGACCTAGGTTAAATTCGAGTGGATCTTGCGCCGGATTGCTTAGAATAACCTCAACTCACAAATACCATTGATTTCATTGGGTTAAACTTGAGTGGATCTTGCGCCAAGTTATTCGGTGAACAGGATTCAAAGAGTGGCTCTTGCGCCTTTGATGATAATAGGAGTTTTGCCGGAGTAAGCCTGCGATATGATGCTTTAGGGTTATTGATATTGAGAGTGCATGAATGTTGAGTATGATTTGGTTGATAACATATTGGAAGATGGAAGATGAACTCTCTAACCAATGTTCTTTATCTATGATATTCGTTTTAATCTTTTTGCTTTAGTATAATTTAGTTATAATCACAACCAAACCCTCCCCTGTTTACATAAGTAATCGAAAGTAATTAACAATCACCTTCCTCTCTGTGGGAACGAACTTGTTCTTATTACTATACTCTAATCTATATTAGTGAAGTAAGAACTTGAATTAATTTTGCTTGGCTGACAACCGACCAAATTTTGGCGTCGTTGCCGAGGAGGCATAGCGGATTGTTATTTGTTTTTGATTTCTAATTTTTTGTTTTTAGTTTTATTTTTATTTCTGATTTTTTTGTTTTTTTTTTTATTTTCTAACTTAGTTTTGAGAATCTTGTTTCAGGTACTTGTATTCCATGTGCGGTGCACAAGATCAAGCTTATAATGGTAATCAATTTGGTTTTCAATATCAACCCTATGACAATTTCCAACCATATGGGGAGTATAATCACAACCAATCCTTTGGTTATGACCAATATTCCACGTACCCTTTTAATTATTCTCTTACATGCCAATCTCCTTATAGTAGGTATATAAGTGAACAATTACAAGCAGGGGAGGATAATTATGCTTGTGATGGTTTATCTAAATCTACTCTTGATCGTAATTATGATCATTCACCTATTAAACGGGAGGAGACAAGGTTTAGAAACTCTACCACAAGTAATGGTGTAAGACTACCAAGTTTGAGAGAACTTGATAGAAGGTTTGAGCAATTTATAGATGAAGGGGCATCAGGTGCAGAAATTCTAGAAACTAAAAGAGATTTGAGAAAGGAACGTAAGCGACGTTATTCTATGGGATACGATGATGATTTTGAACCTTTCGAAAATCCTTACACCAATGATGAAGTTATTCCAACTCTGAATCTGATTTTTGATGATAATTATATAGTTAACTCAACTCCTGATCTTAATAATGATCATTCACCCACTCAAAGGGAAGAGTCGTGTTCAAGAGATTCTACTGTAGTTAATGGTGGAAAGCGTGTGAATATCAGAAAACTTGCTCAGAAACTATACAAGTTGGAAGATGACGGAACCTCGGAAGAGCTTCTCGAAGAAATTAGTAGGACCATTATATGGAATTAAAACGACGTTCTGATAAAGGTTGGGAAACCGATGAAGATTCTGATTACAGTGAGTCTGAAAACGGAGAGGAGTATGTTGAGAATGAAACCAAATTGAACAATAATGTGGAAAACCCAATTGAACTTGCCGAGGATGATATTGATAATGTTGATGCCGAGATTCTTGTTGAGGTAGAAACTAATGAAGAACGGTTAGAAATTTTAATAGATAACCACAATACAAAAGAGGTAAGTAATTCATTAGAAATTTTTGAAAAAGATAAGGATCCCATAATTCAAGAGACTTTAGAAGGTTTGACTGAACCTTTGCTTATTGATCCTTTTCCTTTACCTCGTTTTGGCTTGAATGGATGTGCTTCAGAAGTATTGTTGAGTGACTTTTCTTTTAAATATCCGTTGTTGGAAATATTTGATTCTCATACTATGCAGGTTAGTAAAGAGGAGTCTATAGAAGTTCCCGAATTCTATGTTCTTTATCCACTTCCGAGTGTAGAAAAGACTAAGTGTGGGGGAAACTTCTATCGAGTGATAACTTCTCTATTATTTTATTGTACTAATGTTTGTGTGAAGTTAATATTTGCAATGCAGATTTTTCTATGGGTGGATCCCTAAATTTTCAGATTGTTGGTCTATGGAAGACCAAAAAGTCGGGCTGAAGACGTTAAACTAAGCGCTAAATAGGAGGCAACCTATTGGTTTTGTATTTCTATCTTTCTCTTTGGTTTTTTTTTAATCATGTTAGGATTTTCCATCTTGATTTTATATTGGAGGAATCAATTTACATTGAGGACAATGTAAAGTTTAAGTGTGGGGGAGTAATTAAACATATAGAGTTTTTAGGTAGAATTTTAAAACTTTTGTACATAATTGCATGAAAACCTTCAACTTTTAGATATTTTAGAGTCACTTAGTATACTTCTAGATACGTTTACATACGGAGTTCTAACCGAAACAACTGAACTTAGAAGTATTAGAGAACTATATTCGGAGTGCTTAGTTGTTGAGAGGCTAGAGCTGACAAAAATGGACTTAAACTGCCGGTAGAGAATACAATATTAGAGTTGTTGATCATCCAATACCCATGAGTGAGGCAACAAACCTTCAATTGTCCGTTTAGGGTGTTTCATCTGTGCAAATTACGGGTAGAATGATGAGCTACCTAACCTCACACCAATTTCAGCACTACTTTTTGATATCTTGAGTGCTATTTCTATCAATCATTAGGTTGCCATCAGAATTGCTAACTCTATCTTGTAGTCTTGTTTGCAGTTGACACCATTCTCTCGATAACAACAGGTCCATAGAAACATATCATCATCAACAAGCGGAACATCAAAAAAAAATTGCGCGAAAGTTGAAGACATTCAAGGTTTAAAAGCAACTGTTCATGAAAGAGCAAATTTCATATTCAAGTAAAGCAACTATACATTAGCAGAATTATGTATACATGTTGAAGACTTATGTACAAAAGCGAAAGAAATCAAAGATGTGAGTTAGTGAAGTTTATGATATCAAGGCAATACAAGTTGTGAAGAATCAAGTGGTAAAGTCTCTATCCCACGGCCATAGTAGTTTCAAAATTTATTTTTCAATTCTCAAAAAAAAAAAAAAAAAAAAAAAAACTTTTCATTGCTTTATTGTATATTTGTTTTTTGTATTCATTCAATAAGGCCGTGGGGAAGAATAAATCTATAGAGAAGTTTCAAACAACGAAAAATTGAGGAAAATAGTTACAAATTGTCAAGGTTATACGAGGTTCAAAAGTTCATCATCAACATTGGAAGATCGAAGACGTTTCTATTGGATGCTGTGAGAGTGGTGTTGATTGCCGATCGGGTGAGAAGGTAAGTAAGCATTCTCATCCTCGCATAGTGGTTGATTTCCTTTATTAGAGGTCACTAGAAAAACAAAAAGGGGTTCTTTTTCGTCCCACGTTCTATGGGTTTCATATGATTAAGAAGGTTACCTTTCCTTCCTACCATTCAACGTGTGTAGGATTTATATCTTCATTCCTGCCTGCACACATGTGAGAACCATAAAGTGCGTCTTTTGAGTGTCAAATTCATAAAATCTTGTTGGTGAGGCAGAAACATTCGGTCACTCTCGAACCTGGATCCTTTCACATGGTGGTTTTCTCCTAACTCAAGGGTTAAGCATGAGTATAATGTTCTTTATACTTCTAACTTCTTATTGTTAGTGTGCAGAAACTTTATGCCTTCGTATCTCTTTGGATGCATGTTCTCTTGAATGTTTTGAAGTTGGAAATTAGGTTTTGTGGGTATACCTCTTGTAAACCCTCACGAGACTATAACTCGTCCACTAGGGACACCTAGGGGTTTAAAGGCTTGTTACACATGCTAAGTGTAACCGTATCCTCAACGAAATAAATTTGTTGTAGTTTAGGTTAGTTTAGATTTGTAGTTTGCTCGAGGACTATCAAAAGGCAAGTGTGGGGGAAGTTGATAGGTGCATTATTTGCACTATTTGGATACTCTAATTCATTGATTTCTTGTTAGTTTTGATATCATTATGCTTTGATTTTGTTTGTTTATGAGTTTCTTAGGAGTTCTGAAGTGTATTCAACCAAAGAAGAGGTTAAAGGATGGAAACACAACTTTGGAGGCGAATTCCAGGAAGATTTACGGTTGGGTCTACTCTCAAACCCAACCATAAAATTAATTTAAGAAACATGAAAATTTTGTTATTTCCATCTTATAGAGAATTGAAATACGAAGGCAACCCAAAAAGAATGAGGTCAATCGGACATCGGATGAGGGAGTATTGATCAAAATAGTGAAGTACAAAAAAGTATCCAGGAGGAATTACGGTTGGGTTTATTGGCTCGAACCCAACCGTAAATTTGGGGGATTTTGGGTGATATTTTTGTGCCATTGTTACGGTTGGGTTTATTGGCTCGAACCCAACCGTATATGGGGAGTTTTGGCACGTGTGTGGGCTTCTAAAACATGGAAAACATGGTCCCAGAAGGATTAAAAACCTAGATTTAGCGGATACTATATAAGGAGACATCCAAGACATTAATAAGGACATTGACACTTGAAAACACGAGGAGAACAAGAATCTAGGGTTTGCTTTACTTGCTTTCTTGATTATTTTCCATGGATTTTGAGAAATCCATGATGAACTAAACTTTTCTTATTGGTTATATATGTAGTCCTAAGTTGAAAAACATGTTTATTAATTTAAGTATTTATTCTCATATGTTTATAATCTCTTCAATATCGCATATGTTCTACCGTTTATAACGCCTTGTATGATGGATTGCTTGTTTGTTTAAGTTGCAAATTAGATGAGCATGCATTGACATCTATAGCTAAACTAGGGTTTGAGATCCGGAATTGTCAAAAGACCCTTGTTACTAGTAGTGACGGGATGTTGCCATGCAATTATGTGTAGAAGCGTGACCTAGGTTAAAATCCGAGTGGCTCTTGCCCCGGATTGCTTAGAATAACCTCAACTCACAAATACCATTTCTTTCATTGGGTTAAACTTGAGTGGATATTGCGCCAAGTTATTCGGTGAAAAGGATTCAAAGAGTGGTTCTTGCGCTTTGATGATAATAGGAGTTTTGCCGGAGTAAGCCTGCGATAGGATGCTTTAGGGTTATTGATATTGAGAGTGCATGAATGTTGAGTATGATTTGCTTGATAACATGTTGGAAGATGGAAGATGAACTCTCTAACCAATGTTCTTTATCTCTGATATTCGTTTTAATCTTTTTGATTTAGTATAATTTAGTTATAATCACAACCAAAACCCCCCCTGTTTACATAAGTAATCGAAAGTAATTAACAATCACCTGCCTCTCTTGGGGACGAACTTGTTCTTATTACTATACTCTAATCTATATTAGTGAAGTAAGAACTTGAATTAATTTTGCTTGGCTGACAACCGATCACTATGTAGCCATGGACGACCCAATATCATGTCATAAACCAGATCCTCATTTGTTATATAAAATTTGGTTGTAGCACATGATGAACCCATTCGAATTTCAAGATCAATGTAGCCACGGGCGTTCACATGTCTTCCTTCAGGATCTTAAATGGTAGTGGGTGCATGGAAACTTCACTTCGTGTGATTCCAACGACTTTGAGTGTCTTTATAGAAATAATAATTCCCCAGTCACAGTTCTCTCTATCTTAGCTCATCTGTGTAGATTCGGTGCCTGTTTTGCCTTCATTGAGTGAAGGTAGCCTTCTGCCAGACATAATATGGTTAAGAGACGGGAAAAAGTCTTTGCTTTGCGCCTTTGAGAGATATAGAAGTTCACATATACGTTTCATCAAAGGATGAACCACTTGATTGGTAGTTTTTTCAGACATAATGAAATTCTTGATAGGGAGAGGGTTTCCATGTACACCTTAAGTCCCAATTCCAACTCTCCTGATTCGATCTTTTCTTTAAAGATCCGCTTCAGGTAATTGCAATCACTTGTTGGGTGATTGACAAATCTATGAAAACGATAATATTTTGGATCTGCCATTTCTTGTTCTGTCGGTGGACGTGGACAGGAGGTAAGTTGGTTGCTGCTGAGGCTGGCATTGAGCCGGTGGTGCTGCAACTGCTTTGTTGACCCTTCGATGTCATCGCCATGCCTGTGGGGAAGGAGTTGGAACCGGTGCTGATACTGCACGCTTGGGACGCTCTTCTGGCATTGGAGATTTCCTTTTTTCTCCTTAAGTCATAATGTTCACGGAAGGTTGAGTATTGTACAATTTAAAAGCCATACGTCTAGTGCTACGATTCTCACGAGCTTATTCATTTTTGACACGAGGGCTTGTCCTTTCAAGCAAAGCAGTTGCCGTAGTAACATATCTCTTGGTTGCTTCGTGTAGCTCAGAGAATGTTTAAAATCGTAAATTTTCTAGTAAAACACGGTAGACTGGTATCACACCATTGATGCAGAGTTCCACCAATTGAAGTTCAGTTACATTTGGATCATGGGAGTCCAGTGCTTGAACACTGAATCACTTTACATAGTCATTGGGATGTTCATTCGGTCGCTGAAATATCATTCCAAAATCTGATAACGTGACTTGTTCAGATACAACGAAGTATTTCATGTAAAATGCATTAACCATTTCATACCATCTATAAATATTGTTGGGAGCAAGATTGTTGTACCATGTGTACGCCCTTCCAGTGAGATATTTGGAAAACTCTCTCAGGCGCAACACGTGATTGTAATCGTGTTCCCCTAATGCTTATAGGAATCGTGAAATATGATCACGAGTATTTCATGTCCCATCATAAAGCAAGAATGGAGGAGAGGAATATCCTTTAGGAAGATTAATCCTCGGGATTTCAGATGAATATGGAGGACGGTATTGATGAATAGAGGACAAGTCCTCCCACTTGCAACTCTGAAGAAGTCGTTCTAAGTTTTTGCGAGTAATGAAATTGGGTTGATGGGTCCTCTCCATCATTGGGTTAGGCAGAATACGAATTTCATAATCGTCCTGAGCATGACCCCTCGATGTGTTAGCATCAGCAGTTGCCTCGGAGGTGTTTCTAGTCTGTTCTGGTGGTGTCAATTTCTCAGTGAGAACCTTGAGGAAGGTAAGAACCTCCTTATGAGTCGTATCCATATCTGTTTGATTCCTTGCAAGGGTTTCATGTGTCTGCAGCAAATTGACAACGGTTTGAGGAGTTTGTTTCATCCCTTGCTTCTTCAGTGTGTTGCTCAGATGGTGGAGGAGTAACATTGTCGGCGTTGGTAACTAGAGGATTGTTACCGGGAGTATCACCATTACTGGACTGGCAGATTTCACGTTGGGGGTGGTTATCGAAACCAACCTAAGGAAATTGGAAAGTTTGAAAAATTGACTCCGCAACTGATCAGAGATTGATCTCCCACTGTGGTCGCCAAAATGTTTGTGGGTAAAAACGATTGAAGGGTAAAAGGAGGAAAATAATGGAGTAGGTTAAAACTTGTAATATCAAATCGCTTAAATACCAAACATTTGTACTGTTGAAGTACTTTTAAGATTCGAGAGATCAATCTGTACGGACTTAGCTTAAATCAAGAAATGATCGTTCCGATTTCGCTTCAGTCACGAAGGAAGGAGAAGGGTTGATCTGTACGGAGGGAAGAAGAGAAAGTAGTGAGATCAATGGAATTGAATGTCAGCGGTAGTAAGATGTGTTGAAATGTTATGAAGACAAAAGTCAGTTTTCTGAGGATCTCTAACATGATAGTTTTGTGATCATTCAAGCGCTTATAATATGAAACTCTTCTAAAGGACAAACTCATGTTTTTGTCGATAGGTTGAAGAACCTATTTATAGAAGTGGAAGTTAGCACCTTGATCTCGTAAGTGGTGGCAGTTGCAGAGGAGTGGGAGAGTAGAGAAGTGGAGATCATGGTCAAAACCGACTCCATTAGGTTAGTGGGAGTTCCAGTTGTACGACCACTATTCCATTCACTCCTTCAACCGCCGACACGACTTTTATTCTTTCTCGTCGTGGGTGTATTGTTACACCGCACTTTCTGTAAGACGCCAAACCAAAATCCTAGTGAATATCCCCCCATGTGACTGTTGATGTCTCGAACATGATTTGAGTCTATTTTATAGACGTGTATTATTTGGCCAATTGTTGACCTAGCTAGACTATTAATCTTAGCCTATTGCTGAGTCTAGCTTATTGTTTTAGACTAGCATATTATTGAGTCTAACATGTTGTTGAGACTAGCATATTGCTGAGTCTAACATGTTGTTGATACTAGCAATGATGCTTAATACATCATTGTGTTTGAGAGTCTAATTGATATTGACATTGATAGTTGAAGTGTATCATTGTGCCAGCTGGGAAATCAACATACATGTATGACCTTTGAAGCTGCGCAAGTGACAATGTTTCTTGATCACTAGTCTCGTGCAGGCGCTGGCTTGTGCAAGCACACAACTTGTATGAGTGTGAACTCGTGTGAGCACTAAGTTTATGTTAGCGCTAGATTTATATAAGCACTAGGCTTGTGTGAACGCTAGGTTCATGTGAATATTAGTGTTAGTAATTACGAAATAAATTTTAGTTTCGTCTTACTGTGAGTGATAAAGTAAAGAAATTCATAATATTGTTAGTAGCAGGACCAAGGAGTGATTGAGGTACCAACCAAGGTAGAAGAGAGAGACCGACCAGGGTGGTATAGAGGGACCGACCAAGGTAGTAACAGGGACCGACCAAGGTGGTAGCACGGTTTAGTGAGAGAATGGACTCGTAAGTCGCGACTCTATGTTTCGTCTATCATATAGTCGCTTGTAGTATTTTGATATATTTTTAATAATAATATTAATGCAAGGACTAATTAGAGATAAAAGCAAGATTTAGGAATTTTAAAATAATGGTATTTTAATATTTATATACTAGGTGGTTGTAAGATATTTCTGAGTGCGGGACCTTGTTGTGTGTAGGACCTTGCTGTGTGCATCTATTAGAAGAGCAAAGTAGTTTTAAGAGATTGGGAAACTCTAAAATAAAAGGTAACAATAACAAAGTAGTTTATAGTTCATCTAGAGTTTAAATCATATCTCATAGACTGTTATTCGGAATGGGGTGCCATTTTAGTATGTCGTAGTTGACATGTAGGAGAAAATATGTTGTTTGGAACATTTTGCCCCATTCTATACCCATTGTCACGTTTTTACATGGTGATTATGATGATATATAAGAAACTGGGTATTAACTAAAATTAGGGTTTTGTTGTGGTTCGACTAATGTTGGGGTTTTTAATGCGATCAACATTGGAAATGCGTTATTCAAGCTCGACTAATCATTATCATAACTTTGGTTTTGCGTTTGGCCCGACGACGACTTAGTGATTGCACGAGGATGTGATGTTTCAAATTAGTGCATCCGTATGCAGCTTGTTATGTGTTATGATAAATCAGTATCATTCAATTTGAATTTGAATATTGATGCAAAGTCACTCTAAATATTCAAACGAGGAATATAAGGAGGAATGGAGTTGCTCTATACTAGTGTGCAATACATCTAGGAGCGTTGACACCTATTCGGAAGCGAAGGGAGTTTCTTGATGTTATCAGCTGGGGAAAAACTACTATCCACACCAGTGAAATGTCGCTCTGTACTAGTGTGCGATACATCTAGGAGCTTTCTGTAATAAGCATTCGATTTTAATTCTCTTGCAGAATATAAAATATGCTCATTCGATATTTCAATTCTCTTGCGGAATGTGAAATAGGTTTATTTTATATTTTAATTCTCTTACGGAATGTAAAATATATTTATTTGATATTTCAATTCTCTTGCGGAATATAAAATATGTTTATTTGATATTTCAATTCTCTTGCGGAATGTAAAATACGAATTTTATGCTTTTGATACCGAGTTAATAGTATACACAAAATTTTATTATTTCTTTGATTCTACTGCTGGGTAGAGATAATTTGACTATTTTATCCTTTGTTAAAAATCCACCATTTATACAAGGTAATTTAAATTCTTTGTTGTTCTAGTTTATGTTTATAAAGATGGAAAATCCGCAGCTGTTACCTTTATAATCAATTATCCTTCATAGTTTCTGATTATGATTTTTTCTCTTTTAAATTGTATCTAAATATCATAGAATCCAGCTGTCGCGATGGCACCACATATTACTGATGTGGCTATAGACAGTGGTAAGAAAGATCTTTCACTCGGACTTGTGAAGAAATATTTTAGACCTAATTCTAATTTAAACTAGCAAATAAACAAAAGATAATAACAATATTACAAGATACTGGGACTTAGGATTCCACCATTATTCATATTCGGGTGATGCGTATATCAATTCTTAACAATTATATCTTTTCTATGGACTATATTTCTTTGACAAAGGTAGATTTTTAAAACATTGATTGTAAATCCTAAGCATGGACCATCAAAAAACTTAAGCCAAGCATGACCCATTAAATTAAATGACAACCAATTAAGAAAAATCATAACTCAATTAAAAAAAGTAAAAATAGTCATAAAGAATCGATTATAGTTACCAAAGAATTGGGGAAAATAGCTTCCTCCATTATCCCAGTATTGGGGTTTAGCTCATCGTGCTCAAAACACTCTCAAAAGATTGATACATGGTCAAAAAGTGCTTGAGAAGAAGAAAAGAATCAAAAATAATTGACACAGTGAATTTAAGACGTTTATAAACGTTAATAAGAATAATAAAACAACAGCAAATATAAGTGTTTCTTTTCTCTCGCTGAAGGCAGAAAATATCACAGACTTTTTTACAACGATGTTCTTCGTTTTTTATGACGAATTTCTTCATCCTCTTCTCACGAGCAGAATTTTTATGGATTTATTTTTTTTTCGATTTCTGGCAGAGCCAGCCCCCCATTGAGCTCTCTCGACCCTCTTATTTATACTTCAACAACCATATATTCCAAATCTCCTTCTCGAATCATCTCAATCAATGAAATATTTCTCGGAATATAAAATAAAAGCTCGGTGTGATATATTTTTCCCTTTCTCTACTGATTTACTTTTTTAAACAAAGCTCGAGAGAATCATGATTGATTTTGTTTCCTATTCAAACTCTAAGAGGATATCATAGAGAATATTTTATTTTAAAACAACTCAAACTGCCGAGATCTTTTTAATCTGATTTTGGCTAGAAAATCTTGCATATCTTGTGCATGAATCCCTGTAAATAGGGAAAGAATAAAATTCTTGTCTTAAACACTTGCAAACAACCAAAAATCCTCGTTTACCAAGTCACGTATTTGAGAAGCAAATTTTTCCGCCATTTTAGTATTTGAAATTCAAACAAGTGGGTGCCTTTAACAATTGAGTGGGTTCCTTTATCCAAATCCAGGAATGCCTTTTGTAATTTTTCCGGGTGCGTTTAACACCTTTTCAACTTTTTTTTGCACAAATTTTTATTTTCCAAAAATATCTACAGACACATAAAATAACACAATTAGTACACAAATGAGTTCTAACAGTATACAAATTGGGAACAAATTAGACACAAAATTTGTTTCTATCAAATACCCCAAACTTATTATTTGTTATTCCTCGAGCAAATATAATTTAGAAAATAAAAATCCTAACTCATTGTCGCAGGCATCGCGATTGCACTTAGCGTGTGCAACAAGCCTTTAAACCCTTAGGTGTCCCTATTGGAGGAGTTTTGTCTCGTGAGGGTTTACAATAGGTATACCCATAAAACCTATACTCTAAAATTTAGCTACATGTGAACGATTGAGGATAGACACTAAACATGCTATTTAGTTGGCTACAAAATTCTTTGGCCATGGGAGGAATTACCCTGTTTTGAATTCAATTGTTGTACACGAGTTTTTACTCATGCGTACTAAAATTCATATATAAGAAAACAAAGCACTACTCAGAAATTCGTACAAAGGACCATGATACTCGGAATCTAACAAACCACAATCACATGAATAGATTAAGAATATGGATATGGAGATAGAAGTGTGCGCATGTTGACTAAGGTGAACGGTGTTTTCCAGAATATCAGAATGAACATTGTGCCAAGATGAACCCTAATAGATTAAAATCCGCACCCACTGGTCTGAATCCTAATTCTAGTATCAACTCAGCTGGTATATACACGGGCCCCAGAGGTCGATTTTTTGAATATATACAATTATTTTTTTACTTTTTTTTCGACAACATGATTACATCTTTTGAATCTTAGCGCATGCTACTTGTCAGCAGATTACATGATAGTTCCCATGGATCTTGCGTTCCACGCTTGCTTAGGCGACGGAGACAGGGAGAACACACACACATATTGATATCCAAGTTTTGTTTTTATTAGTCATTTTCAATTAAAATAATGGGGCTTGATCCCAATCATTCAACTTCATCCTAGCGACGACAAGGATATACTAGTGACCCACCAAATCAATTAGAGAAACACAAAAAGTTGCAAAAAAAAAAAAATGTGATATGGTGACTACTCTGAGATATGGTGACGACTATCATGTTATTTCTAACACATGAGCTTTATCCTTTAATGAATAGACCATTTAGCTGGGTCCCTCAACTCCTACAGCCAAGAAGTTTGTTTCCATCTACTTAAAATGGTCAGTATTATCCTGAATTGTTCACAAGTTTCTAAATTTTTTAGTTTTTGGTATACCTAAAATTTTTAATTTTTTTCTCCATTACCCCCAAACTTAAACTGAACATAGTCCTCGATGTTCTAAAGATAAATGAATGAAAGCACGATCAATGAGAAACAATGAACAACGTAAAAGGGAAGGATATTACCAACACCGTGTACCAAAAGCATATGGGTTGCCTCCCATAAAGCGCTAAGTTTAAAGTCTTCAGCCAGACCAAGAAAGGATTATTCACAATTTACGAATCATATAATAATAATCTGAATAATTACGGATCCTTGAAGTCAATTGAATTTGACTCACTCAGTGGACCACAATAAAAAAAATGAAATTGGTGGTCATTCTCATGAAAATGTGTCGATTTAAACTTTCTAAAATAATCAGATTTAGTTTCAAGAATTAAAAATTGGCATATTTGAAGTTGAAACATTCCCACATTTGGTAAATAGAATATTGATGGGACAAAAAAAATCAATCTTGGTATCATAGACCGAGTAAACTACATCAACCAGAGGGTGGGTTTCTGATGACTGAATTTCATTCTGGACAAAATCAGGCTTGGGAAAACGTTTTTGAAGATAATCTCTTAAAATATTAGAGGCACATATGTCAAGTCCCAAGTGAGTGTAATACCCCTTATCCTAGGATTAGATAGTCCTAAGCTTTAAACCTAGGTTAGTTAGTTAGGAGTTATAGTTTTAGTAGGGGGTCTTGACGTGAATCATAGGGGAAAAGAAGTGGGAGGAATTATAGGAAGACTAGTTAGGGTATTAATAGTTGGTTAGGGTTTTATAAGTGGGGGAATTTTCTTTCGGAAAAAAAAAAAAAAAAACTAAAATTTTTCTTTGAAAAATCTAGAGAGAAGCTGAAGAAGAAGAGGATTGATTTTGAGCGGAGGGTGTCGATAGTGATTTGAGGATCAATTGCTTTACACCAGGTAGGTTCTCAAACTCTTATACACTTTTTATCTAGGTCTAATAAATCCGGAAGTGTTCTATGAAATTACTTTTAGAAAGAGTACTAAAATGTATGATTCAAATTAAGTATCAGATGTAATATCGATATTTACATCCTCGGGCTTGTTTTGTTGATGATAGACCATCTCTGATGATAAACATCCTCAGCGTCGTTATGAAGAGGTCATATTTCATATGATAAATATCAAACTAATTTTCTGCTACTGTATCCGTATGTACGTTCATACTTTATTACCGCTCCATGTTATGTCTTAATTCTACATACGTTCATATATATATATACTAGATTGATCTGTGTAGTTATTAATGATTTGTTAGACTTGATTTTAGATTCTTGAATGCATTGATGGCGTGAGTCTCTTCTATGACTTAATTGATACCCATTATTTGGTTCCACTGCATAAGCATTTATTATGATAGTGCAGGCGTCTGTTGGTGTGATAAAACAGTAAGTTAGATTGATAAGTTAGGTAGGTTGATCATTGTGCAGTAAGTGGACCTGGACAGGAACAAGAGATCATATACATGAAATCGTGGTCAAAATCTTGTACGTATTCAGTAAACATAAGTTTTGTCATTTCTTTAACTGGTTAACTTAGTGCATTCGTGATAGGTTGCATGTGTTGTATTTACACAATTAATGTCATTTCTCTTAACTGGCTTGGTGGATGCAGTCACGAATGATTGAATATGTAGTCGGCTGTTTTGAATTAGGAACTTAGTTGGTATGCGAGATTAACAGAGAATACATATTGTACAGTCGAGAGGGTACAAGTACAGTCAGATGACAATTAATAATGTGGTAATTAGGAGATATTTGTTATCATTGTGTTTGAATGTTGTAGCAATGCTATGCGACGATGAATAGTATTATTTTTAATCTGACACGGTGGTTAGCATTTGGAATGATGTCGCTTTATTGGTTATCCGGATCCCGGGTAGGATAGTGAAGGTAACTATCAGTAGCTAAATGGTTGGCGTGTGTACATTTGTTAGAGACTCGTAGTTGGTTCGACTCCAAGAATATGTTGGGCGATGACCGAGGGGTCGCCTAGGAGATATGGATCTATTATCTTGAAAGGGAGGTCGACAACATTTATTTTCCTACGCACTGTAAGAAATTAAAAATGGACTACATAAGGGTCGATAGGTGTCGTCGTACAGTTACAGAATAAAACTATAGAGAGGGGAAGTCGATTAGTGTCGTTGGTGGGGAATCTGCTTTCCGTTTATTTTATAAATAATGGTTTTGTTGCCCTTGTGTTTTGTCTTGATTTTTTTTAAAAGTCTATATTTTTCTGTTTAGGTCGTCGACCTTACCATTTTCAAAGAGGCACTCTTATAGACTATTCCTACCTGACGAAATCATTTCATGAACCTTGTTTCGCTAAATTACCTGTATAGGGCATAAGGGTGTGAGAATCTACTCTAAGTTGGGGTCTGACCCAACTTACTATTATTTTCAGGGAACGGTAGCCGCGGAGCGACCTAACTTGTAGAACTATCTCTGTCCCGGAAAGCTGCATTATTTTTCTTCAAGGTGCTTAAACTTTTAAACATTTTATAGCTTGCGTTTAAATCCAGACTTCTTTACTTTAAGCAAGACTTTTATTATTTAAATTAAATATCCGACCTGCGTGTCGAAGATGAACTATTGTTTCTTTTTAAGACTCTCTTTTATCAGTTTAATTTTAGAATACACGACATTTTTATAAGATTTTCTTAAATTTTATCATTTTTCAAAGACACTACATGATAGCCGGATTGAAATTTGTTGGCTTGAAGGCTTGAGTGTGTTTATTTTTGTCTCATAAGTAGTGCCACACTTCTATTTTAGGGCGGCCGACCTAGAATGATGAGGTGGGGCGTTACAGTGAGGGACCTTTATAAGATTCAAAGGTATACCATGGGGAGAATGGTATTCACCCCCCAAACTTAGAATTTTCAATGTCCTTGGATAAACTAGCCATAATTTCCCTAATTTCTAGATCGTCAGATTCCTGAAAATGGTCAATTGCTTCTTCTAAGTTATAATAAGGTGGTGCATCCTCACTCATATTTAAAATCTCTACGAGTCTATCATCTTCATCAGGGACTATGGTCTTTGAATCGTTAGACTCTAAAACACTAGTCTCGGGATAAACTCGTTCCTCTAAGACATCATAGTCTTCATAATAACAAGGAAATATTTCACTATTTACAACAATGGTATTTCTAGTTAAATCATTTTCTTCTTGAATATGTAAATAATCATTAACATTATTGGGATTGGAACTAGAAACATCATTATTATCGTGAGGCTCAATTGGTGTAAAAATTTATTGGCCATTATGACTACGGATTTTAAATTTTCATCAAAATTATCCTCATCATCATAATAGTATGAAGATGATTGAACCTTATAAGTAGTGTCTTCTATTCTAACCCCGTCCTCTAAATTAAGTAAATATTCATAATTATTATCAAGGGTAAAACTGGAAATACTATTTTAGCAATTAAGTTCATTTTGAGCAATATTAGCAACTAACCGTTCTTCTTCTTAATTTCATCTAAATGTGCATTAAGTTCACTAAGATCGGTAGTTAAAGCTGCAAGTTCTTTATTTTATTTTAAATGACTCTTCATAAAATTCCTTCATTATCATCTCACTCCTTTGTGTCGGCTCAGTTATCTGCTTGAGTGATTCTTTTGGAGTCATAATAAGTTCATAAGATTACTAGGTCACAACCGCTCGAGGGGTTCTTCTAGAGGATAATTACTCATTGTTGCTATTCGTTTCTTCGTTTCTAATTCAAACCTGTTTGTATTCTCAGTCAACTTCTTGAGGGTCTCTTCTTGAGGCATAATGGGTTCATAAGGAGTATTAGGTCACAACAGCTTGAGTGATTCTTCTAGAGATATAAGAAGTAGCAAATCCCATCTGCTTCATGGAATTTTCGAAAGAAATAGTACTCAATTGCAACTGCTCGAGGGCATCCTTCAAAGACAAAGAACTCGAATATTGCTCGTTTTCCCGATTATATGACTAATGCATGATGTGATAAAATTATTGACTGCAAGTATACGGTTATCTATGAGATAATTTGTAAAAGGGATCGTTCCGCTGGGACTAATTAAATCGCTACTTTTTGTTTACAATTAAATTATTGATTTAAAAATATAAAAAAAAATGAATTTAGAAAATACTGCTAATTATCCAAACTAAAGAATATTGGGGTTTTAGGATCCACCAATTGAATTATGTAAAATGCTCAAACACTCTTTACCAAATATTTATTTTTATAACTCAAGACTATCGAGACCAAACCGATACATCTCGGAAAATATAACCGTTAAAACGAAAATACAACTTTTATTGTAAATCAAAATGGTATAATCTCCTTCGCTTATGAAGTACTAATAGCCGAAGACTATTCCGTACGATTAAAGAGCGAAGCAAATATGAAAAGAAATTAATTAAACATTCAAGCTCAAAATAATATTTTATTAAAGAGAGTACCTGAGTCTTTTACATATTAGAGCTCGTTTTATCTGCAACTCCAGTGAAGAGAGTTAGCTCTTCATTATTACAAAGAATGCAAACAAAAAAGAATAAAAAAAAGAATAAAATCCTAAGCTAATTGCTCTCAGTGCTGGCTCTCCCTTGTCTCTCTGCTTCCACCACTATTTATATACACACCATTCATTTTTCAGTATTTTCATGTCATTAATGTAGCATATTATATCCATGCATATATGTAAGAAAATATTCCTCACATGGTAAGTATGTGGATTTTTTGGCTAACATTCTTATTTCCTTTTCTTTTTTGTTTATTTTCTTTATTAAACAAAATATCTTCAAATATCTTTTTATTAAAATTAATATCTTGCAAATGATGTTGTGAATAATTAGGCCTCTACATTTTCTACACACGCCTTTGTATGTTTACCACATGCCTTAACATGTTTACCACACTCCCATATCCAAATAATTGGACCAAAGAAATAATTCTCCATGTTCTTCCTGTGGGCTTAACCCATAAATCACTCCATTTCCTCAATTTTACCAGCATAATTCCTCATTTTAGTCCATCGAACTTTATTTCTTAAAAACTGCAAAAATAACCAAACTTATCAAATATGTACCAAACAGAGAACTAATAAATATAAATTTAGATGTAAATTATGAAGTGTTTACACATTCATCAAATACCCCCAAACCTACACTTTGCTAGTCCTCGAGCAAATCTAATCTAAAAAATCACAAATCATTGTCGCAGGCATCGAGATCGCACTTAGCGTGTGCAAAAATCCTTTAAACCCATAGGTGTCCCTATCAGACGAGTTTTACTCTCGTGAGGGTTTACAAGAGGTGTACCCACAAAACCTTTTTCTCCAAAGCCTAACTACTTGTGAACGATTGAAGGTAGACACTAAACATGCTATTTAGTTGGCTACAAAATTCTTTGGCTACAAGAGGAATTACCCTGTATTGAATCCAATTTTTGTACACGAGTTTTCACTCAAACGTACTAAAATTCATATATATAAAAACAAAGCACTACTCAGAAAGTCGTACAATGGACCACGATACTCAGAGTCTATCAAAGTTCAATCACATATATACATTTAGAAGATGGATATGGGGATGATGAAGTTTGCACATGTTGACTAAGGTGAACGGTGTTTCCCATATCTTACTGAAGGTCGCCTCCAGGATGAATTATAATGGATTGAGATACGCTCTCACTGGTCTTAATCATTATACTAATATCGACTCAGCTAGTATATACAAGGTTCCCAGCGGTCGACTTATTGAAAATAAAATTATTTACTTTTTATTATTATTATTATTATTATTATTATTATTATTATTATTAATATTTTCTAAATTTTTTTTGAAACTGGTCTTAATACAATAATGGGGCTTGATCTCAATCACTCTACTGCCTCCCAACGACGATAACAGGTCGATACTAATGCCCCACAAAATCACTTAGTAAAACATAAAATTGTAAAAATAAAAACAAAAGGTGATATGGTTATGATGATTCCGAGATATGGTGACGAGTATCATGTTTTTTTCTAACACCTGAACTTTGTTCTTTTATGAATAGAGCATTTAGCTGGGCACACCAACTCCTATATACAAGAATTTTTCTTCCATCTATCTAGAATGGTTAGTGTCATCCTGAATTGTTCACAAGTTTCTAAATTTTAGAGTTTCTGGTACAACTAAATTTTTAAAAAATTTCTCCCTTACCCCCAAACTTAAATTAAACATAATCCTCGATGTTCTAAAAGTAAATGAATGAAAACATGAATAAAGAAATAATGATAAAGTAAAAGAAATATAGAAAGATATTACCAGCACTGTGTACCAAGAGCATATGTGTTGCCTCACATAAAACGCTAAGTTTAAAGTCTTCAGCCAGACAAAGAAAGTATTAGTCACAATTTACGAATCATAAAACAATAATCGGAATAATTGTGGGTCCTTAAAGTCATTTGGATTTGATTCACATATTTGACCATAATGAAGTATATAAAAGAGGTGATTATTCTTTGAAAAATGTGTCGTTTCTAATTTTCTAAAATAATCATATTTAGTTCCAAAAATTAAAAATTGACACATTTGAAGTTGAAAAATTCCCACATTTGGTAAATAAAATATTGGTGGGACAACAAAGTCAATTATGGTATCATAGACCGGGTAAACCACATCAACATGATGATGGGTTTCTGACAACTGAATTTCTTTCTAAACAAAATTAGGTTCGGGAAACAGTTCTTGAATATAATATCTTAATTTGGTAGAGGCAAAAATGTCAAGTCCCAAGCAAGGGACTATTTTAAGAGTCAAAGGATTACCGCGGGGAGAATAGTATTCACCCCCAAACTTAGAGTAGTTTGTGTCCTTTGACAAACTAGTCAAAATTTCCTTAATTTCTAAATCAGATTTAGGAAAATGGTCTATTATTTTATCTAAGTTATAATCAGGTGGGGTACCTTCACTCACATTCAAATTCTCTACGAGTCTATCATCTTCGTCAGGGACTATGTTCTTTTAATCGGACTCAGATACACTAGTCCTGGGATAAACTCGTTCCTCTAAGCCATCATCGTTTTCATAATAACAAGGAAATATTTCATCGTCTATAACAATGGTATCTCTAGTTCAATCCTTTCCCTCTTGAATAGGTGAATAATCATCAACATTATTATGATTGGAATTAGAAACATCATTATTATCATGAAGCTCAGTTGTTGTAAAAATTTCCTGATCATTATGACTACGAATTTCAAACTCTTCATCAATATTATCATCATCCTCATAATAATATGAAGATGGTTGAACCTTATCTAAACTAGTAGTGCTTTCAATTCTAACCTCCCCCTCTAAATTAGGTAAATACTCATCATTATTATCAAGGGTAAAATTGGAAACACTATGTTGGCAATTAAGTTCATTTTGAGCAATATTAGCAGCTAATTGTTCTTCTTCTTCTTCAATTTCATCTAAACGTGTATTAAGTCCACTGAGAGCGGTACTTAAAGTTGCAAGTCTTTTATTTTGATCTAATTCACACCTAAATGACTCTTCATAAAATTTCTCCATTAATTCGTCATTCCTACTTGAATTTCAGCAACTTCTTGAGTGAATCTTCTAAAGAAAGACTTTGATCATAAGAATTATTATTGTTCAACTGCTTCATTAAATCCTTCAAAGATGGAGAACACACATTACGATAATTATTGTATTGCTCATTTACCCGTTCGTACGATTGGTGAGCGTGCGAATAGTAATTGGGATCACTATGGTATGAACCTTAACCTTCAGAAGGCTGGTATTGGTCCTAAGTACTATCCACACTATGGTCATAGTACGGATAATGTCCATTTTGAATTTCAGGTCGATATACATTAAATTGATCCTCATAATACCAGTTCGACATTTTTTTTAGTACAGATGCAAATGCAAGGTTGACTAAAATAGGTAAGCTCAAGTTACCTTAGCAAAACACCTACAGTCAAAGACTGGTCAAAGGTACAAGGCTAAGGTTTGTGGAATTTCGGATGGTAACTCCCATAAGGCCAACGACACGGGTTCAACGTACTTTTCCACGAGTTTTCCTAAATCGGTAGTCTGTCGATGCAATTGGTGTGTGCACGTGATTTTTTTTAATAAGGGAAATGAAATAGAACAAAAATCTTACTAAATATAAAATAAAATCTAATCTAATTATTTACAAATAAAATAAAATCTAAAGAATAAAATAAAATCTAGGATTTTTACTTACCTTTGTTAGCAAGATTTTATTTTCCAAGTTTAACTTCCAATAAAATATGCAAACAATAAATAACACAAATAGTCAGAGTAAATTCTAGCAAATAATATAAAATAAAATAGAACAAAAATAAAAATCTAAACTAATATATACAAATTCAATATAAACTAAAAATAATAATTTTTGTCCCTGGCAACGGCGCTAAAAACTTGATGTGATACAAATATTGGCCGCAAGTATAAGACTATCGATGAGATAGTTTATAAAAGGGATCGTTCCACTGGGACTAATTAAATCGCTAATTTTAGTTTATAATTAAATTATTGATCTATAAATATAAAAATGAATAAATTTAGAAAATATTAAACTGATAATTATCCAAACTAAAGAACACTGAGGTTTTTAGAATCCACCAATTGAATTATATAAAATGCTCAAACACTCTTTACCAAATATTTATTTTTATAACTCAAGACTATCGAGACCAAACCGATACATCTCGGAAAATATAACCGTTAAACAAAAATACAACTTTTATTGTAAATCAAAATGGTATAATCTCATTCGCTTATAAAGTATTAATAGTCGAAGATTATTCCGTACGATTAAAGAATGAAACAAATATAAAGAGAAATTAATTAAACAGTCAAGCTCAAAAATTATTTTATTAAAGAGAGTACCTGAGTCTTTTACATATTAGAGCTGGTTTCATCTTCAACCTAGTGAAGAGGGTTAGCTTTCCATTATTACAAAGAATGCAAACAAAAAAAAAAAAAAAAAAAAAAAAATCCTAAGATAATTGCTCTCAGTGCTGGCTCTCCCTTGTCTCTCTGCTTCCACCACTATTTATATACACACCTTTCATTTTTCAATATTTTCATGTCATTAATGTAGTATATTATATCCATGCATATATGTAAGAAAATATTCCTCATATGGCAAGTATGTGGATTTTTTAGCTAACATTCTCATTTCCATTTCTTTTTTTTTATTTTCTTCATTAAACAAAATATCTTCAAATATCTTTTCATTAAAATTGATATCTTGTAAATGATGTTGTGAACAAATAGGCCTCCACACTTTCTACACACACCTTGGTTTGTTTACCACACTCCCATATCCAAATAATTGGATCAAAAAAATAATTCTCCATGTTTTTTCTGGGGCTTAGCCCATAAATCACTTCATTTCCTCCATTGTACCAGCAGAATTCCTCATTTTAGTCCATCTAGCTTTATTTCCTAAAAATGGAAAAAATAACCAAACTTATCAAATACGTACAAAATGGAGAACTAATAAATATAAATTTAGATGTAAATTATGCAGTGTTTACACATTCATCAATGCGCATATGAATAGTAATTGAGATCACTATGGTATGAACCATAACCTTCAAAAGGTTGGTGATGGTCCCAACCACTATTCACACTATAGTCATAGTACGGGTGATGTCCATTTTGATACTCAGTCGGATATTCATTGTATTGACTATCGTAATACCAGTTCGACATTTTTTTTATTTTTTATATATAGTGCACGTGCAAACACAGTTTCGACTAAGATAGGTAAGCTCAGGTTACCTTAGCAAAATATACTTATAGTCAAAGACTGGTCAAAGGTACAAGGCTAAGTCTTGTGGAAATTCGACTGGTAACGCCCAGAGGGTTCAGTGTACTATTCCACGTGTTTTCCTAATATCGGTGCCAGAAGATACAATTGGTGTTTGCACTTATGTTTTTTTTTTAATTTATATATTTACAAAATAAAATAAAATCTAAAATAAATATATACAAATAAAATAAAAATTAATGAAAAACTAAAAATAAAAATTTAAGTATACTACTTACCTTTTTTGGTAGGCAATTCCATAATAAAAATACCCACATAAAATCTAAAATGGAAAAAATAAAATAAAATAGAAATAAAATAAATCCTAATTAACCTTTAAAAACTAATTAAACCTAAAAAAATCTAAAACCCCAACCTAAAAACAAGTCCGCGTCGGCGGCGCCAAAAATTGATGTGGTTATAGACAGTGGTAAGAAATATCGTTCACTCGGACTTATGAAGAAAGATTTTAGTACCAAACAATTGTGAAAAATAGCTTTCTCAATTATCCCAGTGTTGGGGTTTAGCTCATCATGCTCAAAACACTCTCAAAAGATTTATACGTGGCTCAAAAAGTGCTTGAGAAGAAGAAAAGAATCAAAAATAATTGACACGATGAATTTTAGATGTTTATAAACTTTATAAGAAGAATAAAACATCAACATGTATAAGTGTTTCTTTTATGTCGCTGAAGGCAGAAAAGATCACAAACTTTTTTACAACGATGTTCTTCGTTATTTATGACGAAGTTCCTTCAAACTTTTGGTAACAGTTTCTTCATCCTCTTCTCACGAGCATAACTTAAAAAAAAAAAAAAAAACGATTTCTGGCAGAATCAGCCCCCCCATTGAGCTCTCTCGACCCCTCTATTTATACCTCAACAACCATATCTTCCAAATCACCTTCTCGAATCATCTCAATCAATAAAATATTTCTCGGAATATAAAATAAAAGCTCGGTGTGATATATTTTTCCCTTTCTCGACTGATTTACTTTTTTAAACAAAGCTCGAGAGAATCATGATTGATTTTGTTTCCTATTCAAACTCTAAGAGGATATCATAGAGAATATTTTATTTTAAAACAACTCAAACTGCCGAGATCTTTTTAATCTGATTTTGGCTAGAAAATCTTGCATATCTTGTGTATGAATCCCTGTAAATAGGGAAAGAACAAAATTCTTGTCTTAAACACTTGCAAACAACCAAAAATCCTCGTTCACCAAGTCACGCATTTGAGAAGCAAATTTTTCCGCCATTTTAGTATTTGAAATTCAAACAAGTGGGTGCATTTATATAAATCCAGGGGTGCCTTTAGTAATTTTTTTCGGGTGCCTTTAACACTTTTTGAGCCAATTTTTCTACAAATGTTTATTTTCCAAAAAGACCTACAAACACATAAAATTACACAATTAATACACAAATGAGTTTTAACAATATACAAATTGGGAACAGACACAAAATATGTGTCTATCAATTACATGCGAACCCCAAAAGATTGGAACTTCCGCTACTCAAGACAACTCAAAGAGTCTACGCTCGCGCTTGGTGAAGCGAATTCCTATGTTGTTACTGTTAGGGTTACTAGAAAGTGGGAAGAGTTAGACTTTATGTGTACGAACGATGTTACCAGCATTGATTGTGTGATTGTTGATGAACAGGTACTACTAAACTCTATATAAGTAAATATATAATTCTTGGACACATTATGAATTACTAAACCGTCGCCTCATTCAGGGAGATGAGTTACACGTTGTCATACAAAAGAATCTAATATGGAAATTTGATAAAAAGATCCGAGAAGGATGCTTATATTCAATCGATAAATTGCATTTGACAACTGCTAATCCAAAGTACCGTCCTGTGTACAATGAGGAAATGGGATTTTTCCATTGGAATACCACAATTACTGTTTTGGATGCTTATTCTGTTTCGATCGTTCCTCACAAATTCCATTTTAGTGAATTTGAATCTCTGGAATAGAATATTGATAACATCCAACTGACTTGTAAGTATAAGGACAATATCGTTTTCATTGGCTTTTATCTGTATTTGTAGGCTTATACTTTTCTCTAAAAATGTAGATATTATTGGTTTCCTTAAAACTATCAGCAATGTTCAGAGTGTTTAAAAGCCCGGTGGCCAACCTAGCAGAATACGGGAGATAACTGTGGAGAATGTTAGGTCTACAAACATTTTCCATTGTCTACCCCCAAGATTACGTTAATGTTTGCATTCTGTGTTTTGTACATATACTTATTAGGTCAGTTATTCATCTTTGCTCAGGGGTTCGACCTTGAAAATTTCTCTCTGGGGTTCAGTGGCTAATCAAGTTGGGAATGGACCAATTGATTGTGACTCTGTACCCTGTCCTGTATTGGTTGCAGTTTGCTCGACCTTTATGAAGAACTACCAAGATATTACCATTTATTTTTCATATTTTGTATATGCAGCTTATGATTTTGTATATATTTTGTATACGCAGGTGGATCATCTTCTTAGTTACATTACTCTCAAAGAATTTAAGATACTTCTAATTAAAAAATAATTTTATTTACGATACCCAAATTATTTAATAAGAAAATATAGCCGCTGAAGAACAGATACCGTCCCCCATTGTAGGTATTGGAAAGGTGTGCGCGATCCTTAAACACATCCTATGACGCTGAAAATGTGACACATCAACTTTACGGGCTCTAGGTTGAAACAAATTTCAATGAAAAGACAAAATCAATAGAGTTTGGATTAAGGAGAGTTGGAATGTGGGATTAACAACTTTTTGAGGCTACAAACTATGACACATTCGGCTTTATTTTGATGATAAACTTTAATTCTATGTGTGCTTTGTTTTTGATTTTAAGAAAATCGGCCTTTTAGCTTTATTTTAGTGTTTGATATCTGTAATAAACGAATGTTTCTTTAATGAATTTTAACTACCCTACGTTCAATTTAGAGGCCCATTGCAAATCAACAACAAGTAATACACATTTTAAAAAAATAATTAAACACCTGAAATTTAAGATTCTGAAAAACCATTCCCTTTCATGGTACCAATTATACAGATGAGTGTCGTATCAAGGTTATCATAGCTTTATACCCAACCCAAAGAACTTACTGGGTATTACAGACCACATTTTTTATATGAACATTAATTGCATCATCTAATCAAATATTGTGATGTAAACAATGCAAGAACTATTGGACCAAATTTTGTTTGAACTGCCCTCTCAATGAGCACGATTATATTGAAAAAATTCTAGAAGATGCAGCAATAAATCATCAGAATAGTCGACTCCCAAACATAGTTACATCATTTCAATAATAGCACCTACATCAGCATAGCAGAAAATATTACATCATTTGAATCATTAAAAATTGCCGTTCTAAGGTATAATAATCTTTCAATAAAGGTCCAACAACCCAAAAATACCCATCACATCTGTAAATTCTTTGTGCCATTTATGTAGCGCATTGATGCAAATTTAACAATTGCTGTGGGTTTGAACTAATGCTTGCTTTTTGGTTTTAATTTGCATCCTGGATTATCGAATTGGTTTAACAATTTAGGTTTTGTTTTTTTAACTGCAGTACGAGGCAATTTTAAGGCTGAAGTTTCTATTACATGAACTACGATAATTCAGCATGAACCACAACTTTTGTTTCCTAATGTGTCTTTTTGCTCATCTCCTATTGTGCCAAAACGTTATATTTTTGTAAAAAACATTGTATTGGTTACATGGAAGGAACGAATCGATATAACTAGATTGTAGGGTTGGCATTTAATCCATATATTTTGGGTCATATAATTTAATTTCTTAACTTATATCTACATCACTTTATATCAAAGCGTTTTATTATTCCACCGTATTTTACTGTGATTCTAACATTATACAGAATATTTAAAATTGTACGAGTATATTACATTTCATCATCTACAGTATCAAATCTCAACCGATATTTCACAATGTTAAAATATTAAGATTATGAAAATGCCATTAACAAATATTTTTAAACGGCTTGTATTTTGGGTGAATAAATTAATCTATTTCCTAAAACTATGGACAGTATTGTGACAAATAATTTAAAATTTTCACAGAAACCATTTATGTGAAATGGTCCGTATCGTTACGATACGGGTTCAAACCTAGTGGTTTTTTATGGAAGAAAAGTAACAGATCCAAAGAACTACATTGAGATAAAGAGAAAGATATGGTGAGGAAGTAAACTAAATATTCAAGGGTATCTTCAGACCTGGAACCGGACCCGTTAAGAAATTTGGGTACCCGTTGGGTATAAGGATACTATGAAAAACAATCTTAAAAATTTAATATCTTTCTATTTTTAGTTTGAATACAAATTTTTTTTATAAAAATTTATTTTTATTTCTTTATAATGTTCTAAACAAAGATTTAATATAAGAAAAAAAATTCAAATCCAAAACTAGCAAAAAACTTAGAATTTTGCTAAAATGATGAATTAAAGAATGAATAACCGGGTACCTGATGGGTATTATCGTTTGGACCCGTTAAGATTACGTGTCCAATCGGATAATACCCCTCGGGTCCTAAGTTGCTAATGGGTCTCATTTTAGGACTCAAAACCGGACCCGAAACCACCAGGTCAGGTTTCGGTTCCTGGATATGGGTACCTATTGACATACCTACTTTCAATAGATCCCCCACCTACTCAAAATCCACCATCGTAAAGCTTCATCTTCCACGACCAGCCACCAACACGAAATCGTCGTCACTTTTTCCGTCTTGTTAAACAGGTACCTGAGTTGATGAAATCAGTGATTTCGAAAGATGTTGATTGATTAAGGAAGAATATAAAAGATGGACAAACAAACACACAAACAGAATCAACAACCCATCTACAAAAATTAGGAGAGTATGATCTAGGTTGAGTATATTTGGTAACCAACAACACCACCATAACCAAAACACTTCAACCCAAAACACGCAGTGATGAATCGCCTCTGTGCTCCAACGAATCAAAAGAAACCCCAAGTAAATAAAGTATCACAAGAAATTTTGAAGATACTGGTCAGAGTTAAGATCAGACCACCATCGCAACCGCTGCCAACACTAGAAATTGTCTTCCATTTGTTGAAGAAGAAATGATGCCGATCTGGATAGGGGTCAAACACATAAAGAGAAATAAATAAAAATAAAATAGGGAGGCCAAAGAAACAACCCTAGAGAGACGATCTAATCTTAACGACCAAATTTGAGCAAGGAGACTATGAGCAAATTAGGGTTTTTGATATGGTTATAATAACAATCACAAGTGTGTGAAGGTGTTGTGTCTATAGGAAAATTCATCGACTCATATTTGTTAAAACTTCATGGAGAGAAAGAAAGCCACTTAAACTGGTTCATATCGATATTTGTGGTCCTACTAAAATACCATCATTTAACGACAAAAGATATTTTCTTCTTTTTACAGATGTTTTTTGCAGGTTGATGTGGATATATTTTCTCGAACATAAATCAGAAGCGTTTTCCAAGTTTCAACAATTTGAAACTTTGGTAGAGAAGCAAAATTAATCATCATTTGAAGGTTTTTTTACTGATAATAGAGGCGAGTTAACATCAAATGAATTTGACAAGTACTGCACCGAAAAAATATTAAAAGACAATCGACGATAAGATATACTCCACAAAAAAATGGAGTAGTCGAGCAAAAGAATCCTACTATCATAGAGATGGCGCGAGGTATATATGTTCAAAGCAAAATGACTTCCAATTTTCTTTTGGAAAAATTCATTAGCACCGGTATTCACATTCTTAATCAGTCGCCAACGAAAGCATTCTTGAATAAAATTCCTTATGAAGCTCGGTATCATATAGGAATCCTGAGGTAAACTTTTTCAAAGTTTTTGGTGTATTGCCTATGCTCATATTCGTCACAAAAAAAAGAAAAATTTGATACAAAAGGTGGGAAATATATTTTTGTTGGTTATAATGAAAAATCAAAAGGTTGTCGATTGCTTCATCCTGTGACTAATTAATCGATTACTTCAAGGGATGTAATTTGATGAACTAACATCTTGGAAGTTGGAAAGTGGCAGTGACATTAGCTCTCCTTAATTTTATGAAGAACTAGAAAATGGTGAATCTAGTACTCAACCAAATGTGTCGCAATCTCCACCAACTAGTCCTGCAACACAACTAGCCCAAGAACTACAATCATCTCTTCTTTGAATTCCAAAGAGATTCCGACCATTAATTACAAAATACCTATGATTCTTGTGATGTTGTGTATATGGCATTTGAAATTGAAAGTTTTGAAGATGCTAGTAGAGATAAAAAATGACGAAATGCAATGGATGAAAAAATAAGAATGATCTCTAGGAACCATACTTGGGATCTTGTTGATAAACCTGATGGAAAAGACGTTGTTGGACTAAAATGGGTTTACAAAACAAAGTTCAACGAGGATGGTTTAGTTCTGAAACACAAAGCTCGTTTATTGGCGAAAGGGTATTCTCAAAATCCTAGAGTTGACTTCAATGAGACGTTTACACCTGTTGCTAGGATGGAAACAATCAGAATTATTTTCGCTTTAGCTACTTAGTTCGACATGAAAATCTACCAGCTTGATATCGAATCAACATTTCCAATAGTGAAATTGAAGAATAAGTTTACGTAGAGCAGCGTCAAGGGTATATTTAGAAAATAAAGGAGGTCTATCGACTTCGCAAAGAACTCCACGGTCTTAAGCAAGCACCACGTGCTTGGAATACATGATCGATATTTTCTATAGAAAGGTTCTCAAGTTGCCCTAGTGAACCATATTGATACATCAAGGAAAAAGGTGATGGTGATTTTCTTATTGTCTTCATTTATGTGGATGATTTAATTTATTCAAGTACCAAAGCAGAGATGGTGGATAAATTCAAAAAAATCCATGATGAGAAGGTTTGAAATGACAGATTTGGGTATTCTTTCTTGGTATTCAAATGAATCAGTACCAATATGGTATAACAATATCTCAAGAAAAGTATGCTACTGATTTGTTAAAAAAATTCAGTATGAGTGATTGGAACCCGGTTACAACACCCATGGCAATGAGTGAAAAATTCTCAAAAGATGATATGAAATACAAAAGGAAGATGCATCAATTTGTCGAAGTTTTGTCAGTTCGCTTATTTATCTCAAAAACACAAGACCTGATATTGTTCATTCAGTTGGAGTTTTATCTCGAATTATGAATGACCCTAGAAAACTCCATTATGTTGTTGCCAAAAGAATTCAAAGGTACTAAGAATTTTGGGTTAAATTTCCCAAAAGAAGAAGCTAATTATCTCGTCATCTATGTATTTTCACTTGGTTTAAAGTGGTTACTTGGTCTTCAAAGAAGCAAAATACAGTGGCATTATCTTCAACTGAAGCAGAATATATTGCTGCAACAAGTGTAGCTTTGAAACATATCTCTAAATCGAATTATATATATGTGTGTGTGTAGTTCCAAATTTCTGCCTAACAACAAACCGTTGACCAGATTTTTGACCGAATTTGAATTATCTGACTATATAAATATTCGTACGTTTTTCGTCCCGAATTTTGCTCGGTATCCGAATTGCTAACTAGGGTTGTGCCAATCCTAATTAATCCACAGGGTAAGGGGCCCCACCTATGTAGGCTCATTGCCCACTGAATATCATGTTTATCGAATGGTATGAAGACTTGACGACAATTGTAGTTTATCTTTATAGTCATGGTAATACTAATACCACTAGGGCTGTACATGGTAACAGTTATCCACTAAAACCAGACCAGACCAGACCGAATTAGGATGAAACCGAAGCGAACCATTTACTAATGGTTTGGTTTTGGTTTATAAACTTAAAAACTGATAGTAGTGGTTTCGACCAAAAACCAAACCGAACTACCAATGGTTAAACCGGAAATTAGAGACCGTTGATATATATTTTAGTATCCTTGATAAATTAAATCTACATCTTCCAATCACCCCATATATAAGCATCACCTAAACCTAATTATCATTTCTTCTTCTTCTCCACTTCAACAGCAGTCACTACACCACCTTATGACCTTCCTCCATGGTTGCTCATGCATCAGTAGAAGACTAGCAAATCGATCCAAATTTCTCCGTTAAAAGGTATGTGATATCTGCAGTCTCTGGTTCTTCCTGTTCAGAGCGAACTTCTTGTAATAAAGCATCAAGCTCTATGACAAAGTCTATCCTCAGTAAAAGGTCATCAGAATCTTCTGGCGGCGGTCTGAATGGACCTTGATGCTGACAGACAAAGGAAGATTGTCTGACTTAAACTTTTCTTGGTACTTTAAGTTGATGGTGATTATTATTTTGCATCCATCTGTGTTGTCCCTTCCCTTTGATTCAATCATGGAAGATTTAGATTCTCAATTAACACCAGTAAGTACTTGTTTCTCAACTATTACTTAGAATTTGAAAATTAGGGTTCATCTGAAATTTGAGAACTTTTTGTATTATCAGTCTATCATGAAATTGGTTTAAAATATGAATAGGGTTTGCATCAATTAGGGATTTATTGAATATGGTTTGTTGCAATTAGGGATTTAGTTGAATAGGGTTGTTGCCTGCTGCTTGTTTGAACAACTAGATAACTTAATAGTTAATACACATTGTTGTATTTATTAATTGAATAAAATTGTTATAACTTATAAGGTTAATGCACAAAAAATATACTAATTTAGTGGTTAAGAAGAGATTATTAATGTTCAAAAAGAGCTTTTATTCTAATTCAACACTAGTAAGTTCCTTTTGTTGATTTTGAGTTCATCTCTTTTTGTGTATAAACAAGTTTTCACAATTTTGTAGTTACCTGTTTTAATTAAGAAATGAAATTGATATGGGATTTTTCTAAGCATGTTTGTGTCTTATTTATAATTTACTAAAAGAATTGTTTATTTATTTGTAGAATTTTTGGACATTCACTGTATACTCTAACTAATTGTTCATGTGTTCATTTGTTTGTAGAATTTTTGGACACTCTCTCTCAGTCCAAGTGCATACATATAATAGAGGAGGATGAGGATTAGTGAGTACCAAGGTAATTCATTTCACCAATAACATATCCTCCAAACATCTTCACTCTTTTTTCTTTCTTTCTTTTCAGTGTTAACATTTTCATCTATTGCTTGATGGAAATTGGAGACTACTTAGTTAGCATGTAAAGTCATCATGTAAATCAAGCCTTTAAGATTGTTATAACTTCTTTGCACTCTTAGGAACTGAAAATGACAGACACGTCTCCCTTAGGTTGTTGTTCCTTGCTTTTAACTTCTAAGTGTTTAAGATATATTCAAAACTATATTTCCATCTATGCTCAATAAGATAATAGTTATGCATTTCTTAAAACTATAACAATTTTCTCATTATAAGGCATTGATACAAGTGTTTGCTTTCCTCATATTGAGTCCCTGACTTTCTTTCATGCACCATTTCTGACATGTGAGTCACTGCAGTGTTGTACCCTTCATGAAAGATTGTTATAACCTTTAATATTTTGTTTGATTTGTGAACTGCAGAGGAAATTGGAAAGCAAGTCTGAAAAGTTTAATGATGTTGTTTCTCTGCTATGGAGACAATGTGGATGCTTAGGTGGCACTGACTTTCTCCAATAAGCCATGTTTTTGCTGATACACAAATCAAACATGGAGTCTAGTAGACTAATATAGTAATATGATTCGTATTCTTGTATTTTTTTTTAAGTTTTTGGAATGTTTCAAAATGTTTATGAACTATGAATGTCTGCAAATGTTTTTATAAAATTTGAACTGTGTTCTGTTTTTCTGTTTTTTTTTTTAAGATTTGGACTGTAAATTTCAGGAAACTGACATAACAGTCGGTTAACCGAAATCTACTGGAATAAACCGAAACCAGTTAAAAACCGAACCGATGTTTAATGGCTCGGTTATAGTAAAAAATTTAGAAACCAAAATTGATGATTTCGGTTTTGGTTTGGCTGAAAACCAAACCAAAACCGACCATGTACAGCCCTAAGTATCACCTGTAATCAATACATAAATGTGGATTAATCAAACATTTAATCTTGTCTGTTCATAAATGTTGATTACTTAATATTGCTGACTTTCAAACCAAATGCAATTATAAAAGGAACCCACCTGTTAGTTTCTCATCATCACCACCATCACCACAATCTTCGTCTACATCTATATCTACATTTACATCTATATCTCATGGCTTTTTCTTCTACTATTCTTTCATTTGGTCCCCTACTGCTACAATTTAAAACGTATACACATCTAGCCCAGCACATTACCACATTCTCCAATGAATTGTTCCTTTAAAATATTTGCTAGTTGCCCTCAAGTCAAACGAGGCACAAGGAAGTGTGCAGCGACAACATTAATATCTAGCCCAGCACATCACCACATTCTCCGATGAATTGTTCCTTTAAAATATTTGCTAGTTGCCCTTAAGTCAAACGAGGCACAAGGAAGTGTGCAGCGACAACACGTTGTTGTAATCGGAAATTAAACTTAAGGAAGAAATTATTTACACCCTTCGTACCTATTATAAAAACGTATTTTAAAAATTTTGTAGCCGGAATTTTAATTATAAGGTTATTTTTCTTATATATATATCCTTATTTATAATATTTAGAGATCATCTTAACTAAATTTATATTTTTAATGTTGGAAATATAATAAAAGATAAAGTAAAAAAGATAATAGATATTTATAAAATCCATATATTTTTTTATTCTAAAAGAATGGACAAATCCACCGAAGACGGAGGGAATATTAATACGCTCATCTCATATATATATATATATATATATATATTTATTGACTTCATCAGAGTTCAAATTCAAACTCTAACATACCCATTGATTCCTAAGAGTAAGAAGGAAAGTAGTAACAGGCTAGTGTGCATCAAATTGATCAAAGCTAGTAGTACCATACCATAATACAATGGCTAAGCTGTTTCGTGCTTCTCACATTTGCATTGCTGCTTTTCTTTTGCTGATGATTACCGTATCGGTTGCTTCGGGTACGTCTGTATATATGCTTTTTGTTCCCTTTATATGCATTTGATGAATTTTTAAGTTTGATAAGGTGTTAGGCTAGGTAACCTCTTGTATTTGGTCATGGTCGATTTCAATAACCTGTTTTTGTTCCCATCTACTCCCTTCGCTCCTTATATATATATGGGCGGAATTTGCTAATTCTCTTAGAATAAAAATAAATGGATCATATATATCTGTCATTTTTTCTATCTTACCCCTTATTCTATTCCCATCACTAGAAATATAAACTTAATTGTGATGATTTTCAAATATCATAAATAGGGATATATGTGAAAAAAAATAACCTTAAAATTAGAACTATGTCTATTTAGTGGACTACGAAAATTTTAAACTCCGCCTTTATAATAGGTACGGAAGGAGGATGCTCTTTTGAATGTGGGTTTAACACCTTGAGTTTTACCTCTTTGTGTCACCCCTCATATTTTGTTTATCCGCGTCCTTATGATCAGTCTCTAGTTTAAAAAACCTAGACGACAATGAATAGTAAAAAGTTGCTTACTCGTACTTCTTTTGCCTGATTAAATTGGGGCCTATGAAAATTATTTTACCCTACTATTAAAATAGGGTCATTATAATTATCATTTCAAAACCCCCTTATCCAAGTATGACTAATATACTTAATTAGTGTTAATCATTGACTTAATTTTAGATTAATATAATTTAATTAATTAATTAATTTTTTATTTTTATTTTTTATTTTTTATTTTTTTATTTGTAAATATTTTTTTAAACTTTTTTTAAAACTAGAATCGGTGGATAAGTGCATTTATATCCACCGATTCTCGGCAAAAAAAATTGAATTTTATTTTTTTTAGAATCGACACTCAGGGGAAACTTATGCACCGATTGTGCGCAAATAAATTTGTAGAAAGACATTTGAATTTGAGTTTCTTAAAATCGACAAACATGGAGAACCTTATCCACCGATTCTGGTCATTTTTTTTATATAGAAAACCTTTCGAGTTTGAGTTTTTTAGAATCGGCACACGTGGAGAACCTTATCCACCGATTCTGGGAAAAAAAATTATAAAAAAAAACTATCGTTTTTGGGTTTTCTTTAACAATCGGTCGATACGAATGTCAATATCGACCGATTCTAGAGTGAGATTTTTTAAAATCGGTTGATGTGAGCACCAATATACATCGATTCTTCATGTTCTTCGTCAATGAAGAATATCAAACAAGAATCGGCATACGTGTGTCATCGTATCCACCGATTCTAGTTTGATGTAAAAAAAATTTCAAATGTTTTCCAAAAAAAAATTGGTTTGATTTTTTTCTTCACTTTTTGATCGGTTTTGAGAGATACAGAAAGAAACCCAAAAAAAAAATGAAAAGAAAATTTAAAAGAAAAAAGATTTTTTTTAAAAATAAAAAAAATAAAAAATTTAAATTAAATTATAATAATAGTAATAAATAAATAAATAAATAAAAGTATTTGGTATTTGAGATAAGGATAGAAATATAATTCAAACTAGTGAGGGTAACTTAATACTTTCGTCTTTTTTAGATAAGGGGGCCTTTTTTTTTTCTAACGAGAAGGTTCAATTCATATAATAAAAAAAAAAGAATTACAGCCATCACATAAGAAAAACGAAGAAATACAGACACTCTAAGACACTACAGCTTTCCAATTAAAAATAATGTTGGAAATAGGAATACCAAAGAACAATTCCGATTCTGAAGCCCACAATATCAATTTAAATTTTACCTCCATAGTTATATCTTCCACCGTTTTTTTCTTACCCTCGTTTTTTTCCTACCTTCGAAAGTTCTTGAATTCCTTTCTTTCCAAATGCTACATAAATAAGGGGGCCTTGATACGATTTTTATAATGACCTTATTTTATTTTAGTGATAGAACCAAAATAATTGTCATGGTCCCAATTTAACCAGGTTCTTTTGATTGGAAATGATAAATTATAAGTTAGTTACTTTTTAACTATCCCTTGAATAATGTGTTGCAGAAACTACTTATTCAGAAGGTCAAGTTTGCAAAATTCAGGGTGGAGGTTATGGAGTAGTAAAAAAAGGAACAGCCTTTAATTGCTCATACTGTTCCAGGGATTGCCTCATGAGATGTGGGCAGAGCAAATATACAGAAATGTATTCCGTCTGCGACTTCATTGTGGGAGGCACATTCAACTGCTATTGTTGTTGCAGTGACCAAATAAAATGTTCCCTCACTTGAGAAGTGGCCGGGCTGAGGAGTATATGAATGATGTGATTTTTACTTCCATATGTAACTAGCTATTGTTCAAGTACTTCCATATGTAACTAGCTATTGTTCAAGTACTTCCTACTGTTAATCAGATTGTGCGTTTGTTGCTGCCACTATGTCAGAGTAGCCATCCATAAACGATAATAAATGTAATCTCGATAATTATGTCTGAGGGTTCGGGTTCCTTAGCTGGCTTACTTTGCTTGGTTAATTATTTATTTATATAATTGTTTAATCCTCCTTCCTAAGTTGTTAAGGTGAAAAAATAATTGCAAGAGGAAAGAAACACGATCTCAAAAGGGATCACATTACATCTCAAGTACAGTTTGCCAATGGAAATAAAAATATATTGTTAGAAAAACAATGGGTATTTCAAATTTCATTTGTGTTTCACAAGGTTTGAACACTAGACCTCTATGTCCCTTGCTTGTTTGTGCTTCGTTTCCAAGGGCTTGGAAACTAGACCTCTATGCCCTTGCTTGTTTTCCCAGTTGAATGACAAACATACAAAGCATTAGTCTAACATTGCCTAGAGCCCTAATGGTTATCCTCCCCGACCAAAAGTTGGTAATATTAAGGGTTTTTAAAATTGTGACGCATGTCATGACTCAGTTTTTATTATATTTATATATCGAATTCAATGTTAATCATGTCACGACTTAATTTTTATTACATTTGTATATCGAATTCAACGTTGAACCGTGAAACAAGAATTCATAGTAAGTTTTTCTTTTTTAAATATATCGAATTCAATGTTAACCATGTCACGACTTAATTTTTATTACATTTGTATATCGAATTCAACGTTGAACCGTGAAACAAGAATTCATAGTAAGTTTTTTTTTTTTAAGAAAAAAACTATATAGAAATATGTAGGTGATATGTAATTATTTACCATTTGCTGGACTATATAGGGCTAGGGGTGGAGCCAAGATTTCTAAATTGGGTGTAAAAATTTGCTTACCCCATTGAACTAGCTGGGCCTGGGCTAGTAGATGCATAAAAACAAAAATGGGTATATAGCTGAGCTTAAAAAAAATTCAGGAGACAGGTATGCAGGGGCGCAAGTGCATCTTTTTGCACTAGACTGGCTCCGTCCCGGATAGGGAACATATTATATAAGAAAAGCTCAATTGAAAGGTAAGTACTCACTTGAAAACCTGTTAGGTCAGCTCAAGTATTTAATTCTTTGGAAGATCATTTTTGAAACTTGCACCCCGTTACACTAGGTTGGCTCCGTCCTGTACATAAGTATTATATAATAAAATCTCAATTGAGAGGTAAGTACTCACTTGAAAACTTTTTGGTCCAGCTCAGGCATTTGATTCTTTGGAATACCATTTTTGAAAACTAATAGAAATATTCTTTATTCGTAGTTGATTCATCCTTGACTCGGTACGGGTCAAACTAAATGATATGAGTTGGGATTAGATTCAGTTCATATCTACGGTTTGAGTCGATTTTAAAGTTGATATAGTGACTCGTACGAGTCTAAAAACGAAAAACATATGATCTTTCGTTAAATACACTTTTGTGTAAGGGAGAAAAATTAGATAACCTAATGCATTCGCACGTACTTGGTCAGGTTCGGTCGAGCACCACGGATTGTGCTGCAAGAGATAGCACACGTGGGTCGTACTCCCTAGATTAGTAGGGGGAGTTCATGGCATATGACCCACGTGGGTGGTCTCTTCGGGACAATCCATAATATTTGACCTTCAATGAGTAGCATTTTTCAAAATCGAATACTCCCTCCGTCCCAATTTAGTTGCTTAAATATGGTTGAATTTAGAGACTTTGTTGAATTTTCTCAGTTGTATTGTGAAATTGTCGGATGATAGCGAGGATTGTGCTTCTATTTATAATGAAGATGAGACTTTAGTGATTAAGAATACACCTAATATGGATGATGAGTTCTTCTTGATAACATATAAGCATGTTAGGAGCCTGTATGATTAACAATTTCGTTTGCTCATAAACCCTCAAGGTATTACTAGAGCGAAAGTGGTTTCTCCCCAGATGATAATTCGGTTTTTCTTGCAAGGAGGACATTATCCCGCTTCTCCTATAGACTTTAGAATTACTCGGTGACCTCTGGCAGACTTTTCGGGATGGACAAGACATATGCTTGGTCATGAACACGTTCAAACTATGCTGGATAGAGCACAGATTACTGAAGTTGTGAGAGCATCTGGAAAACTCTTTATTTATCATGGCATACAAAGTTTTGGGGCTTTAATTTCTCCATGGTGTATGCCTACCCATATGTTTATATGTAGATGGGGGGAGTTTACTATCACTTTAGAGGACGTAGCGGCTTTGTTGCATCTTCCAGTTACAGGTAATTTTGCTATCGATATTTCAACAGATGAACAACAGATGTGTTCAACTTTAGTAGACAAGATGCATGAATTTAATGACGCATCGATTAGTCCGGCTGAATGTTATTCTCAATGGATGAAATTCTGGTGGTTGGTGAAGAAAGGCCCGAATATACCTGATGACGGTACTTTAACTATCACTGATTTTTTATCATTGTGGTTGCCTAGAGATATATTTGAAGATGGTTCTCGCTTAAAGCCATTTGTAGCTCCTATTGTTGTAAAGATGGCTCAGGGTCATAAACTTCCCATAGGTAGCTTGTTTCTAGGCTCTATATATTTTCACTTGGATTCTTTAGTTGTTGACACCATTGCTTCTAATGGTTATATGAAAGTTGACTCTTATGTTAATACATTTTTCCTTTAAGCATGGTTGTGGGAACACTTCAGCAACTATGTACCTTCTTCTCGTACAACTTCTCCTGGAAAGGGAGTTAACTCTCGCAACACATTTCCAGAGGGATGTACTAGTAATTCAAGGATATTGCGTTGGTCTAATTCAAGGATATTGCGTTCCTTGGCCGAACGCCTGATAGGGCGGAATCATAGGCAACTGCGCGTATTTTGTCTAACACGTGCAGCTGGTACGTGGGAATGGTGAGACGGGAGGACGCTTAACATAACGCCTGGTTTATCAGGCGCTTCCCTAGCCGACGCCCGTCTCACCAGGCGGACGGTTGGGTGAGCGCTTGTCTGTGGCTGACATATATGTTCTCTTCAGTCATTTTCTCCTGCAATTTTTCCTGAACCCTCTTTGTTATCTTGAGAAACTCCGTTCGTCGCCCACCAAAACAACACCACAACAACACCAATTTGTGAGAAATCTCCAAAATCAAGCTTAACCGCTCGTAAATATTGCAAAGGCTGAGTTAATTTGATACCAACTATTTCAAATTAAGATTACTTCAAAGGAAAGTAATAACCTTAATCTTTACTATAATTTTCAATGGATTTTAAAGGTTAACATTGTATTGTTTTGTTTACTAATTTTGTATATATTAGTCATATGAACATAGCTAGATAAATTAGGTTTTAGAAATTATAATTTCGGAGTTGGGTATAATTCTAGGGTTTACATGTAAATTGGGTATAAAAAAATTATGTTAATTTTAGTTGAATTGAAGTTAAAATTGATTATGAGAATTTGGGCATAATTCTAGGGTTTATGAGAATTTGTTGAATTGAAGTTAAAATTGATTAAGTATTTTGTTAATTTTAGTTGGGTTGTGGATAATTATATGATTAATTGAATAATATTATTGTTTATGAAATATGGGAACTTAATTATGTTGATTTTTATTTAGCCGTAAACTTTACGCAGATTCTAAAGATGAACAAAAATAGGAATAGAGTTACAAGATCGGGCCGAATTGGGAACTTGAATCCAGCATCAACTGAATCTGGAAGTGGTGTAGTTGTTGATCCATCAATCTTTATTGATTTGGTGAATGAGGAAGTTCAATCACCGGTGATTGATAACGAAATGTTTGTTATAAGGGATCGAGCAAATTTGTTGGTCAGGACATTGACCCATTCGATTGACGCTGGGAAGTTGATGAGTGTTGCAAAACAACGGGGAGTTTTACAAGTTCTTAAGGAGATAGCAAATCTTTCTTCTGAATGAATTATCTACATATATGTTTTTATCTTTTAAGCGTTGTTGGTTATGGTGTTGAACCTTATTAGTACTTTTATTACGAATATAAATCTTTTAATTTAGCTTGAATGAGTTGCTTGTAGTTTGTTTATATTTTTTATTTAGGAAAAGAGTAGATAGGCGAAAAAATGAGTGTTTGGTAAAAAAAATTTTATCAAAATTAATTAATTACTCAAAATTTTAAAAAAAGTTCATTAACATTTAAGATAACAATATATCGGTCAAAAATAAACTGAAAATAACACTATTAGTTCAAGTTGAAACTGAAAATGACAATGTTAATAAGAATGCAAATTTTTAGGTTTCAGGTATTCCAAGAATCCTTTAAGGTTGACTTCTCCTTCTCTACAAAATGTCTGCCTTCCTAAGTTCGATGTACTCTCTTGTTACTGGATCCAACCCGGAGACATCATAATCATTATACAAAACTCTTCGTCTGCTTCATTTTTTGCGTCAAGTTTTTCTTTCCTAGCTTGTTTTGCTTTAAACTTTGCCGAAGACTCAGCTAGTTTTGCTGTAAACTCGGATTCCCTCTGCGCCATTTTTATTTTTGTTTGTTCTGCATATTTGGTGTTGAAGTTTTGTTGCTCTTTAATAATAATTTCCATCATTTCCTGTTGGCCACTCGATTTTTCTCTCCCTGTTTTCTTCTGTCGTTTCACCTCTTTTTTTCCCATTTGACGGTTATATGTGTTAGGTATATTTCATATTTCTTCATAGCCACTGGAATTGTCTTGGCTTGTTTCCTGTATTTCCCGGTTTCCCTCACCGCTTTCAGAATATTCCTCAACTTGTGATGAATCGAAAACAACTGCCGATCGTCGTGAATATTTTATATTTTCTAACATAATTGCGTGGCACTCTTCATGCTTAAATCTTTTGCCACCATTAGCTTCCTTGAAAAGCATCCTTATTTGTTCAATTTGTTTGTTTTTTAATAAAGTTTAGTGGAGGATATACAATTCAAAACAATAATGTAATCGTCAAAATTATGAGTACTTACCTTCGTTTCGGGGCCTCATCCAGTATGGTGTTCACGTTCCACTTCCGCCTCTTTTGCAGAAAAAAGTGCCACATCTTTATTTATTCCCTGAAATCGTTTCTGAAAGGAGGTCCAAGTGCGCTGTGGCATCGTAGGTATGACTTCTTTCATCCTATTTAATATGCGAGACCATAATCTTTCTTCTGATTGATCGACACCAATACTACAATCTTGAGATATTGACAAATGAATTTTACACATCGTTACATCTTCAAATGTAGTAAAATTCGGACCTCGTGGTTTTGGTGCCATAATTCTAACCGAATTGGAAGAAAAGTATATGAAAAAGAACTAAGTTTTTCTCGATTACAAGTTAGATAACAATGGGTTTAGTAAAATGAAAATTGATTAGTAGTCCATCCATATATAGGTATGTCAAAATTTAGTTGTTACAACGGTAACAAATCAACGATAAATATCTCAACGACTACCTGGATAGGCGGTCGTCCAGCGTAACGCCCCAAAACAGGGCGTACACATAGTCGCACGCTTACAAGAGCTCCATTGGCAGGTGCATCTCTAGACGCGCGCTACAACTTAGGCGGAGGTTTAGGATGACGCCCACACTCAGGCAGAGGTATAGGAAGACGCTTGATTGGGACGTTGATTTGGTTAATGCCTAACACTGGGCGTGCTCCTAACGCTTTATCAGGCGTCATTTTGGATGAATGCTTCATCAGGCGTAAATTTGGTTAATGCCCGTGTTTTGAAACGTAACTCGAGCTGCACGCTTGCCACCAGACGGATACCTAGCTGCACACCTAGAACCAGACGGTTAACTAGATGCACTCGCGACTATACTTCGTTTGGTCCAGAACTCAGACCATTTTTGGTCGTTAACAGTAACAAATCCGGACCAAAAAGTATTTATAGTCGCACCATTGCGGTTGGGTTTTGACGGACCAAAGACCAAATATAGGTTTTGTCCGTCATTTGGTCCAACGACTGTGGACGCTCTTAATGACCAAAAGTTGGTAATATTAAGGGTTTCTAAATTGTTACGCATGTCATGACTGAGTTTTTATATATTTATGTATCGAATTCAATGTTAACCATGTCACAATTTAATTTTTATTACATCCGTATGTCGAATTTAATGTTGAATCGTGAAACAAGAATTCATAATCAGTTTTTATTTTTTTGAACTATATAAAAATGTGCAGGTGATATGTAATTATTTTGCCATTTGCTGGACTATATAGAGCTAGGGGTGGATCCAAGATTTTTAAGTTAGGTGTAAAAATTTGCTTACCCATTGAACTAGATGGGCCTGGGCTAGAGGATGTATAAAAACAAAAATGAACCTATAAGTGAGCTTAAATAAAGTTTAGGAGACATCTATGCAGGGGTGCAAGCGCACCTTCTTGCACTAGACTGGCTCCTCCGCTGATAGGGAACATACTATATAAAAAAAACCCAATTAAGAGGTAAGTACTCACTTGAAAACCTGTTAGGTCATCTCAAGTATTTAATTCTTTGGAAGACCATTTTTGAAACTTGCACCCCATTACACTAGGTTGGCTCTGTCCCTATACATATGTATTATATAATAAAATCTCAATTGAGAGGTAAGTACTCACTTGAAAACCTCTTGGGTCAGCTCAGGCATTTGATTCTTTGGAATACCATTTTTGAAAACTAATAGAAATATTCTTGATTTGTAGCTGATTCATCCTTGACTCGGTACGGGTCAAACTAAACGATATAAGTCGAGATTAAATTCAGTTAAGATTCAGTTCATATCTATGGTTTGAGTCGATTTTAAAGTTGATACAATGACTCGTACGAGTCTAGAAACAAAAAAGACATGATCTTTAGTTAAATACACTTTTGTGTAAGGGAGAAAAATTAGATAACCTTATGCATTCACACGTTCTTGGTCAGGTTCGGTCGAGCACCATGGATTGTCCTGCAAGAGACAGCACACATGGGTCGTACTCCCTAGATTAGCAGGGGGAGTTCATGGCATGTGACCCACGTGGGTGATCTCCTCGGGACAGTCTATAATATTTGACCTTGATTAGTATTTTTTAAAATTTAATACTCTCTTCGTCCTAATTTAGTTGTTTAAATATGTTTTTTTCTAGTCCAATATACTTGCTTAAATTTATATTTGTCCATATAATTTTCAAAACCAACCTTACACTTTATCTTGGAAATATAAGTTATTTTTAAATATACTAATAACAATTAATGGTTGAAGACTTTTATCAAGGGTAAAGATAAAAAAAATTTATACATCTCTCCATTTCTTAACGTGTGTGCAAAATCCTATTTAAACAACTAAGTAACGAATGTACGGTACGCGCGCCCGGGCTAGTTTATATACTCGAGAAGGGGAAAGCAAATCCAGTACCAAGAGCTTGTCTTGGGGATGGCGATGATGGGGAAAGTGTTCTTACAACAATATTGTCTTGAAATACACTTATACTTCTGACGAAACTCTGAAACAGTAAGTTCACATCCCATAAAGGGCTCTATGAAATCCTAACAACGTCATGGCATGCTCAATTATCTCTAAATTTAGCTATGTTAGGCTCTTTAACATTGTTGTAGCTCACCATATGTATGCCATGCCCCCTTATCCATATCTAGCTACTGACTATGGTACAGTACTTTCGTTGTTCACACATCACATGTGGATCGGTGGATTTCTCATAGTTGGTGCTGCTGCACATGCAGCCATTTTTATGGTAAGAGATTATGATCCAACTACTCGATACAACGATCTATTAGATCGTGTCCTTAGGCACCGCGATGCAATCATATCGCATCTCAACTGGGTATGTATATTTCTAGGCTTTCACAGTTTTGGTTTGTATATTCATAATGATCCCATGATCGCTTTAGGGCGTCCACAAGATATGTTTTCAGATACCGCTATTCAATTACAACCCGTCTTTGCTCAATGGGTACAAAACAATCACATTTTAGCACCTGGTGAAGTTTTCATTATGTACATGCCAGATCATGAATTAGTAACTGCATCCAATCTCCAAAAAGTCCAATTGTTTCGAACTTTATAGTTTTGGAATGGGATATTTACGGAATCCCCGTAAGCCTCTTTATACTCGTAGTTAACAACAAGCTCCTTTAGAGAGGCGGAGTGTAAAGTCCTTTTTTGAGCCTTGGGAGTGAGCCCAGTTAAACCCAGCGGTAAGGTTTCTTTTAGGCCACATGAGCTCCCCTTCTAAGTAAGTTGAGACCCTTCGATTTAAATGATGTGGGAGCTTCAAAAGCTTGAAGAATGGAATTGGTAACCGTATAGGTTACTAACAAAAAGACTCAATCCAGTGGATTAGAACTGCTAGTTCACTGCTACTCAAGGGGGATACAAAGTTATTTACCAATCCTGGCTTTGTATCTTACCAAATTCATTCAATGCGCAGGGTAATTGGTCACCCAGGAACTACGAGACTTTTTTTGAATTCCTTTTTTTCTTCCCTCCCGCAGAAAAGAAAAAACATTCGTACTAATAACTCAAGTTGTATAATTATCAAAGAGCTCAAAGGAAAATCCTTAAGCTTAGGCATTTTATTTATTGAGCTGTCTCTACCAATATACCTTGCAGCTCTTACTGTTTGTTGACCATAATTAATGAACCCAGTTACCATAGGGAGCATATCGTGAATATCTATGAATAATTTGAAGTTTCTTTCTCTTGTTTGAGAGAAGTTCTAAATCGAGAATAGAATATCGTATTCCCTTAGAGTGAAAAGAGTTGGAAAGAAGTTGTCAATAATAGATTACCTAGAGAAATAGGTAAAAGAAACTTCCACCCAAGATTTAATAGTTGGGACTCCAAGGCATTATTTGATATGGTCACTGGTAGGATCCATGGCAATGCTGGTATATGGTGAAAAAGATTATGAACATTGTTGTGGTTCCTCACTTTTCCTTCTCTGATTGCTTCAGGGAGTGCAATTCTGTGGCTGACAGTCTTGCTACTTTGGCTAGCTCTTCTCATAATTCTACTCATTTCCATTGTATTCAAGACTTGATCCCGTAGAGTGATAAAAAGGTCTTTCATCATAAGCTTCCTCCTTCGTCCTAACCATGACATAAAAAGATGTTGAATACAGAATCTAATAGGGTGGCGATTCTTTCAGGGAATTGATTCAGTCAGGAATTAAAATTATTGAGAGGGAGAAGAAGAAATAGAAGAAGAGTTTTTGGAAAAAAAAATTATATCCTAGGTTTGGTAATTCTTAAATTCAAAATAAGTGATTCTAGTGCAAATTAACTCAGATAAATTCGAACATTTAAATCATAGAGTAAACAAAGTATTTGTTAATCTTCACAACGATCTAGTAATAAATAATTTGTTAGATGGTGAATGTATTCTTCCTGAAACCCAATCTGAATCCCATAATGATGGTTTTTACGAGATAAACGAGGATCAAAACAAAGAATATGAAGATTATAATGTTTGGGATACTCATATTTACTTGTTAATGTGTTTTGTTGCTTGAATTCGCTTAAATTTGGTGAAAATGTAAACTTTTTATAGCTGAGATTCGACTAGCTCGATAAAAGTTAGGTTAGGAAAACGAAGAACATGTAGCTGAACTTTGAGTTCGTGGAGTTTGGACTAAGTTCGGCTACCTAAATAAAGAACTCATAAGTTTGACCACCTAATTGGGTGAACCAGTGTAATATTCGGCTAGTTCGAGTCCAAAATATTCCTAGCCGAAATCTTAGTTATAAATTAGCAATGGTAGAAAGTTCGACAATCTATGGCAGTAATAATGTTCATAGCCGAACCTATAAAATAAACAAGAATAGCTACTAAGTGTAAGTTTCAGATAGCTCGATAATAGGCTTTACTAATCGAACTTCTTAGTCCAGCCAAAACAAAAAGTTCGGCCAAGTTTTAAATTTTTTTTGTGAACTGAACCTTTCTCTGTTTTGCATAGCTTTATTTATTTGCCAACCGAATATTTAGTTTCATAACCAAACCTTTTGTTTAATAATTCCCATAATAGTCTTTACTAGCCGAACATTTTAGTCCAAAACCATACCCTGAGTTCCATTAAGCATAAAGAAATAATACAAACCAAGTTACAAAATTCATAACATGAAGGAAACGACATTACAATAAAATAAACGACACTACAATCAAGGAAAAGACCCAACGTAGATAATAACATTACACTTGAAAAGTTAGATTATATTAAACCATAAGTCCCTTTCTTTCAACACTTTATAACATTCATGATTCCTGATTCCTGAATCTTTCACCAATGATATGCTTATATTTGTCAAGAGCAAGATCATACTATAGTTGAGATGCATTTTCTGCACTATCGAGTTGAGAATAATCCAACTTGATGTCGGACAAAATCGATCTAAAATTCACACATCGATCATAGAGTAATTTGAATCTTTCCTTGATGAGTTTGAATGATCTTCCTTTTTGATTTCCGTCTAACGCCACAAACACTATGAATACACGGCTCCAAAAATTATCCGAGGGTTGAGATAAGTTAATGTTTAGGTGTTCGTCATGCTTTGTGGTCGACAACCACGCACGAACTATGGCAGTATCTTCTCCGGTGCTGAATTTAGTAGCCATGTTTTTGTTGTTTTGGATTATGAATAAATGGAAAACTAATTTGAGAAGAAGTGTGAGGATTATTTGTTGAGGATTTGTTGAAAGAAGTGTGAGGATTATTTGTTGTGGTAAGATTTGTATTTATGGATCATAAAGACCCAACGGCTAGTGTAATGGCCAAATTTTTCGAGACACTAATCGTCCCATCAAGGTTCAAGCAATTCTTTTTTTCAAATTAAAAGAATGTTCGGCTAGGAGAAGTTATTTGCGACCTAGCCAAACCTACAAAATTATAAAAAATAGTAACCAAATATAATGTTAAACTAGGTCAAAAATTTCTATTACCAACCGAACTTTGTATTCCAAACCAGAACAAAAACTTCGGTCAGGTTTCAAAATTTTCTTTCTAACTGAACCTTTCTCTGTTTTGCGTAACATTGACTTTTGTTAATTGAACATTTACTTTCTTAACCGAACTTATTGTTCTCTTAGGTTCGTAATAAGTTATACTGACCGAACTTTTTAGCCCAAGTTACGAAATTCATTAATTAAAGATTCACACCATTTTACAAACTCTTAAGCATTAAGGTTTAACATAAACTAAGTTACGAAATTCACTAACTAAAGATTCACAAACATCGAATTGTACTAAAAGGCAAACATACTTAATGCGTAATTAAAATGTTTCAAATACTCATTCACCATGACGACCACTACGATGAACTCTTTTACCACGTTTCGGACCACGAGCTTGTTCATCCACTTCTTAGTCAGTTTGGGTCTCTTCTCCACTTGGTTCTCTCATAGTATCAGTGGCCGCACTAGAACCTTCCACTTGTTGTCGACTCCACTTGGCCGTCTTGGGTTTGATCGGGTTCACCGCATTATGCGGTAGTACTTTGTTCCATTCATTGTAAAGGTTTGTCTTTTCTTCTGTCGACAATCGACAATCGACATCGTCTCTCCTATGTGAATTTCAGCAAACATTTTCATTAAGAGCTTCTTACCCTCCTTAACCAATTCAAAAATTAAACATAAAAATATTTTATTTTAGACAACACTTTATAACAAATTGAAAATTATAAATAGAAGAACTGTATTTACCACACTTTCAAACAACTTTCCCAGATATTCGCCGCAAGAAGGCATCTTCCCAGTTTCAACTCCCTTATTCTTCGCATTGTCCTTCGCCTTATCATCACAAGCTTGACTTACATTCTTTATTACATAGGTGTTTGTGGGTAAAAACGAATTTAGGGGTAAAAGAGGGAAAAATAAGATAAGCTGATAAGAATTCGTCTAATTCCTAAGCATTTGCACTGTAGAAATACTTTTTTAGATTCGAGATATCAAAATCACGCAAAATTGGCCTAAACCAAGAATGGTTGTTCCAATTTTGTTTTGGTCATAAAGGAAGAAGATCTATTAGATGTGATAGGTATGTAATAGCTCTGAATAACTCTAGATAGTCGCTTGTGTGTTCCGTCCTGATCTCAATAGATTGAATAATCTATTTATAATAGTTGTGTATAACCGTTCACCCTGACCTCGTAGGAAATGATGATCGTGGAGTAGTGATGAAATGGATATGGGGGAAAGTGTTTTAGTAAACGTTCCCCATTTTATTTGAGGATGACTGAACATTTGCACACCGACCAGTCTTCTACTAAACCAACAATCGAGCATTCTAGATATTTTCCTTTAATGGGTGCATTGCTACATCGTACGCCGATGTAGACCGCCAGACCCTAATAAATATCTCCCCATTTGTGCTATCTTTAATGTCTCGTGTAATTTTTGTAGAATTAAACACTACTACTGTGAAGTCGAATGAGACTTGCTTAGTTAGTGATTCGACTAGTGGCTTGTCATGCTTGACTAGTCTGATGAGTCTGGCAAGACTAATTTGTAAAAATAGACAAACTAAAATAAAATACGTATTTTATTTTATTTTATTGAGTTTCCGAGAAACAGTGTGAGCTCAAGTGTTTCAACCGGTATTGACATGGTGAGTAAAAAATATATACGTAGCATGTTGAGTATAAAAATGTGCGAAGCATGCTGAGTACAAAAATATGCGTATGCTGAGTATAAAAATGTGCGAGCATGCTGAGTAGAAAAATGTATATAGCATGCTGAGTACAAAAATGTGTGTAGCATGCTGAGTACAAAAATGTGTGTAGCATGCTAAGTATAACATCTGCAACGCTTATAAGTGTTGCAAGAGTGAATGTTGGTCATCCAGGTACATTGTTTGCGGCTCTTATAAGTGTTTCAAGGCAGTCCTAGTACTTGGCTAAGTTTGGCCATTGAAGTATACCGTTTGCTAAGCTAAATATTGGTCTTCCAAGTGTTTTCCTAAGGTTGGCAGGCTAAGTTTGTTGTTTGCAACACTTATAATCATTGCGAAACTAAATCTAGCGACTCCTAAACTTAAATTTGGATTTTAATTCGTGCCATTCACGTTGATTGCTCCAACAAGCAAAGATCGACATGGCCGACCAACTTGGTCGGTCAAGGAGCAAATTTTGGCCGGCCAAGTATAGTAGATGGTTTCCCTCCTTTTAATATGGCCTACATTAGCTGTTTAATCCCAAAAGAGCTAGGGTTTCATTATTTTTGACTGTTATTGGGTTTCTAGTGCAACCAGTAAAGGGAGATGTGACTCCATAGTTCGTCCAAGTTTAGATTTGGTTAAGCAGAGCTATATTTTTGTGTTTCACATAGTTTTTGACTTGATATCTGGGTACAACTGTGTTGTTTCAGTCAAGTAAATTTATATATAACTTGCTACATACTTCTATACATGTTTGTATATATGGGTACTATAATTAATCAATATTATTCAGTTGAGCATAAGTATTGACACAAGGTAATTTTTGGGAATTCAGCCGTGGAATATAGCACCAAAGAACACTTAAGTTGATCTATGCTAATGGGCAATCCATCTAGGAGCTTGAGATTTTTATATAAAAATCGTAAAATATCTGGGAATATTGCAACAAGCACCAGCGCTATATTAATAATTTTGTAAAGTGATTAATATTGATTTCATTTAGTAAATTTAGTCGTATATATAATAATCTTCTGAGTTCAGCCGGGGTGAAGCATTCATGTAATTATATACATGCATAAAGAGAGAGAGACAGAAATGAGCACTTGTCATGTCTTGAAATTCCTTGCAGAATACTGAAGTTCAATATTTCTGAGACCTGTCAGAAACATATTTTAACGATTTTAGCCTTGACAAAAACCCATTATCTACAATAGGGATGAGTAATACCAAGATACCATTTCATATACCATTTTCCAGTGGCACTTTGGCCACTCTCCAAAGACATACACTCATCTTCAGCAATAAGTAAGTCTTCCATTATGTTCCAGTGATCTGGAGTTGGAGTTGGGTTATGTCCGGGCTTAAAAAAATTCTCGGCATTCTTTGTTCCCATCTCCATCAAAGTAAAGTTTTTATTCTTTTCAGTTGGTATATTCTGTACACAAGAAAGATGGCGTAATATTCTTTGAAGGCTGTGCACTGAGTAACCGCCAGGATAGAACAATGGCATGCAGTAAGATGCGATTTCCAATATCTCATCTTCAACAAAATAGTAGGGGTGAAAAGTTACTTCTGTCGTATTCACACCATCCATCACTGCCATCAACTTTATCAACGAATTCCCTTTAGTCTTCTCGAAGTGCTTGAACTAGTATTTTCCGGGCGTCGGATGCCCATAAATCCAACCTTCCTTTACATCAGGCAAATCGAATACAAGGAAGTGGTCATACACCCACACTTAAGGGGGAAAATTCAAGATTAACAAAAGTTCGACTAGCACACAAAATAAATTCTCAACCGAACATTAAAAGTTCGTTTACAAAATAAATAGTTATGTTGATACCAAAACAGATCGGCCACAAAAAAAATACTTCTTGAATGTTCGGTTAACAATAAAAAGTTCGGCTACTATAATTAATTATTCTTAACCGAACATCTCCTTGTTTTGGGGGAACTCAACCGAACATTGATTTATCAAACATGTGTATTGGTAATTTTGTTACTACATCTTTGTTAGTACCTAAAAATTACTTCCAGGCAAAACAATGTACTGTTGAAGTACTTTCTTTAGATTCAGAAATCAAAATCGTACAGACAAGCCTAAACCACGATAATAGCCGTTCCGTCTTGCTTCGGTCACAAGGAGAGAAAATGTGTTGATCTTAGGGGAGGGAAGCAAAGAAAGTTGAAGGAAATAAATGTAATGAATTGTGTGGAGATGTGGAACTGTTGAGAATAACAGAGCTTGTAAAGAATGGTAAGCTTCTTCTGTTTTTCTGAATGAATAAGTAGCCTATTTATAATAGTTTGGGAACACACGATTTCCTTGTAAGTAGTGGAGGTAGTGAAGAGATGGAGAGATGGAAGTTGTGATATAATGGTATAACCGTCTTGGAATTTTTGGAAAACCATCAATACGCCATATCAGGAAATTTACCACATTTATTTTTGACTTTGCAACTTTTATAGAAGTTGCAAAGTTTACAACAAAAATATACGTTGTAGATCAGAAAATGCGTTGCTTAAATTATGAATTATTTTAAAATAATTAAGCAACCTATATACAACCCAATATACGTTGAAAATTATGGCAAGCTGTAAATTGACTCATTTACAAGGATTTTTCGGTTTGTTTTTTATTTTTCATTTTTTATTTTTTTGATTTATTATTTTAGCTTTTTTTTTCTTTTAGAAAATTCATTAACTCAAAATTTGAGTTCCCCCCAAAATTTCCCTCTCATTTTTGCCTTGGATTCTTAATCTCTTTCTCAAATTTGCTCTTCAATTTTTCCCTCTCAACTTTCCCCCTCCAAGATCTTTCAATGTTTTATCCTTTTTCTCTTATTTATCTCAAGCATTAAGTGTGAGCAGTGAATAAACTCCTCATAAGTTATAACAAACCCGTTCTCTATTTATCATCTTCTTCCTAAACGCAGATCTCAAAATCTCATCGATCGAACCTAAAGATAGATATCCCATCTCAAAATCAAAGACCGATCCTAACCCCATCTCAAAATCAAAACCCAGTATCAGATCTAAGAGCAAACCTTTCTTTTCTAACCCTAGATTTAGGTTATTTGCTCCTGAAATCAAAAGAAAACCTTCATCGCATATTCGATTCAGTTCAGCCAAGATTCGAAGAAGGAGATTTATCAGGTATAAACTCTAATTTTGTTATTTATTTTGTCGTTTTTGTTTGATTATAACCTAATCTTATGAATAGTATCTTCCGTAAGGTAATTTTTTATTGTAAGGATTTTGCAGTTTTTGTTTTTGTTTACTGTATTTCATGGAGATATAAAGCAAGGGTTTTCTTTTAATTTCAGTTCTATGAACATATATTTCTCAAAAAGAAATCATTTTCTAGGGTTTAGTTTTTCTTCTTTTAGATCAGAGATGAAGTATTGTGTTTGTTGGTTAGTGTGTAGTGATGATGATGATGGTTTAGTTCATATTTACTTTGTTCAGAGGGTTGAGGTTTTCCTGTTTTTAGCTTTACTTTCATTTACTTCAACCAAATTCTTCAAACTTCGTTTTATTTGAATCTAACTATTCAAAATGATAACAGTGACTGATCTCGATCATGTTTTTACTGTTGTAGTTCCTCTTATGTAGCTATGGTTCAGTAAAATGGTGGAAAATCTTATTCATGATCGATGTTCTGGTATCGATATATTTGAAATCTGATATCCCTCTTTGAAACATCTATTTTCACCAGCACCACCCCATCTTCAAACAACAACAACCATAGCGACCGGGTAAAGGATCAATCGTTAGTTTCTTTCTCGATCTCTTCATCAGAGTTTGTCTATTAACTGCTACTAATCCATTCTTCTTTGTATATGTGTTTACAGGAAGAACAAGAGAATCTCCAAAGAAAAGAAGGGAGGAAAGAAGAAGACGTAAGTATACCATGAAAAACCCCAAGTAATTTCTAAAATCTGTGTTTAGGTTTTGCTATTAACTTTGTACTGATGTTGTTTTTTGAACGCTGTGTTGATCCTTTTGCCAAGAAGGATTGGTTTGATATCAAGGCACCATATATGTTCTCTGTGAGAAATGCCGGAAAAACTCCGGTTTCTAAGACTCAAGGAACCAATGTTTGTTGTTTCCTTGTTTTAGGTTCGATTTGTTATCATTGCATTTGTTAGATGAAAATCAAGGATTGCAGACAGCTTACTTAATGCATTTGGTTGATTACTGATCTTTTTTAGGCATAAATCTGGGATTGTCTGTAAAGCTAATATTTGTTTGAATGTTGGTATCATTAGTGGTGTCTGATGATGCTGTAGGTATGGCTGGTGGTGGTGGTCTTGATATGGGTGGTGGTGTTGGTGTTGATATGGCTGGTGATGGTGTTGATATTAGTGGTGGTGGGGGTGACTTGATTGTTAATGACTGTTTGTGTGGTATAACAATGATTGTTAAGGCATATTCATTGAGGCAAAAAAGGGAGGAAAGTTTTTAGGAGTTAGATACAAGGAGCATAAAATTCAAAATAGTGATGAAACGGTGTTACCTACCTTGAACCGTATTATTTGTCTCCTTCTTCATGACGCTTGTTATAATTCTATGAAATAGAAGTATTAAGTATATGATATTTTAGTTGTTGGGTTTCAATTTGATAGCTACAGGGATTCTGCGGTCTGACGGCGACGAGGTTTCTTTTAAAATTTTCCCTTCCTGGGGTAAACATGTTTTTCAATTGGTTGTCCCTATCTCTTCTTTTTTCCGTAATTTGGTTGTCGGATGTAGCTAAGTTGCATAATTTGTCAATACAATTTTTTTTTGATACAGATGACAGTACGAGATGCGCTAAACTCTGCTCTAGATGAGGAGATGTCTGCTGATCAGAAAGTGCTTTTGATGGGAGAGGAAGTTAGGAAAATTGATTTGACAGTTCGCGATATACCAATTAAAGCCACAGAGGTTGCTCTTGCTATTCGCTTTACAAAAATATCAACAAAAGACATGTAATTTATATTCTCTCTTTACTGTTTGGGTACTCTTTGTCTTCAGTTGATTTTATAGATGATTAATAGCCACCTGTCCTACCCAACAATATGATATATACTCTTCAGCTTGTTGGTTGGTTTAGAGACAATTACTAGTGCTTCCCTGGTGGGGTTGAAGTGAGTGAGCTCTTTATTTATGACCATATTTCTTCCTTTTTTCCTTGTTAATTATAAACCCTTGATCGTTAACATTACGAAGAATTTGTTCAATGCAGGTACACTTATTTGTTTGATTATTTCGTCGACGGCTTCTTTTTTAAACTGACAAAAAGCATTCACAGCTATGTCATTGATGACAGTGCCACTGGTATTGTCCACTACACTCCTGCGTATGAGGGTAAACTTTATGTGTAGTCCTAGTAAGCTAAAGGGATAAAACATATATGCATTGCTTTTCTGCCTCGTAGAGATTATTTTTACTCATTGTCTTTGGTTCGACTCATGTAGGGAAAAACGAAAGAGGAAAAATTGTGCCTTACTGAGAGTGTTGCAGGTAATCAGATGCTTTTCAACTTTTGCTTTAAACCTTTAACCTTTTGTCCAAGTGTCAATCATTTATTTTTGGTGTTATATTATTTATACTATCTAGGCATATCCACCATTTGGATTTTGCATCTCCCCTGCTTATAGAAATGACTCTCCGTCCTGCTATTAGCCTATTATTTTAGTTCCTTCTTGTTTTGGATTGGTAGTTCTCTGTGTGTTTGACACTATCAGAAATTCTGGAATTTTGTGTCCCATGATATATTTAAAGAAAGAAACCCATAAGGTGTTGACTCAATGTCTTTCTAAGTCCAACAGTTAAAAGATGCAAAATTTTGAATGTATTTAGTGGTAATTTTTCTACTTGCTTAGAAAGATTCTTTATGACGAAAACTGAGCTTGTGTAATTCTTGCTTATCAGTGTGCTCCACCAAGGAAGCATGAGATGTTGCAAAAGCCCTTTCTTCGTAAGAAAAGATCGTTTAAGAGACAAGCAAGTAAATGTGGAAATAGCAAACCAAGAACTTTCTTTCAAGGTGTGTATTGCTAACTTATTTCTTTTCAAATTCGATATATTCTGATTTGTGATGTTCATTTTTATCTTTTTGACCTCAACTTAAGAGGATTGCAAACTACATATTGGTTGTTGACTGTTGACATAATTGCCATGACTCTGTAGACTAGATAATCCCGAGGGTTTCTTGTCTTTGTGATATACATATAAAATTACTTAAAACGCTGGATACAACCCTTTCTTTCTCTCCATTGATATTCATTTGTAACGAATAAATTAAATGTATTGATGGGAGCGTAGGGGTCGAGTGTTGACCACCAAAAGATAAACTTAATAACCATCAACATTTTATGTTACTTCTGCAGATTCCTTGGGAACTTGGAAGCTTTGAAGATGTTGTACAATAGTTGTTTGAATAACTGAATCTAATTGGTGACAAGCGTTTAATTTTTATTCATCGTCTAAGAATGCACACACAATGTTAGTGAAACCTATAATGATTGAGTAATGCTCCACTTTGTTGTCCACACAGTGGTATATAACTAAAATTCTTTATATCTTTCAGATTTTTTTAAGAGAAATCTCTTTGTAGACATTTCAATTATGCTCTGTCGTTGTGGAAAGGACACACCCTGTTTGTTCTTGCGTGTAATTTGGGGTTTTTTGAACAATGATATATTCATGCATATTGTTGTATTGACCTTTGGAGAGACTGTGTTTTGGAGTTGTAATCAGGGTCACTCTTTCTGTAATTGTTACTTTGTTATCAAGTATTTGGGCTGCTGAGATCTGCAATACAAGGTTTATTACTTCAGGTTTCTATAAAATTAGCCCTAATTATAGTGGGTAGAAACGGTGTCTTGAAAAGGCCAATCAGCCGTCAATATTGAAATCCAGTAGAATTTGAACTTAACGCATGATAGTACTCGAGGAAGTACCGGTAATCTTACATCTAATCTTCTGATGATTATGCAGTTTTTGCGGAGGAACAAGAGCAGGATGCAAATCGCAGAGTTGAAGAAGCCAAGCACTCTGCAAAAGAAAGACAGGTATATCACTTTTGTGATTAATAATGTACTGTCCCTTTACTCCCTTCCTTCCAGGTTTATAAGACAATGTATTTTGAATTCTTAGTTTAATGAATTGTTGTAGGTTCATACGAGAACAATGTAAACCTTAGCTTTCTGTTTTGACACATCTTTTGCTCTTTTTCCCCTACCTCTTTCTTGGAAACTAAATCAAGTTTCTCATGTCTAATTATCGTTTTATAAATAAGGTTTTCGGACAGTTGCAGCTCTGCTGTAGACGTTAATCTTTGCAGTTGAGATCACACAAGTTTTATGATGTAGATGATTGGAAATTTTTTGTATGCATGATCCATTTAATCCTACTTTTCAAATCTTAGACATGCTACTAGACTTGCACTTCATATATTTAGATTCTTAAAGTTTCTGATGCTAAGATTTGCACTTCTTTACATGTCTTGCAAAAAAAAGAAGAAAGTTTTATTATTTATTTTCTTGATGTGATCTCTACTACAGGTGTACATTATTGACTATGGCCTTGCCAAAAAATACTGACATCTTCAAACTTATAAGCGTATACCATATAGATGACGATATGTGTGCAAAAATCTATATATGCAGGTGTAGAATTCTACAGGAATTTATCAAAGGAATAGTTATTAAAGGAATCTATATGTGCAGGTGTAGAATATCTCCTTTAATAGCGACTCCTGTTATTTAGACTTTTCTGTGGACATTACAATACTGAGGAGATGATTACTTTTCCATCTTGTACATCAGATGATTGAATTTCTTGGTGATTCTGTACTAAATGTGCTTATTACCTTGCATTTTTTTCCAAAACCACACAGATGTTGATCCAGGGGAGATATCTTATACTCTAGCCTTCCAACGTCCAAGCACTTTAAGGTTGAAAGCAGTCTGCAAACAACAAAAAAGAAACGTTCAGCTCCAAAATCTACCACCAATGTGACAACAAGCAAGGAAATGGTAAACATTCATATCATTTCTTGTTTATGTTATCATTTTCTTTATGAATTAGCAATCTGAAATTTAGGGGTTTTCCATACTTTGATGTTAGATCCTTAAATTTTACCAGTAAGTTGTATGGGCTTATGCTAATTCATCTATTACATGCTCAAATTTAGTGATTCCTTTGATTATCTTTTGAAATTGGAAACCCTAATTTTAAAAATTTGAAACCCTAGCTCATAAGAAATGATTAATCAGATGTCTTGTTCGTTGTAATTCCTGTTTCCATATGGAAAATTGGGTCTTCTACTGCATAGGTGACGATATTTGTGCAAAAATCTATATATGCAGGTGTAGAATTCTGCAGGAATTTATCAACTGATATGTTGGTGCTAAGTTTTTCTAAAATAAGCAACGTGTATAAACGTTCCAATAAAAAAGAATGTAACATTTATTGTGGGACCCAACATGCAGTTTTCCTACCTTAATTAACGGTTAAATAAACGTTGCTTAATTTAGTAGATACGTTGCTTTAACTATAACTAAGCAACGTATACAATAATTTAAGCAATAATTATATTAGATGCTTTAATTAATTTAAGCAACTTTGCACCATACGTTGCTGCAATTTGCAACATGGTTTTTGCAACTGATATTTCCGTTGCTTAAGTTTTGGGGACCGAAATACACGTTGCAAAAAGGTCGAAATGGCGTAGTGCATTACTCCATTACTTTATCAACTGCTTCAACCTTACCATTATCTTGTAACTTTCTCATCATGGGTGTTGCCACGTCGCATGTTGCTGTAACCACCAAACCAAAACCCCATGAAGATTCCTCCCATGTAGTTGTTTTGATTTCTCGTAGAAGTTAGTGGAGTCATGGACTCAAAACTTGTATGTAATTCGTGAGTTTGTCGTAAGATAATGTTATCAATGAGTTTATGCCAATGCAATATAGCAATTGTCTAGTATTGGTGCTAGTTAGTAAAGAATGGTGATGGCACGAACAAACAGGATGACGCAGCAAGCATTGGCGCGTATGAGGAAGAGTTGAGAAGGGATGCTAGCACAGGCGCTAGCGCTGCTGGAAACGCTAACTAGTTAGCGCTGGTGCTAGCGTTGTCGGTTGTTGGCCGCGCTAACTAGCTAGCGCTGGTGCTAGCGCTACTGGTGCTATCCCATTTCTTCCCCAATGCTTGTTGTTGGTCGTTGGTGTTGGTATATTAGCTTTGTTGGCTTAGTCCTGGCCTTTTGGCACATGTGTGAGCTACTCATTGATGTTGGGAGTGTGGCTAGAGCTTGCTAAGGATAGCACTTGATAGTGCCATGGTTATTGCCTATGCATCACTAGCTTTGGCGTTCATTAATGGCGTGACCATATTTATGGTTTGTTTAGGGTTTCTCAATTGTATGAGATTTAATGTTAACATTTATGCTTAAATTTTATGCAGTGCATACAGAACATTTTAAAGATATTCAGTTGTAGAATTTTGCAACTTAAGATAATGCTTGATGCGACTCTGCAATTAAGAATAAAGAGATACAGATATAAGCATTTCTTTCTTTGTCGCTAAAAGAAATAAAAGAATAAGCCACAGAATTAATGACATTTTTGGGTTGTCTTCTTCTTCTTCTCGGCCTAAGTAGCAGTAATGACGGATTTTTTTCTAGGTTTTTTTTCTTCTTTATTTCTGAGCCTCTCCAATCACCCCCAAACTCTCTATCAAGGTCCCTATTTATACTACAACCAACCACAGCTCCCGAATCACCAAAAAATCCTCTCTCATTAGTGCTAAAAATTCGGCAGGTGAAGGATGATCTCGGTGATTTATTTTGAATCCTTCTCTCGATGATTCTGTGCTCGACCAAATCGTAATTTTGTTTCTTCTTTAGTTCCCTGTTTTCCCACAATACTCAAAGATACCAATTCACGTGAGAGTAGGAAAGATATCCATAGTTTCGCAAGTTTTTCTTTTCTCCCTGTTTTTTCGAGAATCAATTCTTCACGTGAGTTGTTTTATCGATTTTCCAAACCGTGAATGATCCCTTATTAAGGAAAGAAGATCTCTTGTCTTTATTCCTTAACAATCTCCCAAAAATAACTTTTACAAATCTTTTAAGTTCGAGAGAAAGAGAGAAAAATATTTTCCCGCCTAAATTGTGTTTCAAACGGAAGAGGGTGGGTGCCTCTAACTAGATGGTGGGTGCCTTTATCCAAATGAGGGGTGCCTTTAGTATTTCTCTGGGTTCCTTTAGTAATTTTCGAGTCGATTTTTCTAAAAAATTTATTTCCGGAAAATACCTACACACACATAAAATAACACAATTAGTACAAAAATAAGCACTAACTACATATAAATTTGAGACAAATCAGACATAAAAATGTGTCTATCAAATACCCCCAAACTAGTCCTCGAGCAAATCTAATCAAGAAAATAAAAATCCTAACTCACTGTCACAGGCATCTCGATTGCACTTAGCGTGTTCAACAAACCTTTGAACCCCTAGGTGGCCCTAGTGAACAAGTTTTGTCTCATGAAAGTTTAGAAGATATATATCCACAAAACCTTTACTCTAAACTCTAGCTACTTGTGAATGATTGAGTGTAGACACTAAACATGCTACTTAGTTGGCTAAAAAATTCTTTGGCTATGGAAGGAAATATCCTATTTTGAATCCAGTTGTTATACACGAGTTTTCACTCAAGCGTACTAAAATTCATATACAAGAAAACAAAGCACTACTCAGAAAGTCGTACAATGGACCACGATACTCGGAATATAACAAGCCACAATCACATGAAATGATTAAGAAGATGGATATGGAGATAGAAGTGTGCGCATGTTGACTAAGGTGAACGGTGTTTTTCAGATTATCTGTATGAACGTCTGTGCCAAGATAAACTCTAAAGGATTGAGATACGCACCGCTGATCTAAATCCTAATTCTAGTATCAACTCAGCTGGTATATAAAAGGGTCCCAGCGGTCGATTTATTGAATATATACAATTACTTTTTATTTTGGTAATTTATTTTTATTTTTCTCGACAACATGATTAGATCTTTTGAATCTAAGCACATCATCCTTGTCGACAGATTACATGATAGTTCCCATGGATCCTGCGTTTCATGCTTGCTTAGGAGACGGAGACAGGAAGAACACACACATTGCTATCCAAGTGTCTTTTTTTAAATTTAATTATTGGTCAAGGAAAATTAGAATAATGTGGTTTGATCTCACTAACTCTAGTTCATCCTGGCGACAACAAGGCGATACTAGTGCCCCACCAAATCACTTAGAGAAACACAAAAAATTTTTGTAAGAAATAAAAACAGAACGTGATATGGTGACGACTCCAAGATATGGTGACGACTATCATGTTATTTCCAACACCTGAGCTTTGTCCTTTTATGAATAAACCATTTAGTTGGGTCCCTCAACTCCTACAACCAAGAATTTTGTTTCCATCTACTTATAATGTCAGTGTCATCCTGAATTGTTCACAAGTTTCTAAATTTTGGAGTTTTATGTTGCACTAAAAATTTCTCCCTTACCCCCAAACTTAAATCTAACATTGTCCTCAATGTTTCAAATTAAAGAGAAGTACCAAAAATATAGGTAATAGGAGGAATAAAAGATAAGTCAGAAAGATAGTACCTGGGTGAAGGGTAACAATCCTTCTCCAGAAAATAAAAACCAGAAAATAAAAAAAATACTAATTTACAACAACAACCTTGATGGTCAATCAGAGTAAGCAGGGACCTCCGCAACATCACCTGTAGGAAAAAGCTCTAAAAATAGTTTCAATCTCTGACCGTTAACCTTGAAAGAACTTCTACCATCTTGAGTCTCAATTTCAATAGCACCATCAGGAAAAACAGTACGGACCACAAAAGGACCGGTCCACCAAGAGCGTAACTTCCCGGGAAATAGATGCAAACGAGTATCATACATAAGAACTTTTTGACCTGGAGACTTTATTATAATATTTTTATCATGCACAAGTTTCATTTTGTTCTTATACTCCTCAGCACTATTGTATGCATATCTATGAATCTCTTCCAATTCATTGAGCTGGAGTTTCTTATGAGCTCCTGCTTTGTCAAGCGAAAATTTAACTGCTTTACAGCTCAATATACTGTTCTAACTCGACGGGCAGGTGACATACCTTGCCAAAAACTAGACGATAAGGTGACATTCCAATGGGGGTCTTAAACGAAGTACGGTAAGCCCATAAGGCATCAGTAAGCCTCGAATACCAGTCTTTCCTATTAGGATTAACTGTTTTCTCTAAAATACGTTTTATCTATCTATTGGAAACCTCTACTGAACACTAGTCTGTGGGTGATATGGGTAGCTACTTTCTGGGTAATACCATATTTCTTCGTTAAAAGTTTAAACGGTCAATTACAAAATTGTGACCCTCCATCACTAATTATAGCAAGTGGTGTACCAAAACGTGAAAATATGTTATCATTCAAAAACTGGACCACAACCTTTTGGTCGTTTTTTTTACACGAAACCGCCTCTACCCACTTAGACACATAGTCTACAATGACAAGGATGTAAAAATAACCAAAAGAATTATGAAAATGACCCATAAAATCAATGCCCAACACAATAAATACCTTAATAACTAAAATAGGGTTCAAAGGCATCATATTTCTACGGGAAATGGTTCTTAACTTCTAACAACGCTCACAAGCAACACATTAACTGTGGGTGTCTTTAAACATCGAAGGCCAGTAGAATCCTCAATGAAATATCTTTGCAACAGTCTTCTTATCACTAAAGTGACCCCCACAAGCATGATCATGACAAAAAGAAATAATACTGGCCTGGTCGCTCTCAAGTATACATCTCCTGATAATCTGATCTGGACAATACTTAAACAGATTAGGATCGTTCCAAAAGAAATGCTTAACCTCAGCTAAAAACCTAGAACGATCTTGTTTACCCCAATGTTGAGGCATTCGACCAGTAACAAGATAGTTCACTATATTCAAAAACTAAGGTAATCGGGAAACAAAGAAAAGTTTTTCATCAGGAAAACTATCTCTCACAGAAGGGGAATCAATAACAATCCTAGACAAGTGGTCTAATACTATATTTTATGCACCCTTTTTGTCTGTAATTTCTAGAGAAAATTCTTGTAACAAAAGGATCCATCTAATCAATCTAGGTTTTACTATCCTTCTTAGACAAAAGATACTTTAAAGCAGCATGATCAGTAAAGAATATGACCTTAGAACCTAAAAGGTAGGATCTAAACTTATCCAAGGAAAAAAAACTGGCTAATAAATCACATGAAGTAATTTGTTTTCTCGCTGACCTAACACAACACCAATAGCATAATCAGAAGCATCACACATTATCTCAAAGGATAGGTCCCAGTTAGGTTCCTGGACTATGGGGGTGGTAGTGAGTAAGGTCTTGAGATTCTCAAAAGCCTATAAACAAGCATCATCAAAGATAAACTTAACATATTTTGCAAGCTGATTGCAAAGAGGTCTAGAAATCAAGCTAAAATCCTTAATGAATCGACGATAAAAACCTGCACGCCCTAAAAATGACCTAATATTTCTTATGGTTTTGGGAACCTGTAAAGTCTTAATAATGTCAACTTTGGCTTTGTCTACCTCTATACCCTTAGAAGAGACGATATGCCCAAAAACAATTCCTGATCGAACCATGAAATTACATTTTTCCCCACTAAGCACTAAATTTTTTTCCTTACACCTATTCAACGCTAATGTCAAATGATGCAAGCACTCATCAAGAGATGGCCCAAATACTAAAAAATCATCTATAAAAACATCTAAAAACCGTTATACAATGTCATAAAATATGCTCATCATACAACGCTAAAAAGTAAGGGGTGCATTACTCAACCAGAAAGACATACGTCTATATGCAAAGGTACCAAAGGGACGGGTAAAAGTGGTTTTCTCTTGGTCTTCTGGGGAAATAAAAATCTGATTAGAGTACCCATCTAACAAGCAATAATGGCTATGTCCAACTAATCTCTCAAGCATTTGGTCGATGAAAGGAAGGGGAAAGTGGTCCTTCCTTGGGACCTTGTTCAATTTTCTATAGTCAATACAAACACACCACCCTGTGGTCACTCAGGTTGGGATTAACTCATTATTATCATTTTGGACTACAGTGATACCTTATTTCTTGGGAACAACCTGAAAAGGGCTGACCCACTTACTGTCTGAAATGGGGTAGATGATACCTGCATCTAAAAACTTAAGCACCTCAGTACGAACTACTTCTTTCATGTTAAGGTTAAGTCGACGTTGCATCTCCCTAGACGGTTTGATATCATCCTATAAATGAATATAAAGCATACAAACAGTAGGACTTATACCCTTAATATCTTTTATGTTCCACCCTAAAGCTTCCTTATTGCCTTGAAGCATGGTCACTAGCCTACTTTCCTGGTTATTATCCAAGTTGGATGCTACAATCACAAGCAAAGTCTCATATGGGCCTAAAAACACATACTCCTAAAATTGTTATCATTCAAAAACTAGAACACAACCTTATGGTCGTTTGTTTTACACGAAACCGCCTCAACCTATTTAGACACATAGTCTACAGCGACAAGGATGTAAAAATAACCAAAAAAATTAGGAAAAGGACCCATAAAATCAATGACCCACACATCAAAAACCTCAATAACTAAAATAGGGTTCAAAGGCATCATATTTCTACGGGAAATGGTTCCTAACCTCCGGAAACGCTCACAAGAAACACAGTAATTGTGGGTGTCTTTAAACAATTAACGCCAATAGAATCCACACTGCAATATCTTAGCAACAGTCTTCTTGGCACTAAAATGACCTCCACAAGCATGCTCATGACAAAAGGAAATAATACTAGGATGGTCACTCTCAGGTATACATCTCCTAATAAAATGGTCTGGACAATACTTAAACAAATAAGGATCGTACCAAAATAAATGCTTTACCTCGGCTAAAAACCTAAAACGATCTTGTTTGCCCCAATGTTGAGGCATTCGACCAGTAAAAAGATAATTCACTATATTCGTAAATCAAGGTAATTGGAAACAAATGAAAGTTGTTCATAAGGAAAACTATCTCTCACAAGAGGAGAATCATCAGGGAAATCAACAACAAGCCTAGACAAGTGATCTGCTATTACGTTTTCTGCACCGCTTTTGTCTCTAATTTCTAGAGAAAATTCTTTTAAAAAAAGGATCCATCTAATCAATCTAGGTTTAGTATCCTTCTTAGACAGAAGGTACTTCAAAGCAGCATGATCAGCAAAGACAATAACCTTAGAACCTAAGAGATAGGATCTAAACTTGTCTAAGGCAAAAGCAATGTCTAACAATTCTATCTTTGTGGTAGTGTAGTTCAGTTGGGCATCATTTAGAGTTTTGTTGGCATAGTAAATCACATGAAGTAATTCTTTTTCTTGCTGACCTAACACAACACCAATAGCATAATCTGAAGCATCACACATGATCTCAAAGGATAGGTTCCATTTAGGTGCCTGGACTATGGGGGAGGTAGTGAGTAAAGTCTTAAGCTTCTCGAAATCCTCTAAACAAGCATCATCAACGACAAACTTAACATCTAAGCAAATTGCAAAGAGGTCTGGAAATCAAGCTAAAAAATCCTTAATGAATCGACCATAAAAACCTGCATTCCCTAAGAATAACCTAATATTTCTTATGGTTTTGGGACCTGTAAAGTCTTAATAATGTCAACTTTGGCTTTTTCTACCTCTATACCCTTAGAAGATACGATATTCCCTATTACAATTCCCGATCGGACCATGAAATGACATTTCTCCCAATTAAGCACTAATGTCAAATGATGCAAGCACTCATCAAAGATGAACCAAATACTGTAAAATCATCCATAAATACCTCTAAAAACCGTTCTACCATGTCAGAAAATATGCTCATCATGCAACGCTGAAAAGTAGCGGGCGCATTACACAACCCGAAAGGCATGCGTCTATACGCAAAGGTACCACATGGACAGGTAAAGTGGTTTTCTCTTGGTCTTCTGGGGAAATAACAATCTGATTATAACCAAAGTAGCCATCTAACAAGCAATAATGACTATGTACAGATAATCGTTCTAGCATTTGGTCGATAAAAGGAAGAGGAAAGTGGTCCTTCCTTGTGACCTTGTTAAATTTTCTATAGTCAATACAAACACGCCAACTCGTGGTCACTCGAGTTGGGATTAACTCAGTGTTATCACTCTGAACTACAGTGATACTTGATTTCTTGGGAACAACCTGAACGGGGATGACCCACTTAATATCTGAAATGGGGTAGATAATACCCGCATCTAACAACTTAAGCACCTCAGTTCGAACTATTTCTTTCATGTTAGGGTTCAATCGACGTTGCATCTCCTTAGAAGGTTTGGTGTCATCCTCTAAATGAATCTGATGCATACAAACAATAGGACTTATACCCTTAATGTCTTCTAAGGTCCACCCTAAAGCTTCCTTATTGTCTTCAAGTACAGTCACTGGCCTACTTTCATGATCACTATCTAAGCCATATGCTACAATTACAGGAAAAGTCTCAGATGGGCCTAAAAACAGACACTTCAGGGTATCTGGTAGTTGTTTAAGGTCCAACTTAGGAGGCTCTTCTAAAGAAGGAATTAAGGTTGAATTAGAAACTGGTAGTGGTTGGAACTTAGTTTTCCATCTATTAGAATCTAACATAGGGGTGGAATCTAACAGAGCATTCACTTGATCAATAGTGCTATCAACGTCAAAATCTAATCCAAAATAAGATAGACAACTCTTTAATGGATCTTCGGATAAGATGTTTGGTAATGACTTCTGAACAAATGTTCCTATTATATTCACCTCTTCAATACACGTGCCATCTAGCTTAGGGGGTTGCTTACTAATATTGAAAATATTTAACTCAATAGTCATATTACTAAAAGAAAAAATTCATAATACCATTTCGACAGCTAATGATCGCATTAGATGTAGCTAAAAACGGGCGACCTAAAATCACAGGTATCTGGTTCTCTGGGTCAAGGACATGTTGGATATCTAGGATAACAAAATCCACAAGATAAATAAACCTATCGACCTCAATAAGAACATCCTCGAAAATATCACGAGGAATTCACAGACCTATCAGCTAGATGAAGTTATATCTGGGTAGGTTTTAAGTCACCAAGTCCTAGCTGGAGGTACACATGGTACATAAGTAAGTTCACACTGGCTCCTGAGTCAAGTAACGCTTTCTCAACACGGTAGTTACCTATTCTGCAGGAAATGGTAGGGGAACCTGGGTGTTTGTATTTAGGAGTTGTGTTGTTCTGGATAATTGAACTTACATGACTAGCTAAAAAGGCTTTCTTCTGAACAATAAGCTTTCTCTTTCTCGTACAAAGATCCTTAAGGAACTTGGCATAAGTAGGAATCTTCCTAATTGTATATTATAAAGTAAGATTGATGTTGGCTTGCTTAAAAATCTCCAGAATATCATTAAAATTTGATTCCTTCTTAGTTGGTACTAGCAATTCTGAGAATGGGGCTCTGGGTACAAAATCAGTCTTAGCGAGAACCGCATTGGACTCTTTAGAGACTTTATCAGTCTCTTCAGTTACTGGCTCATAAGGGTGAACTACAGTATGTTTACTATCGGGCATGGTTACCTTATTGTCTACCACTTGACCACTCCTAAGGGTTGTCACAAATTTCACATAATTGAACGGTTTCTCTCCAGAAGATACTTCATGAACTCCTCCAGGATTGGGTTGTGTCTGACTAAGAAACTTACCTTTTTCTATCAAAGATTCATTCAACTGACTAAACTGGATTTTTAAATTGGCGATAGCCCGAGTGTTATCCTGATCCATCTTTTTATTGTCTTCTAAACTTTTTTCAACCGATTACTGAAACTTTGCAGTATTATGAGATAAAAATGTTAGGGACTCTTCTAAACTCTTCTTATCTGAAGGGTTCTGAAATTGGGTTGGACCTGAAGGATTCTTAGTGTAGCCAAAACCTGGGGGATCCTGAGTATTACTAGACTGTCCTTGATTCTGTCCCTTAGACCAGGAAAAATTAGGATGTTTCTCCAACTAGGGTCATAGGTTTCTAAATATGGGTCATATTTCTAGCAGTTTTCAAACCTAGAGTTGTTATAAAGAATATCGACTTGCTCTTTGTATCTAGCATGGTTTGACCCTTGATTCATCTCTAAGGCCTCTAAATACCTAAGGATAGATATTTCCGAGTCTCTTACTGAAGCCCATTGCCTAGTTTTCTCAGCTAACTCAATGAAAAAAATCAAAACATTTATCAGGATCTGATGGGTAAACATTCCACCACTCATTGTTTCTACCTGCATACTGGTTTTACTATCTAGGCCCTCATATAAAATTTAGGCCATGTGGGCTTTCTCAAAGCCGTGATGTGGACACTGGTATAATAATTCATTAAACCTTTCTACATAATCGTGAAGGTTTTCACCTAATTTTTTTTTGAAGGTTTGGATAGACTGACGAACAGCAGCAGTCTTATGGTGAGGGTAGAACTTATTAACAGAAACCTCAACTAGACCATCCAAGGTGGTGATTGTTTTAGAGGAAATGAAATGGTACCACTCTTTGGCTTTTTCATCAAGAGAGAAGAGAAGCAAACGTAACCTAAGCACATCTTTGGAGACATTCAGATAACTCATTGTGTCACAGATCATTTCAAAGTCTCTTATGTGGGTATACTGGTTCGCATTCTCTAACCTCCTAAATATACGAAGCATGCCAATTTCCTAGGTTTAATATCAAATTTGACAGTAGTGGCTAGTAAAACTACTCCTGGGTCACGTACTACCCTAGATGGGTTCATACGATCTCTAAGGGTTTTGTTCACCTGGACCTCATTCTCATTACTACCATCCATTTCGTCAAAAAAAGATGTACCATCTAAATCCGTGTAACGGGTTGGACTTAAACAAAATATGTCGTTTTCTTCAAGTCTATCTCCTACACGAATCCAACGAGACATACACAAGCAAGAATACTAGTGTTTAACAAGAATATGTGCACATGCAAATGATGGGTTTCACTATTTTAGGTAAGCTTGGGTTACCTTAACAAAATATACCTGTAGTCAAAGACTGGTCAAAGGTACAAGGTTAAGGCTTGTGGACTTTCAGCTGGTAACTCCCATAAGGCCCAATGCACGGGTTCAGCTTACTTATCCACTGGTTTTCCTAAAAATCGGTGATCTAACGAAGGTGCAAAATGGTGTGTGCACTTGTGTTTTTTTTAATAATAATAAATAAAATACAAAAAATAAACAAGCAAGCAACAAGAAATAAAAGTCCAAAACAAAAAAATAAGGAAAATAAAAACTAAAAAAAAAATAAAGTCCAAAAATAAAATTCTTCGTTTTTCCTCCGTTCTTTTCGTTTTGTCTTTAGCTTTAATCTGAACCTTTAATTGGCTCCAATTTTTTTTTTGATCCAAAATCTGCAACAAAAAGACAAATACCAAAAGAAAAACGTAAAATAGAACAAAAGAATAAAAATCTAAAATAGAACTACTAAAAAAAACCTAAAACTAAACCTTAAAACAAATCTATGAACAAGTCCGCGTCGGCGGCGCCAAAAATTGATGGGTTGTAGAAGTGGCAATAGTTGATGTAATAATAGTAGCAACGTCTAGTGCCAATTAATAATAGTAGCAACGTCTAGTGCCAAGTAATTGCTAAATTGGCAATAGTTGATGTAATAATGCTTGTAGGATGATAGAGCACTGTTTTAAGAGCATAAGCTAGTGAAGCATGGCTGATTTGTATGAAGAGAGACCACCTATGTGCAACACGGGACCACGACTTCAAAGAAAAAACCATTGTTTGACCTAGATTTGGAAACCAATTACTATAAAAGGGACATAACCTTTTTTTTCTCTCTTCATCACCACCGACGCCTGCACTTCCTTTTTTTTTTGTAATCAGTAGAAGAAACTCTCCCTTGCTAGCGACATCACTGGTCGATCAACTACCGGCGACCATTACTAGTTCAGCTACCATTGCTTTCTCAATTGCATAAGCATGATATTGACTTGATAATGATCTTCTCTTGATAGCATCTTGTAGGTGAACTCCAATTCCGCAGTTGTTGTCTCTGATTGTGATAATTCTTCATTGGCTTCACTGCAGCGTTGTTAAGCCTTAACCAGGTACGCTTGGGTTTGTGGCAATTTTCTTTGATACTGATTTTAATTTATATATATAAGCATGTATTTGCATACCAATATTATATATACATAAAATAGAACCAAACCTTGTACATGATTGCCCAGTTATTGACGTAGATATTATTTGAACCCATTGTAGATGTCTAAGGATCATGAAGATAATGTAACCACTGCTTCTAGTCGTGGTGGAAACGAAAATTTTGATGTTATTTCTTTAGACGATGTGCCCAGCATTTGTGATAAATTCCTGATGGTGTTGTTGAAGAGGCTGTTGACCCTGGTTATGTTGGCAACTTTATTTTGAACATCAATAACGCTCCTCAGCCTCAGAGTATTTATCCGCAGGCTCTTGTCAGGTGTTATTTGCAGACTAGAGTATACAGGCCCTCATTTGTTGATTTTAAGATGTTTCAAACTCATTTGTCTGAATGGACATGATGGGCTAAAGTTATGTTAAAGAATCCTCAAGTGAAGTTGGTTCTACAAAATGCTAAGATACTCCATGTTGTGCGAGTGTCTGAGACTTTGAGAATTAGTAAAGACACGAAGGATCTGCTTGCATTTGCTTCTCATTTGTGTGGTCCATCTCATTCACTAGCATATGGTTGGGGTGAGTTAAAAATCACCTTGGAGGACAGAGCAGTCTTGTTGCAACATTCCTGTTGTTGGTAGCATTCCAATGGAATAGTCTGAGCAGGAGAAGAAATATGGCGCCATCCTTATTCAGAAAATAGAGGAGTTGCAAAAGTCTGGTCGTTGCAATAATAAAAAAAAATCGGCTTGAGCTGACTAATGGTGGAACAAAAGTGCGAGAGTTGACGTCCTTGATATTGATGATTCTTTATGCATTATTGCATTCCTTGTACTTTGGATTTCGAGAGACGTGTTCGAAGATTCTCCTGGAGGTCAATTGAAGCATTCATTTGTTTCAACTGCTGTTGTGCTTGCTAGTGGAAAGACTCTTCCTCTTGGTAATTTTTTTCTAGGATCTTTATACTCTCATTTAGGTTCTTTCATCCTTGACATGATAATTTCCAATGGCCATGCCAAGGTAGAGTCTTTAATCCATGTTATGTTTACGCAATCTTGGCTATGGGAACATTTTCCAGAATATGCACCAAAGGCCAAGCCTTCTTATCCAAGTGCAGAGATAGAGTATGCTAGAATACTCCGTTGGAGTAAGAAGAAACCTTCTTCTGTTAGTCTTATTAGTTTAATGGACAATGATAAAAAGGTGAATTTCATACCTTGGGGTTTGAGGCTTCCACATGTGATTCCACCAGAGACTGCTGAGAGATCTGATATTTTCCTACGCTCTAGCCCAAGTGATAAGGGTAATATTGCTTCAGTTGGTGAGGCCAATTTTAAGAATAGTTGTACTCCAGGGTATATTCTTGTCGTTCGCTCCGATAATTATATTATGCGTAGTTATAACATTGATAGGGAAGTTCGGCAAATGGGTTTTGATCAGTCCATTCCTTGTTACCGCACTACGACGCCTCATATAGACGTGCTCCAGCGATATGAGGGTGACCACCATACCATTCCTGGTCGAAGTATTCCCTTTCTCCAGGCCGACAGAAAAGGACATGTCACTAATAAATATGTTGAATTCTGGAATGCACAGCTTACCCTCCTTAAGAACTTCGTGTCAAGTGATCCTTTTGATGTAGTGGTGAGCCTTCTGAGAAAGAGTTAGCAGCTCGAACAAACTTGAAAATTACTTCTGGAGCGAGGCGTGATTCGATTGTCAACTTGACACAGGTACCTCAAATCATCCTTCGTTTAATCACCATCCTTTACTCAGTAATTAAGTGTTTAAATCGTTAATTGCAGTCGTGGCTCCCAAACTACTTTGCGTCTGATATTATGGAAAACGTTATTCCTCAGTCCAGGGTTAAGAGACCACGAATAATTATGCCTCGAAGTGGAGACCGTCCTTTGAAAAAGGTAAGTGTCTCATATTTCTTTTACACTTCTTTTCTGTGTGAAGTACTTTTATATCTTGTCCTGACAAGTATCTTTGCATAGTATGGGAGAACGACTGGTCAAGGTGACTTGAGTATTCAACCTTTCAAGTTTGTCGTCCAATCTGTTATTGGTGTTTCGACTCCTTATGTTGTAAGTAGACTTTCTTTTTGAATATCACCAAGTCACATAATCTTTCGTTTTACTGAACTTGATAAATTCTGACTCTTATGAATAATTGGTATTCTTAGATGACAAGAAACACAGATACCCTATTATTAGAAGTACCATTATGGTTGGAGGTAGTGAGAAAGAAGGCCGTGATGATAGTTCACCTGAAAAATTGTTCCATACTGAAGAAATTGAAGAATCCGGAGCTGAAAACGAAGAACTTTATGGTGAGTCGCATTATGAGATGCCTTCTTCTTCCGATGGCTTGTCACATCTCCAAGTAAGTTTACTCTATTATTTTAGAATCATAATAACATGATTATAGATCTTAAACCACCCAATGTGTAAAATCATACATGATTTCATGAAAGACTTCAGCAGGTTTCGTTGTCAGAAAAATTCAGATTATGGTCTTCTTACCGTAACGGCCGTATAATCTTTTTCCGAAGTCGGAATGAGGTGGTTGACCTCTCATTATTTAGAAAATAGAAATAGATAACTTTTTCAAAATTTTTTTATGTATTTGGAGTCCATTTACTATGTGAAAAAGACCTGACACCGAGAGTTCAGAACTTTCCAGGAAGAATTTTGTAGGTCTTTAGCTGTCATGTAGTCGAGCGTTCCGGACGCCCTTATTAGCTCGTTTATCCGATTGGAGTATCCTTTTAGCATTTTGTAGTAGACATATATATGAATCATTATGTATATAGATCACCCAAAAATTCCTTACCAATTAGCGCAAGTTTCAGTTCTTCTAGAGGGCAGTGCAAAGACGTTTCTGACGACATTTTTGTAAAACGACCCATAACCTTTATAAACCATATTCCATGACCCAAAACACTTTGAAATGAATGTTTATATTGATAATGAACATATTTTATGGATTTCATGACTTGTTCTTTAATTCCTTGTGCTTGAGATATTTTAAATCACTATATCTATAAT